>JACEVL010000077.1:1840740-2005109 GCA_020284085.1 Aporrectodea caliginosa
AAGTTGTTCAGCGCCAAAAGATGATGCTTAGTCATTAAACAGTGGCGCCAAATAAATGCACAAATAATTATATTATGATTATTCGTCGCGCGCCAATCCTAAGATATCACTAAATTATGGATAATACGATGCTCATCTTAAACACCTTTAACACACATTCTTCGCAATCTTTAAATGAAGCCAATAGTTTAGTCACGATGTTTGAAATTAAATTTCGGCATTCACAGGGTAAGGTCGACGTAAACGGTCCTTGGCGGCCACAAAATGATGATAAACGACGGGAAAACTGTCTATCATCGGGTGGTGCCAGTCCGAAGCCTTGATAATGGAGGAGGGCTATGCTGATCATTTACGTTGCGACACAACGTCGTTAAACTACGTATACATGAAAGCCATTGCCATATCCTTCCGTGGTGTCAGTCTGAATTCTGCATGAAGGAGGGCGACGCTGATTATGTCTCTTATGATAGAGCGTCATTAAACAGGAACAGAGCCACGCCTGGAAATGGATTTAATTGGAAAAGTTAAGTTAAGGGTCGACGTAATTGGCCTTGGCATCCAAAAGATGTTGCTAAGCTACTAACTGATACAATGATCGTCTTAGACACCTTTGAAACGATTCCTTCAAACGCTATAAATTCACGCAATGCGTTTAGTCGCTACAGTAACTCTCTAGAGAGAACCAACCCTACAACACGTTAAGTTACGTCGACGTTGGCGGTCCTTATAGAGACCACAAAATGAAGATGAAGTGTGGGAAAACTGTCTGCCATCTGTTGGCGCCTTCCGAAGGCTGCAATTAATGAGGAGGGCTATGTTGATCATTTACTTTGTGACACTGCGTCGTTAATTGTTAAACTGTGGATCCATTCCAATAACTCGGTTGTCGCCAACGGCCTTTCATATAATAAGGCGACATTAAGCCGTGGAATAATAATAATAATAGCTCCGTAATAATAATAGCTGTAATTATGCCCAAAAATAAAAAAAACTATGCTGTCAGCTACAGTAATAGACGTGCTTCACAATTTTTAATCAATAAAGAACACTATCAAAGTTAATTAACTGGGAGGCCGCCTTAAATGCATCAGGGTGAGATGAATGTTAAGAAAATAAAATAATATAGGGAATAATTTTTATACTATGGATTTACTTCCATAGTTGCAGCAGGAAATGAGAAACCACTATGCGTTTTGTAATGAAAAATTCTGTTGGTCGAATCGATGAAACTCAAACAAACTGAATCGCCATTTGATACTAAACATCGTAACCTTACGGGCAAGGATGCCCAGTATTTTAATAAAGACCATTTTTAGCTGACCATAATATGAAAAAAACTTTTATAATTAGAATGCTTTATTCATATTGACTATTGATTGTTTATTATATGTATGTACACCGGAATGCGGATTGCAAACGGTTCAATAAAGAACATACTTACTTACTTACTTAAATTATAGTAAAAATGCGGCGAAGGAGAGTAACCCAATGAATTTATTGTTGGGGGTCGTCACAACTTTGGAAATATATTATCAATGGGTCGTAGCACTAAAAGGGGTTATACCCGCTGTTCTAAGCGATCTGATTGGTTGGTTCCACAGTTTAACGGCAGCTTATGACAACATAGGCCGTTGCCGCCGACAAAGATTATTTTGGCATATTACAGCTCTTTTATCTGACGATTTAACTGATAAATTTATATGCTCAATGAAAGACGTATTAATTAAAGGTGTTCAAATGGAATCGCATTATGAATAATATAAAGGCATCCAGCGACCTGCTGAGCCGTTCAAGTAGACCTTATCTATCCAACGATTTATGTGGTTTACACTGTAAAATAAAACCGTATAATAACGTGATATTCGCGGGAACTTAAGCCGTATTTATAAGGCGGAAAGATCGTAATGATAAGAACGTGGTCAAGTACCTCTAAATAACGGAGCAAAACCGTTTTTTGTATTGCAAACACCCACCAAGCCGGAGCAGCATAGACCATTCGGGCCACCGTTGTAGCTCGAACCATAAGCCATCACTCGCGCCCGGGCGGCCGGGCGGCGGGTCAGCCAGCCGGCGGTCAAAGGTGATTGTACCCTCAAATATCACACGCCTAGTCTTTGTGTTCAAGAATGCGAGTAAGCAAGAAAGTAAGTAAGTATCAATCTATTATGCAGTCTATCTATCCATCCATCCAACCAAGCCTCGTCAATCCATCTATCCATCTAACTATATTTCAATTTATCTGCCTGCCTATCTGCCTATCTGTCTGTCTCTCTATCTGCCTGTCTGTCTGTCTGCCTACCTATTAAAGAATATACTTACTAACTTAATTACTTACCTGCCTGCCTGACTGTCTGTCTGATGTCTGTTTGCCTGCCTGTCTGCCTGCCTATCTGCCTGCCTGTCTGTTTCTCTGTCTATCTGTCTGTCTATCTGCCTGTCTGTCTGCCTGCCTGCCTGTCTGTTTGCCTGTCTATGTCTGACTGTCTGTGCCTGTCTGTCTGTCTGTATGTCTGCCTGTCTGTCTGTCTGTCTGCCTGCCTGTCTGCCTGCCTGTCTGCCTGCCTGTCTGTTTGCTTGCCTGCCTGTCTGTCTGTCTGTGTCTGTCTGTCTTCTCTGTTTGTCTACCTGTCTGCTGCCTGTTTGTCTGTCTGCCTGTCTGCCTATTTGCCTGTCTGTCTATCTGTCTTCCCGTATACCTGTGTGCCTGTCTGTCTGCTTGAATGTCTGTCTACCTGTCTGTCTGCTTGTCTGCCTGCTTGACTGTCTGCCTCTCTGCCTGTCTTTTCTGTCTGCCTGTCTGCCTATTTGCTTGTCTGTCTGTCCACCTGTCTGTCTGCTTGTCTGCCTGTCTGTCTGCCTGCCTGTCTGTCTGCCTGTGCCTGTCTGCCTTCCTGTCTGTATGTGTGCCTGTATGTGTGCCTGTTGGCCTGTATGTCTACCTCTATGCGTGCCTGTCTGTCTGCCTACCTGCCTGTCTCTCTGTCTGTGTGCCTCTCTCCCTGCTTGGCTGTGTCTCTGTCTGCCTGCATGTTTGCCTGCCTGTCTGCCTATTTGCCTGTCTGCTTTATCTGCCTGTACGTATGTCTGCCTTTCTGTCTGACTGACTGCCTGTCTGTCTATCTGCCTGCCCGTCTGCCTGTCTGTCTGTCTGCCTGCCTGTCTGCTTGTCTGTCTGTACGTATGTCTGCCTGTCTTGTCTGTCTATCTGCCTGCCCGTCTGCCTGTATGTCTGTCTCACTGCCTGTCTGTCTGTCCTGCCTGCCTGTCTGCTTGTCTGTCTGTACGTATGTCTGCCTGTCTTGTCTGTCTGCCTGACTGACTGCCTGTCTGTCTGACTGCATTCCTGACTTTCATTCGCTTTCTCTGATCAGTTCCGCGAGCGCCAGAAAACATTTATTTTTGTCAGTGAAGACACTGAACTTGGTCAGGAGCGCCTCTAATTTGAGTGGCGCTTTATAAATTCTCGTTTACGATTACGATATTTATGTATCCATCTGTCTGTCTATTTTTTGTCTATCCATACCTATCTATTTATCTATTTGTCTAGCAATCTATCTTATACTTATATCTATCTATCTATCTATCTATATTTCAGTCTATCTACATGTCTATGTGCTTGTCTGAGTGTCTGTCTGTCTGTCTGTCTGTCTGTCTGTCTGTCTGTCTGCCTTTCTATCTATCTATTTATCTATCTATCTATCTATCTATCTATAGAAAACCTTGCAGCCGTTATGCAGTAGCCGTTAAAATTGAGGCTCTATATAAATGCTCAGTATGAATATTCTTATAGGCCGGAAATAGTCCGTAACCGGTAACCCCATGGCCAGCGTGCTGGCCTCATTGATTATAATGGCGCGATATCGACAACTAACAAAAATATAATAAATAGAAAATAAATAAATCGATTTTACAGCATAGCCCATCTGTTTTAGATGCCAGATATTAGGCCTACATCCATAGCAACTTCATTAGCCCACATTCACGGTGTAATCGTGTGTATGGGACTTTTTCGGTAGACTTTTTGGGTAACAAGAGGCACGCCCAACGATATAATGCACGCCGGCCGCGTAAGGATTCCTTCACACATTGCGCGGTCGAATCGAGGGTCATAGCTGCAGTTTGAACAAAGGAAGGTCCACCATTCGGGCACGTGCAGAAATTGAAACTTCTTCTGATAACTAAAGTAAGTAATCGACCGCAGTCAATCCATGTGAAATCGTCAAATATGTGAATTACCTAGTAAGTGACCTATCTCTCTATCTCAGATTAGTCTGTAATTTTGCAGTTTTGTAGTTTGATATGTTTGTACGTCATATCCATCTGTTCATCTAACTGTAATCAATTTATCTGCATGGCTATCTGCCTATCTGTCTGTCTATCTGCCTGTCTGTCTGCCTGCCTGCCTGTCTGTTTGCCTGTCTATGTCTGACTGTCTGTATTTCTGCCTGTCTGTATGTCTGCCTGTCTGTCTGTCTGTCTGCCTGCCTCTGTCTTTCTGCCTATTTGCCTGTCTGTCTGTATGCCTGCCTATCTGCCTGTGTGTCTGTCCGTATGTCTGCCTATTACCTGTCCGTCTATCTATAGAAAGGGTCACTGCTTTTTGTGAGATTCTAAAGAGGCGCTACATAAATAACAGATAAATATTTTTTTACTGGAGTTTTAGTATCCGAATACAAGCGATATGCATACATTCATATGCAAATACATACATATATGCGTACAGACATACAAACAGACATCTTTAAACACACACATGCATAAACAAATGCATAAAGACTTAACTTAACTTACATACATTCATATATATACATATGCAAATACATTCAAAGATGTACACATATGAAAATTTTGACAACTGCTATGATAGTTCCAGTTACGTTACAATTATTTTAGTAATGCGAAGTGTACAGAATCAAGCCTCCTCCCCTGAGATAGTAACTGTGTAGGGACCTTGAACAAGTCCTTAACTCACAATAAGCTCAGCGACATCGATTGATGCTTGAACATTAGACAGTGGGCCGTTAAGAAATGCACAATAATAGTAATACTCATCATAACCATCATCATTGTCGTCATCGTATTAATCGTCGTTGTTAAAGTCGGTCCACCATTGCGCCATGCTTTCTCCTCGGCGTGACCTCCCAGGATTGTGACCAGGCACTGAAATGGACCAAGCAACCTGGCTGTTATAGGAGACCACCTGAAGTGATGCAGCGCCAGTTATTAATCTCGTTACCCTGACGTCGTTTTGTATGGGGCTGTGAAAATTTCGTAGGATTTACAGTAGATACACCTACATTACGTTACATTAATATACAGTCGACAAGGGCTCTAGGCATTAGGCATAGATCCTCAGGGAGTCCATTTCAGCAACAGAAAAGCTACGGCGCTGCATGATAGATGTCCGCGACCAGAGGGATAAGAAGCTCAGCCAGAGGAGCAGAAAGAGCCACGGCGCTGCGTTGTGAAACAGCGTCGTTAAACTACTCTCGGCCATCGATAGAACTATGAGGGCTTGGCACCCATCCTGGCGTGTCGGCTGCAATAAAGGAGAAGGGTGACGCTGACACTGCGTCGTTAAACTACGTGGAGACAGACTCTCGGCAATTGCCGTATCCTCCTGTGGTGCCAGTCTGAACCGTGGATGAAGGAGGGCAACGTTGATTATCTCATTTATGACAGATGGTTGCTAAACAGGAACTAGGCTACGGATTGAAAGCAATTTAATTAATAATTATTGGAATATAAGTTAAAGGTGGACCAGTTGGCCTTGCCGGTGTCCCGAGATATTCTATCCCCCTAAAGCATATCCCCACCGGATGGAATAAACCGGTTTAGAGTATCCGGGGCGATAAACAATTCTATCACCCATCGTCATACGCATCACGATGGCCAAGACGAAAATTCAGTCAAAATCACCAAAAACGAAGTAAATTAATTTCAGGTCGATCTACAAACTAAAAATACGCAACTTAAACTATTTTATGTGTACAATAATTCCAAACAGTACGACTGAATACACTTAGGCCTAGAAACAGCCAAAAATGCAAACTAAACCGAATACTCCATTTCGCTAAGGGGGATACTCATGCATGGGGGATGCTCTATTTCGTGACACCGGCAAGGCCACAAGATGTCGCTTAGCAGGTAATGATATAATGGCAGCCTTAGACACCTTTAAAACGTTTTCCTCACCTGCTATAAATTCAGCCAAGGCCTTTAACGGTAGAGTAGATAAGAAAAATAAACTGAAATCGAGAAAATGAACTGATGCAACTTCTTTCTGTTTAAGATGTCAAAGGTCATTTGCACTCAAAGGATTTCGTTAAACATGAATAAATAAATTAATGGCTAGAGTGCAATACTGCTCCAACGCATAAGGGTAAGGATGACGTTAACGGCCCTTAGCGGCCACAAAATAATGATAAACAATGGTAAACTTTCTTCTATCGGCCACTGGATTATAGCGTTTAATAAATGTAGCAGTATTTGTGGTGAAAAAATGTCAAAAATAATTACAAACCTTTACAACGCTCTCTAACGAAGAAATATATTAAGAAACTGCGTTTCGTCGCAGAATTCTTGTGAATTAAGGCATTGTATGGTGAACTCAAATTGAAAGGCTCTGTTAGCAAAACGTATCAGTTAAACACTGTTTGCTACTATACTAATAGTAAGGTTCAAATTACTAAAGCGCTTAGCGCAGGGCACCAGTTTAGTCAAGAGCGCTGCGCCGTTTCAAAGGAGTTGTTTAAGGATATCGTTTGTCGCAATCTGTGACGAAAACTGATCATCTAACCTGCCTATCTCTTCTGTTTTGACTGAGCGCCTGTGAATTAGCTAGCACCCTCCACTTAGCATTTTCGATGCTTGTATACATATACAGCAGAGGAATCTATGAGCGATCGAATGTTTAACTGAATGAATAAATGGCTAATTTACGCATGACAGAATTTACACATGACCGAATTTACCTGTGACTGAATTTAGCTGTGACTGAATTCTCACATAGATGAATTTCTGCGTGACTGAATTTATGTATGACTGAATTTACGCATGACTGAATTTATGCAAGACTGAATTTACCTGTGACTGAATTTACGCATGACTGAATGGCGTATATCTTTACGCGCATTATATTTACAGCCATCGTCATGGAACCACCGTGGTTGACTCTGAGCTTAAGCATAAGGAACTTCTCCTCTTGTTTCTCTTCTTCTTCCTCCCGGGGATTTGAACCTGATTCTTTCGGATGAGAACATCGCAAACCATATTAACCATTGCGCCTGTTCAAACTCGTCCTATAAGTCGGTAGCTTCGATTTAACGAAGCTATATCATAACGAAGATGATTAGCGTCGCCCTCCTTATTCCAGCCTTCGGTCTGGCACTTTTTCATTAGGATACAAATCTATTGTTATATAGATTCATTTTGAGAATATAGACTATTCGTATTGTTACGTCACTTTTATTATGATACATATCATTGTAATATAGATTCACTTTGAGAATATAGACTAGGCGTATTCTTACGTCACTTTGATTATGATACAACTCTATTGTTATGTAGATTCATTTTGAGAATAATTATAGACTAGGCTTATTGTTACGTCACTTTGATTATGATACAAGTGTATTGCAATACAAGTTTAATTTCAATTTTGAGAATATAGACTAGGCCTATTGTTACGTCACTTTGATTATGATACAAGTCTCAGATTTGCATTTCTTTGTGACTATGCGCGCGTTAACAAAATTTATGTTCGTAATAATAATCAAAATAAAATTTTTTAAAGTTAACTTTGAGAATGTAAAATTAGGCTTAGTGTTACGTCACTTCAGTTACGAAACAGGTCTGTTATTAAGAATTAAACATTTTGGAATAAAGACCATTGTTACGTCGCTTCAATTATGAAACACGTCTATTAACCATCATTATTGTCATCATCGTATAATTAACCTTCGTTGTTAAAGTATTTCCACCGTAGCACCATGATGGCACCTCACTTTGACCTCCCTGGATTCTGACCTGGCACCGAAACGTACCAAACAATCTGATATAGCGCCGATACATAACGTAATGCTTTGAGTGAACGCCCGTGACTAAGCGCTATCTGTCTCCTGAGGTTTTGAACCGATTTTGACCTTTTAATCCATGTCAATCGAGTTTGTTTCCTCTGAGTTCCTATGAATAATCTCGTTCTCACCACTTTGCCGTTTTGAGCGCTGTATAAATCTAGATATTTCGTTTATTCTGGTAACGTAAATTTGACGTTAACTGCCCTGTAAGCAGTAAGACGTCGCAATACAATGGATAATGCGATTGACTTGTTAGACACCTCTTAAAAGCTCAATACCGATGCTATATATCCTTGAAAAGCATTTAATTTCTAGTTAATCTTCTGTCATCTTGTAGCATGTTATCTCATGCAAGTAACATTTACATTAGTATCTGAAATATAATAATTTATGCTGCTAAACAATGAATATTAGTGGCATTGTAAAGTACTGTTTAGATGTCTTTAACTCTATCAATTTTGTTTCAACTGTATTGTACATAATTTTGAATTGTCGTCAACGGCCTTTGATGTCATATTGTATTGTATTGTATTGTATTTGAACACTTGTTATAGCGCCTCTACCAGATTGCCTATTCAGAGGCGCTCCCGACTACCGCGCGAACGCTGAATCGGAAGCAATTGCGAGTGAAGGACTTGCCCAGGGTCCCTACGCGGCGGCTTTGAGGGTGGATTCGAACCCGCAACCCTCCAGCTGCAAGGCACCGAACATACCCCTATACCACCGCGCCCCAGTATATTGTGTTGTGTTGTATTGTGTTGTATTGTACTCCACGTTTATATTGCGACCGAGCCACCCGCAGTAAAGATCCGAGAAATTAATCTCTGATAAACCGACCGACCGACCGGGAAGCGAACCCGGGGCGCCGGCGTGGAGAGCAGGCACCAACCCACTCGGCCACTCAGGATCCTTAAATATGATGACGTTAAACCATGGTATAAAAAAATTCTAATTTAAATCTAATCTAAAATAAGTGTTATTGAAAAAAAATAGAATAAGAAGTAAATGTGCATTAGGAATGGTGATCAAGAATTAATTTTAAGAAATATTTCTTGTATACGACAATTGCTGCTAAATATTGTTGAATTTGCATCAGATACCAAATTGCATGTATCAAACTGTATATTTATGAATTGTCATTTTTTTATGTCGTTAAACAATGAACACTATGACATTTTAAGGTTATGTTTGGACAGTCTTAAATGGTGTCTTTTGGATGCTATGAATTCATTTCACTGCACTGTATATGTTTTAAATTGTCGTCAACGGCCTTTGATGTCATAAGACGACGTTAAACCTTGTTCTAAATAAAAATTTCGAATGGTCGTGAATATAGGTTGCATAAACAGTGAGAACTATTATAGGCTACGAACGATTGGCAGTATTTTGGCCATTTTCAATTCCGGAAATTTGGCCTGCTTTCTTGCCGATTCCGAAGTCCATTCGATAAATTGGCAATATTTATTTTTATTTGGTTCCAAAGTAATAATTTAATAATATTTACGGTTTTATATGTCCGCCATTTTTGTTAATCAGTCGCTTCAGAATTTTATTAGTTTACACGAATTTTCAGTTATGAAAATTACCGCAGGAGGTCATCGAAGCAGATAGCTATTTTGTGTAAATGAAAAAAGAAATTCTTTTGGTCAAAAATATTACTTCTTTTGGTATTTGTTTCGGTAGTCTATTGAATTATTCCGATTAATCGGTGTGGGTGAAAATCAGTCGAAAACCGAGTTGGGGTTAAAAACTCGGTCAGATTGCATAAAAATTTTCCTAACGACGTTAACTGACTTTGATGCCATCAGATGTCGTTTAACTCTTAATATTAATTTATTATTTAAATTAATTAAACATGGCTAATCTAATTGCCACATCCTGTCCTTCTGCTCTCGTGATACTTGGTGGATATCAACGACTCCACAGAGGCCACAAAATGTTTCTAAGAACTGTGTTATGAGTTAATGTTTACTTAGTAATCGCTATCGCATGTCTCAGTAAGTTTGACTGAGCCTGACTACCTTAGCTACTTATCGATTCTGTTTTGACTGAGTGCCTATGAATAAGCTCGCTTCCTCTGCTTAGTATTCTCGGGCGTTGTAGAAATCGCGAGATTACAATTACGATGCTTGCATACATACATACATTACTCTGGAACGGAAGATCAACGTTACCGGTCTTGAAAACCGTAAGATTTCAGTAAACACTGGATTATATCCGGGGCCCGATAGCGCATTGGATATAACACACTGGCATAGAGAGCGAGAGGTACCGATTGCGTTTGTCAACCGCATTGTTTCAATAACGAATATTATTAATAATACGATTGTGTCATTAGACACCTTTAAAAGGCTTTATACCGGCGTTATAAATTAAACAGTCGCGTTACGTCATGATATCTAGGGTATTCCAAGATGATCTCAAATTGAAAGGTTGTGTTATCCAAACGTAACAGCCAAACATTGGTTGCAACTAATCGTAATTTCGAAATTACTAAACGCCATTTAGAAGCAGAGAACAGGGCACCAGCTTATTCACGAGCGCTGCGTCGTTTCAGAGTAATTGTTCAAAGAAATCGCTTATCTCGTATCTCGGGTACTATGACAAAGCCTGGCCATCTTACCTGCCTATTGATTCTCTTTGACTGAGCGACTGTTTATACACTCGATCCCTCTACTTAGCACTCTAAGGCGCTATATAAATCAAGAGATTACAATTACGTTTATGATACATGCACACATACGTTACTCTGGAAAGGCAACAACAACGTTACCTGTCCTGGAAACCGTAAGATTTCGCTAAACAATGGATAATGCGAGCGCGTCGTTAGACACCTTTAAAACGCTCTCTGCCCTCGATATAAATATAGCAACTGCGTTACTTAACTGAATAGAAAGTCATCGTGAAAGGCTCTGGTAGCCAAATGTAACAGTTAAACACAGTTTCCCCCTAATCGTAATCTCGAAATTACCAAAGCGTCATTTAGAAGGAAAAGCGCAGGGCACCAGCTTATTCACGAGCGCAGCGTCGTTCCATAGAAGATGCTCAAAGAAATCGCTTGGAACATACTGTATTTAGAAACTGTGACGGAGCCTGGCCATCTTACCTGCCTATTGATTATCTTTTGTCTGAGCGCCTGTGGATAAACTCGATCCATCTAGTTATCTCTCTGTGGATCTGAAGAAATCTAGAGATCACGATTACGAAGGAAGATTATTCTATGTGGTCGGCCCAACCACTGAAAAGACAAGGCATTGTGTCTTTGAAGTGCGCACGTAGGGAACAACAAGTTCACATAAAGATGCAGAACGAGGATTTCCCCGTCCAACCAAACCCAAGTTGGGGCAATTAATCTCCCAGAAGAGGGAGTTAGGCAGTTAGGCACAGCCTGGCCCAGAGTGAAGTCGACATTGACGGTCCTAGGCGGCCATAAAATGGCCTAAACACCTTTAAAACGTTTGCTTCCGATGCTATAAATATAGCAACTGCGTTCAATCGCCAGATCCATACACTCTCTCTCTCTCTCTCTCTCTCTCTCTCTCGCTCTCTCTCTCTCTCTCTCTCTCTCTCTCTCTCTCTCTCTCTCTCTCTCTCTCTCTCTCTCTCTCTCTCTCTCTCGCTTCAGAGCAAATGATAAAATTCTCCTCTTATACACCTTTAGAACGTTATCATGAGTAGCTATTATTTGAGGAAATGCGTTTAATCTCTAGATTTAACCAAAATTTTTCATTCTTTCATTATGTCGGTTGATGCCTTGTTTCATGACAAAGCCGCTATTATAGAAGTCATTCAGATTAGATTAGATTAGATTAGATTAGATTAGATTAGATTAGATTAGATTAGATTAGATTAGATTAGATTAGATTACTGTCTCCAGATATGACTATTTTATTTTACCTTACGTCGGTTGATGCCTTGTTCATTATTACAACAGAAGTCATTATGATTAGCTTGATTCTGAATTAGCTTCTCAAGTGAAAGGGACCAGAAACCTTATAGAAGTTATTCAGATGCGTTTACCAACCATTGCGTGAGATTAGTATTTGTGGTTTGGACCTTCGATTGATGTCCTCTGAAGACTGGCGCTATAGAAGAGGGAATGTAGGGCTTCATTTGCATACCTATAATCTTTTGTCTTATGAAAACCGGAAGTGATCAAAATAAATAATAATACGCGTAACATGCGTGAAAAATAGCTGAATGGAAGCACTCCCCCTTAGTTTTTGTCTGTAGCGTATTCATTTATCTTCCTGGAAGAGAAACAAAGATACCATTCTTTAGAGGGAATGTAGGGCTTCATTTTTATACTTACATCTGTGTCTTTTGAATACGGGAAGTGATCAAAATAAATAAAAATACGCGTAATCTGTGTGAAAATGGCTGAATGCAGCATCACAATAAACCGATATATATGTATGGATATATATGTATGGATATATATTTATACTATATAAACATATGTAAGGGATGTATGTGTGTATCTTGGATACATAGATCAGTTTCAAAACACACATAATTTTTATTTGTTTATCCAAAAAAGTACAAAATGTAAGGCAATAATATAAAATATCGCTAATTAAGGGGGTTCCGTTGTTAAAAATGATGTAATTTCGAGGTCCATTCACATAATGTACAACTAAATATACCATTCTGTGCAGAAATGAATGCTGAATCCAATGCTGTATTACAAGTTATGATATGTGAAACCAAACACGAAATCAAGGGGGTGGCTAGCGTTACAAAAAAACCTCGGTAGCCTGAGGGTTAATCCAAGTTTTGGACTGGTACCACCTGATCATAGTCGCCCGTTTTCACGCTGCTTAGCAACAGCTTATGGCCACCACAGACCGTTGACATAAACTTAATGATATAATCGAACTAAAATTCACAAATGGAAAGCAATGGCTGAATTTATAGCATCTGAAGGCAGCGTTTTAAAGGTTGCTAAGAGGTTAAATATTCGGTAGTTTCTGTTTAACGATGATCCATCAAAATAAAGGTGTCTCACGTCGCCCTTCTCTTTGATCAAGGTTTAGGACTGGCAATTATTAAACGTATTGGCTGAAGTTATAGCATCTGAAGGCAGCGTGTTAAAGGTTGCTAAGAGGTAAAACATTTCGCAGTTTCTAACTAACGACGGTTTGTCGTAATAAAGGTGTTTAACGTCGCCCTCCTCCTAGTCTTAGGACTGGTACCATTTGATGCCGTTGTTTTAACAGTATATTGTGGCGACCAAAGGTCCATTAACGTCTACCGAATGATACAAGTTGAATAGTGCTCTGACGATTAAATGCGTTTGCAGAATTTATACTTGATTGGTTGGTTATTTGATTGCTCTACTCGGTGTAGTAACAAAGAGAAATTAGCGTCGCCCTCTCCAGGCTAATAACTGGCACTGCCATAAGCAGTGGCAGAGGAAAAATGTAGTCTCAATCAAGCGTTTTAATAGTGTTAAATAGTTTAATGGTGTTAAGAAATAATGTTGTTAAATGGTTTAATGGTGTTAAGAAATAATGTTGTTAAATGGTTTAATGGTGTTAAGAACTATTGGTGTTAAATAGTTTAATGGTGTTAAGAAATAATGTTGTTAAATGGTTTAATGGTGTTAAGAAATAATGTTGTTAAATGGTTTAATGGTGTTAAGAACTAATGGTGTTAAATAGTTTAATGGTGTTAAGAAATAATGTTGTTAAATGGTTTAATGGTGTTAAGAAATAATAGTGTTAAATGGTTTAATTGTGTTAAGAAATAATGTTGTTAAATGGTTTAATGGTGTTAAGAAATAATGGTGTTAAATGGTTTAATGGTGTTAAGAAATAATGGTGTTAAATGGTTTAATGGTGTTAAGAAATAATGGTGTTAAATGGTTTACTGGTGTTAAGCAATTGTTTGTAGCCGCCATAGACCGTTAACTTCGTACTTACTACAATGTCATGAAGAATGTATTACTGTCCACTGCCAATTATCTATATCCACAGTTTAACGGCGTCTTATGACATCAAAGGCCGTTGACAAAAATTAAACGCCTTTGCTCTATTTATATAGGTTGAAGAATGCATGTTCAAGGTGTCCAAGCCGAGCACTGTATTATCTGCCAAGGCCAGTCACATCGACCATTAACTTGTATACTAATTAGATATAATATTATTTAATCCGTAGCTAAAATTCTCATTCTGGAAATGGATACATTTACTGTATCCATTTCTAAAATACAGAAATCAGGAAATAAAAGACTCCACAATAATATTATAAGGGAGGCTGCTTCGTAAACAGCCAATTCCAGGCTTCTCTGTGAACTTCATAATATTTCACGATGCAAGTAACTTGTCTAATGCACAAGTTATCAATCGATGACGCACCAAATCCAAATCGCAATCAGGTCAACATCCTGGAGATCAGTTCGTTAAAACTGATTGGGGATAAACGATTTGATATTGAGCTGTATTATGCCACACGAACTGTGAGACCTTATCAAAACAATTTCTTCCGACATCAACGGTCTTTGTTGCCACAAGATATCGTTTTAAACTGTGGATCCTATCCTAATCTGAAAAGTCTTAGTTAACAATGAAATTACAGAAACCACTGAGCAGAACTTGAACAGATACAGGGAGGGATTTCCAAAATCTACACCAAACAACCGAAAAAACTCGTTCACCATGGGCCGTTCGATAGTGTTAGGTATGGCCAGAAAAGATAATGGGAAGACCTCGTTAAATAACGATGAGTCTGGAGAATGAGGACTGATCAGAAGAATTGTGGTTGAACAGAGTTCAACGTTTTATAAGAGTTACGCAAACAGGTAAAAATACAACCATCTCCTCTAAAGAGCTCCAGGGAATAGTGCTAGAACGCGAATTACCAATTTATATTTTATTTATTTAACCACAGTTTAACGTCGTTTTATGACATCAAAGGCCGTTGACGACAAACGAATTTATATAATCGATTGAAAGCCTATTAAAGGTGTCTAAGTAGACAATAGTATTTTACAGCTCTTTTCTCCACCTGGCGACCAGAGTTCAATGTTTTATAAACTATGTGCCCAGTTTGAAGTCGTTGAATAATGGTAGGTCTGGGCAATGAGGATGGATCGGAAGTATTGTGGTTGGCCAGAGATCGATGTTTTATAAACTATGAGCTCCGATTTTACACAAATTCTTTCTTGAACAGAAAGCCCATGCAAAGAATATCGCATACTGGTTAAAAGGTGAATTAGTTGCCGTGATCTTCTTTTAGGGGGGTTGGCAGTGTACTCACCATATGCGTTTGCTAGGGGACTGTGGAGTGCGCATTTGGAAATAAATTTCTGCCATGGCCGGGATTTGAACTCCTGATCTGTCGGTTGACATTCCGGCATTCTAACCACTGCACCATAGTTCACCCTGCTTACAAGGTATAACCGATGTTCATACCTTTTCAACATATCCAAAACAATTCGCTAGCACCCATGATGGGTTTCTGTCACTGTAGAAAGATCCGTCTCCATTGTTTATTCTAGCGATAAACAAGATAATGATTCTAGACTCTAGAGACGTCTTGTCACAGCAAACTTCTTTGACGTCTTCCCTTTTGTTGTTGATCCTGTCGTGGTTATCTTTCTACGATTTCTTTATATTATCATAAGGAAGAGTCTGACTGGGATCTTCCGAGTTCATTTCCATTTCAATCCTCCAAGTGGGTTCTTTGATCTTACAGCTGCCTTTATTCTCGCTATCTACAACACTTCTATATTTGTAAAATTATCTTTTCTTAACATTTTGTGTCTGTCTTTAAAGTACACATGCAAATTCTTATATAGATCTTGTAAATAATATCTTATAAATTCGTCAATTACGTTAGATCTTGCGATTCGCATTTATGTTATGATCGTCTGATTGGATTGGGTCCGTCCACAGTTTAACGGCTGCTTATGACAACATAGACCTTTGCCGCCGACAAAGATTATTTTTTGGCATATTACAACTCTTAGATCGTCTGATTAAAGATCGTCTGCTTAAAGTTACTGACTTATTTCTGATCAAGTAACCGAATTATTTATAAGATCCGTCGAGTTTGTCTAAAAGGTGTCTAAGGAGAGCATTACATTATCCAGCGTATGACGCCATCTAGCGACCTGCTGAGCCATTGATGTCGACCCTAACACACCTCACACGACTCTCGGAGAAGATATTGATTAATGTCCAGCATTTGACGACAGAGTTTTATTTCATTTCTTTATGTAATTTATTTAGCGTCACTCAATATCTTAAAAGCCTTAACGAACAGAAATATTAAGAGTAGCGAAACAGTGGATTTGAAGCCCCGATCTCTCGGTTGATAGTCAAGCTGTAATATGCCAACAATAATTCCTGTCGACGGCATCGGCTTTTGTTCTCATAAGCTGCCGTTAACCAATAGACCATAGCGCACTCAAGTTGCTGGTTAAAACATAGAATCGATGTTGATACCTTAAAATCCGATGGCACCCAACTGGATTGCTTCGTTGGATAGTATCCACTGTTTAGTTAACCGTTGTGAAATTAATGGGCGTTGACGTCATCGATACTTTACATTCAACATAACGAACTGGGTTTAGGATCTATCGTTGTAGTAGTACCAGTTTAACGACTCTTCTTCCTTTCTCAAGGCTTGGGACTGGCATTTGTCAGAGCAGTACGAACATGTAATTTATTTAGCGCCACTCCATATAATCAGAAGCGCTCTTTACACAAAACAGAGCGATTTTTAAAGCCTTAACGAACTGGGTTTAGGATAAATCGTTGTAGTTGTATGGTAGTTGTATCAGTTTAACGACACTGTGTGATAACAAACATTATTAACGTCGCCTTCCTCCTTTCTCAAGGCTTGGGACTAGCACTGTCAGAGTACGAACTGTGGCGGAGTTGATCCAACATTGTATATGTATCCAGAGTTTAACGAGAGCGTATGAAAACAAAGGCCGTTGCCGTGGACAGAAATTATTTTTCGCATTTTACAGATCTAATGCTATCGTTGGAATGGAATGGAACCACAGTTTAACGGCAGCTTATGAAAACATAGGCCGTTTCCGCCGACAAAGATTATTTTTTGGCATAGTACAGCTCTTATGCTATCGTTGTAACGCAATTGATGAATTTGTATGGTCTATCGAAGGCGTATTAAAGGTTTCTAAAGAGAGCATTACATTATTTAACGCCATATACTGAGTCGTTGAAGTCGACCTATCTCTCGTGTTCATTGGCTTTGTGTGATTGTAAAGAGGCGATGCATAAATGGCGGATGAATTTCTTAACTGAAGATTTCTTACACGAAGACAGCGGAGAAATATACATACATACACACATACCTACATAAATACACACACATACATGCATACAAACATGCATACATACACTCATGCACGGAGAAATAAAATTATTCATACATAGAAACAAGTATACATACACACATGCATGCCAGACAATAATTATTAATCATACAGTGCTCGTCTTAAACACCTGTGACAAGCATTTTTCTTGTGCTATAAATACTGCAACTTCGTTTAATCGCTAATTAATTATAATACATGTATGCTTTGTTGGTTAATGGAATTTTTATTATGTGTGTTAGATACATGAACAGTTTAAAAGAATACTTTAAACAATTATAATACATGTATACTTCTTTGGATAATGAACATTTTTATTATAGTGTTTTTTTTGTAAGATACATGAACAGTTTAAAAGAATACCTTAATCAATTATAATACATATATGCTTTGTTAGTTAATGAAATTTGTCAGTACATAATTATCATTGACAGTATGAGATGAGCTACTTTATGTTGCAAAAATATTGAATATTAGTGAAATTGTAAAGCTCCGTCTGACACCTTTAATAGTGTCGTTCGGATGCTATAAGTTCCTGGTTATGATTGTATTGTATATTTTCTGCATTGTCGTCAACGGCCTTTGATGTCATAAGACGACGTTAAACTGTGGTTATAATAATAATCGCTAGGTCTTGACGGATTTTGTCCTCGTTAGGAAGGTCGACGTTAACGGTCCTTGGCGACCACAAAACGATGATAAACATCGGAAAAACTGCCTACGATCTGTTGGTGCCAGTCCGAGGACTGGAATAAAGGAGAGGGCGACGCAGATCACTTACGCTGTGACACAGAATTAAACTACGTAGGCCTATACATGAATGAAACTCTTGGGCATTGCCATTCTCCTCGGGTGATGCCAGTCTGTAGCCTGGATCAAGGAGGGCGACGCTGATTGTCTCTCTAATGACGCAGCGTCGTTAAACAGGAACTAAGAAACCGATGGAAATAAATTGAACTAGAATATAAGTTAAAGGTCGAAGTGTATGGCCTTGGCGGCCACAAGATGTCGTTTAACATTAAATAGAGCAACGGATTTGCTGCAATCGCCAATGACGTCCGCGACTGTGATTAAGCTCGTGATAGGGACTTAATAACGGTTTCTTCTATGGTTTGAAGGGTTATGAAGGCGCTCTTGCAATCTCTCTCCAGGCTCCAGAGGTTTTCACCCGATTCTCACCTTTTATACCTGCCAATCGAGTTTGTTTTGACTGAGCTCCTACGAATAGTCTCGTTCTCGCCGTTTTGCTGGTTTGGGCGCTGAATAAATCTCGAGATGACGTTTATTCTGGCAAGGTTTATGTTGGCGTCACTTGCCTTCAAAGCCGTAAGATGTCGCTAAACATTGGACAATGCAATAACACCCTTAAAACGCGTACAACCGAAGCTATACATATGCATCAAAAGCATTTAATTGTTGTCTTAAAAGTGCTTTGCAGAACTTTAAAAAGTGTCTGATTTCGACTTCAACGAACTTTTATGCCAAAAGATGTCGCTTTACTCCTAATGTCTCGTTGAGTTTGGCTGAGCCTAATCACCTTAACTGCCTATTGACTCTCTTTTGATTCAACGCCTGTGCTTACGTTCGTTGCCTCTACTTAGGTTTGTCTGGAGCTGTAGAAATTTCGAGATTACGAATACCATATGTGCATACATACACTACTCTGGTAAGACAAGGTCAAAGTCACCGGTCCTGGGAACCTAAGGTTTCGCATAACAATGGATAATGCGATTGTGTCGTTAGACACCTTACAAGACTTTATGCTGGTTGTATAAATTCTGCAATTGCGTTATGTCACCGAATTTATGACAATTTGCACGATGAACTCAAATTGAAAGGCTTTGTTAGTCAAACGTATCACTTAAACACTGGTTACGAAATTACTAAAGCACCACTATTTGCTATCTGTTATTACCCGATTCTGACCGTTTATTAATGCCTATCAATTTTGTTTTCACTTAGGTCCTGTGATGATCTCGTTCTTGCGATTTAGCTTACTTTGGGCGCTGTATAAATATCGAGATTCCGTTTATTCTGGTAAGGTAAATTCGACATCAACGGCCTTGAGAGTCGTAAGGAAGCGCTAAACAATGGATAATGCGATTGCCCTGTTAACACCTTTAAAACGCGTACATCCGATGCTATATCCGTCAAAGGCATTTAATTGTTAATTGCTTATAGTAAATAAGAATAAAATTAAGATTGAGGGGAAAACAGTTATTAATAGAGCCTATATGGCCGCAAAAAATGAATGGAGAGCCTGTAAGGCCGAAGATTAATTTTTTTAATATAAAAAAAGAAGGAAAAAAGGGGAAAAAAAGAACAACCATCTGTAAAATTTCATCGTTGCACCTTCCTGTCAGAAAAGAAACAAAGACAAGAAAAGAAAAAGAATACTGATGAAAAACATTACTCGAAAATGAACCTAAATACGTCAAAAACTTTAAAGTCGTCAAAATCCTATCAGAAATTGAATCCAAGACGGAAAAACAGAAAGAAAACTGATGAAGAGACTACACGAAAATGACATGAAATGCATCAAAAACTTTTAAGACGTCAACGGCCTTTGTTGCTAAAAGATGTCATTAAACATTGGATAAATTTAAAAAAATTGTTAATTGCTTTGAATGTGAATAAACAAGTATAAACAAGGAGAATGGCATAAACGTTTCTAATTTCGATGACAACGACCTGTTATGCCATAAGATGTTTTTTTACTCCTAATGTTAATTTATTAGGTAAATTAGTCAAATCCTTTTAATTTAATCGCCAGATCCCTTCCTGTGCTCTCATAACACAAGCTAATTCTGAACGGCCACACGGAGGTCGCAAGGATAGCGCTAAAAACTAATGAAACATGAGCTTATGTTTATTTACTAAACGCTTGTTGCATGTCTCATTGACTTTGTCTGAGCATGATCACCTTAGCTGCCTATAGACTCTGTTCTGATTAAGCGCCTGTACCTACGTTCGTTCGCTCTACTTAGCGTTATCGGGCGTTGTAGAAATCTTGACAATACAATTACGATACATGCATACATACACTGCTCTGGCAAGGCAAAATCAACGTTACAGATCCTGAAAACAGACAGATTTACCTATAGAATGGATAATGCGATTATCTGTCGTAAGACACCTTTAAAACGCTCTCCACCGACAGTATAAATTGTAACACTTTTTCGTCTATAAATTGTAACACTTTTTCGTCACCGAATCTTATGAAGCTGAAGATAATGTAATTGTAAGGTGAACTTGACGTGAAAGGCTCTTCAAGCAAAAAGTATTGCTTGAGCACTGTTTGCTACTAATAGCAAGCTTCAAATTACTAAAGCGCCACTTGGAAGCTAAGTGCAGGGCACCAGTTTATTCACGAGCGCTGTGTCGTTTCAGAAGAGTTGTTGGAAGAAATCTCTTGTCTCTTATCTCGGCGACAGTGACGGAGACTGGTCATCTTACCTAACAGTCAATTCTGTGTTGGCTAAAAATGCGCTATATTAAATGTCACCAGGCAGCCTTCAGTAACTTCAGCGCGTGATACTCTAGTGCTTAACATGCTAAACTGTCAATCGAGAAGTCGGGTTCAAATCCCAGACGGGTCAGAAATACGAATAATGAGAATCAGAAATCAAAGTTGAATTACAAAAGTGGTTGCTTCGTACATCGTAACGAGCCATTTGCTGGTTTCTCTGTGAACTAATATTTCGAGATGTAATGAACTTATTTAGCGTAGGTGTTTAAACCGCAGAGCATCAAGCGATGGTGCACCAAATCCAAGTTACAATCAGGACAGAGAGAAATGCAGACTATGGTGGACAAAGCAATTTGATATTGAGATACAATAAACCACACTAACTGTGAGAAATGTTCAATATAATTTCTGCCGACATCAACGAACTTTGTTGCCATAAGATTTCGTTAAACTCTGGATATTATCCTAATTTTAAAAGGTCTTAAGTTGAGAACGAGATGACATAAGCGACTGAGCAGAACGAACAGATAGAGAAGGATTATTCCATAATCCACACCAAGAAACCTATGCAACGAGAGTTCTGTGATAGACGTTTATCATAGCTACATCGCAACCGCTGCTTTATCATCACCTACGGGACAGACAAACAGTCGTACAGTTTGGCGACCTTTGTGAAACCTCTGTACGGTTCAAGGGGTCACTCCTCGTTACAGCACAACGTCCAGACGCCAAGAGACCAATTCCATCACTCACCGCCAGGTGGAGACAATGCTTGATCAGTTTCCGTCTAATGAATTTGTTGATTTTGACCTGGGATTGGTGAGACACGGTGGAAGATTGGTTGAGTGGTTGCCTTGTAACGCAATTGAATGATATCTAAGATTTGTGGGACACTGTAGGCAATTGGTTAGAACATTCGCACTGTAACGCGAATAGTACGTGTTCGAGCCTCCTCCTCTGAGATAGTTACTGTGAAGGGAATTTGAGCAAATCTTTCACTTAAAATTGTTCAGCGCAAAGGATGATGCTTCGTCATTAAGCAGTGGCGCCCAATAAATACACAAATATAATTATTATGATCATTCATCACGCGATAATCCTAAGATGTCACTAAATATTGGATAATATGAGGCTCGTCTTAAACACCTTTAACACGTATTCTTTCCAATCAATAAATTCAGTCAATACGGTTAACGAAATTCGAAGTGACTTTCAACATATACCAGGTAAGGTCGACGTAAACGGTCCTTGGCGGCCACAAAATGATGATAAACGACAGGAAACTGCCTACCATTGGGTGGTGCCAGAGTATTCCTAAGCATTGACAATGCTGATCATTTACGTTGTGACACAAAGTCGTTAGAAGAAAGAGACTCTCGGCCACTGCCATATCCTTCAGTGGTGTCAGTCTAAACCCTGGACGAAGGAGGGCGACGCTGACAGAGCGTCGTTAAACAGGAACCAAGCCACGGATGGAAAAATATTTAAATGGAAAATAAGCTAAGTGTCAACGTAATTGGCCTTGGCGACCATAAAATGTCGCTAAGCTACTAACTGATACAGTAATCGTCTTAGACACCTTAAAAACGCTTCCTTCAGCCGCTCTAAATTCATGCAATGCATTAGAGCTGTAATATGCCAAAAACTAATCTTTGTCGGCGGAAACGGCCCATGTTGTCATAAGCTGCCGTTAAACTGTGGACACACCAGCGCTCATGCTCATGTAAAGCTCCGTTTCGACACCTTGAATAGTGTTGTTCGGACGCTCTAAGGTTCTTGTACTTATTGAATTGTATATTGTCTGTATATTATAATTGTCGTCAACGGCCTTTGATGTCATAAGACGACGTAAAACTGTGGAATAATAATAATCGCTCATGCAATGCGTTTAATCGCTCATTGGAATTTTTCATTTTACATTAAAAATTTTATGTGTGATAATTGCTGCAAAACAGTGTATAATTTTCCTGAAAGACCATCCTACAGTATATTATCTTATGCAAGTAACATTGACATTAGTATCTGAATTATAATATTATGCTGCTAAACGATGAATATTAGTGACATTGTAAAGTACTGTTTAGATGCCTTTAACTCTATCAATTTTGTTTCAACTGCATTGTACATAATTTTGAATTGTCGTCAACGGCCTTTGATGTCATACGATGACGTTAAACCATGCAATAAAAAAAATCGCTAGAGACAAGCACCCCCACAAAAACAATAAGTAACGTCGACGTTAACGGTCCTTAGCGACCACAAAATGATGATAAAATGGAAAACTCCCGACCATCGACCATTGGATTATAGCGCTTAATAAATGTAGAACTATTTGTGGTGAAAAATGTCAAAAATAATTACAAACCTTTCCAACGCTCTCTAACGAAGATATATATTCAGAAACTGCGTTTCGTCGCAGAATTCTTGTGAATTAACATTGTTATGGTGAACTCAAATTGAAAGGCTCTGTTAGCAAAACGTATCAGTTAAACACTGTTTGTTACTATACTAATCTTTCTTTCTTTCTCCTCCGTCAAGTATTCGCTGACGATGAGGCTCTAACAAAACTTTTCTCGGGAAACCAGGGGTCGTCTCTCTTAGTTCGTCTTCTTTGCTGAGTGGTTCAAGGCTCTACCAGGATGCCGAAACCCCAGGCCTCAACAAAGGTTGTCCGGTCCGACTCTCGTGGTCTATCGAGAGGTTTGGAATGATCAACAGCGACACCCTCACACACGTAGAACACCGCTTTAATAGTTCTTCTCATCGACGATTGACAGAATCACAACAACAGGCAACTTGACATCGAGAGAACTGTTCAGCTGCTTTCCCGTCGTGTCATCGAGCAAGCCCTCTAGCGACAGTGTCTCGGATGGCTGGTCCGTAGATCGACGGCAGGCCCTCTTCAGACTCCACCAAGACTGCGAGGCCGATGCAAAGCTCGAGGCCGAATCTTCAGGCGGTCTTCTCCAGACTGACTGTCCCATGGCCAACCCCTGCCTTATATACCTATCAGAGGTGCAGAAAACCCTGGTGCCCCAACACCTTTCCCATGGGGTGCAACTAGAAATGGCACCGGTGCAATATCTCAAAAGGGCACCGGAGCAACCTTACCAGCCGGTGCTACCTACTCACCACAGGGGATATCTTAAATCAGCACCGGTGCAGTTTTACCAGCAGGTGCTATATGTACATGTATACCACAGGATACCTCTTAAAATGGCACCGGGCAGTGTGCAGCTCTCTCGGTGTCAATACAGGCAATATATCAAGGCAAATCAACAGGTGTCGGTCTAAAACTGCACCAACACAATTATCACAGAGGCTGATAGTTACACAATACTTCGGCGCCCCATAGACTAGAGTGTCAAGTCAATTATGAATTTCGCTACAATCCCATGGACGAGAGACAAGTGTATAGCATGGGATGTAATGACTGCTGGATAGGCTTTCTCCACCAGTATAATTATGGTCACTAACTCCGGAGAATTGAAGGTCGTTGAGTGTAGTCGGTGTATATGCACAGTTCCTGGCTAAAAGAACACGCAGATCCGAAGCAAGGTTATTCCATGTGGACTATACCCCGCAGCCGATCAAATCGATCGATCGAGTCGATCGTAAACTCGGCCAAGTAGTCGATCGAGTCAATCGTTTATTTGCTAAGTCGATCGAGTTGTAGAAAGGTCGGCGAGTCGACAAAGTCGATCGTCGGCCGAGCCAAGTCGATCGTATGCACTCGACTCGATCGACTGCGGGGTATAACGTGGACGGCCCAACTACCAAAATAGCAAGAAGTGAACGCAAAGAGAACGAGTTTGGTTTTAGGAAGTTGATGACTTCTGTCGCCTTTTTCATGTTCTTACCATCTGTGACGTGACCACTTTAAAAATTAATATAAGTTTGATTGTTACTGAACTGCAACATCGTTTAGAATGGTCAGTGATAGACCTTTTATCGGGTACCAAAATGCCTGGGTATCCATCAGAGGGGTGGCAACAGGGTCGTCAATTTGCATACCTGAAACCCGTCAAAAGAAGTATAATGGTTATTTTGGTTATTATAGGTCATTGGCTCAGGGCTTTAATCATGCAGAGCTGACGATCGTCTGTGAAGACATGTGCATAAAATTATTATTATTACTAAGCATTTATGAAGCATCACTATCAACGACCAAGCATCAATCGATGGTTCTGAGCAATTGTGAGCGAAGGACTTGCTCAATGTACCTACTCAGAAACTGTCCGCGAGAAGGCTTGAACCCGTACTCTCCAGATTACAAGACGAGCGCTCTATCCAATCCGCTACGGTCTACCATGTCCTACTAAGTGCATGCAACGACTCACTTTCTGCGGCCTCTTAGATAGCGGCGCCAGGATTTCAGGTTTGGGGGAGGGCTAAAGCTAAAAAACCTTCCCTTTTGTCCCCTCACTCGCTGTGATTTGCAGTGATTTCCCAATTTTGTGGGGGGTGGCTGAGCCGCAGTTGGGGGGGCTAAGCACCCCCCCCTGGCGCCGCCACTGGATAGTTATTTTTTATCCAGTGACGGGTTGTCGAGTAGCCGCTCAGAATGGACTCTGGCATGTGGGCCGTGTTTTACCAAATGCTACACCAAAACTTCGATACCTCTAGCAAATCGGAACACCTTTGACATACACAGCCGAAAGGTACCAATTGTAAACGAATGGCTCGTTACAGGCATTTTATAAAATGTCGCTATACAATACATAATAGAGTGCTCGTCTTAGACACCTTTAACACGCACTCTTCTGATGCTATTAATACAGCAAATGCGTTTATTCGATAGCATACTGTCCCCTATCATGTCACAATGGATGGTCGTCGTTGGTCGACGTTAACGGCCTTTATCGGCCACAAAATGGTCATAAACAAAGAAAAAACTGTCCATGATCAGGGGGTGCCAGTCCGAAGCATGGGTTATTAAGGAGGGCGACGTCATATCGCTCTCTTACGACGCTGCGTCGTTAAACCGAAAATACCACTTCGGATGCAATACATCTAACGAAAACATCGGGAAGAAGCTAGGATAAGGTCCAAAGAGACAGAAGGGCCCTACGTTGTTCATCTAGTGGATAAAAGCAACAAAATCTTCTAGCCTAAAGAAAAGCATATTTTTATGACTTCTCGGCCAGAGGCAACACTTCGGATTCAAACGAGAACAAAGTAAAATAGATGATTGAAACTGTGCTAAATATTCCAATGTTCCTGAGTTGATGCGTAGCACTATACTATGCTGATGCGCAGAATATATTTGCCTTTGACAACATTAGAAATCTTTTATAATTATAGACACCAAGGCCGTGTTTTGCCAAATGCTATACCAAAACTTTGACACCTCTAGCAAAGGGGAGCATATTTCATATAGACACGGGGTCCCAAAAGGCGCTCATTATTTTAACTAATGGCTCACGAATAGGCTACCGTACACTAAATGACGCCTTGTACATAAGCAGCACGTAAGTAACTTAAAGTATGCCATATGTTAGAATCCTTCATCCATTTTCAACAGTTTATAACTTCCACTGTATCATGATATAAATCTTGTCAACATGTTTGCGTACAGCGCTGCATGGTTTTACACTGTGATGTGCTACACGTATTTCTGTCTTGAACCTCTCTTCGAACAAGGCATTAGTCAACAACCTTCGAAATCGAAACTCCTCAGGAACAGTTTCTCAAACTTCCTTGTCATGGCCAAATCTTAGACAAAACATCTCCTTGTATCATCTCTTTTCCCTTTTCAGCATGTCCTTCACAGTATAGGTTATCCCTCGGAATCATTGGGAAAGTGTTCTTTCGCAGTATAGGATGTTGTTTAAAACACAGGAGGTTGCTTCTTCACAGTGGGTATATAATTGGCACGAGGGGATTGTCCTAGAAGAGGTGTTCGTCTATGTGGGCGATGTCCCTCGTGGCTCCTCTACCTTCGTCTTGGTGTTTAGCATCAACTGTCGACTGGATCTGGATGTTCGTTCGTACCATCTCCTCCGAATGTTTCTTTGCGTACGACTCCAGATCTAGACACCAACAGAACAGAACGTCGCCAGATGTATGTGTGTATGCACGTATGCACATGTGTGTGTTTGTGGGTGTGTGTATGTGTTTGTGTGTGTGTAATTTACTGTGTACGTATGCCTGTATGAGGACACTTATATATACAGTAGTACATTTTAAAGTATTTCACAAAAGCACTTTCTCTGCACTGTCCCACATCATGCATGTGTCGTAACAAAGATGATTAGCATCGCCCTCCTACTTTATTCAAGCTAAGGACTGACACTACAAGAGTAGGCCTACTGGCAGTGTACTAAGTAAGTGGGCAATGGTGGAGTGTACTAAGAAAGCGTTTCTTACCGGCCAATACGAATCCTGTGTCTCTGATGGTCTTGCGCTGTGTCTTCCAGATGACGTGCATTCGATGAAAGAGTCCGACGTAGAAGTCGTTTAGAACGCCCAACAGTTGACCTCTTCGATTACATTCCCTGAAACAAGAATTCCATTCGCACAGAAAATCACCAAACTTCCCAATCGTAATCTCCACATTTCTAGAGCACCACTCGTAGGCCTAAGCCAAGCAAGCGCAGGGCTCCTGCTTATTCACGAGCGCTGTGCCCCAGTTAGGATGTCGTTGAGATATGTAAGTAGATAAATGTATAAAAGTACGCAAGATTAAGGAAGGTAGGCAGATAGATAGGCCTTCCTAAGTACGCATTTAAATAGCACATTTCGTAACCTCTAAAAGGCAACGGTTGTCAGTATATGGACAATAATTGCATTCCGAACGCACTGTTACAAGAAATAAACTTAAAGCTCATCTGTTTCAGCTTCCGTATCTTCACTTCTACTTTGGTAATTGTAATTGCAAATTTATATAGCGCCACATCGAGACAGACTTAGAAACAGTGGCTGACTGGTTAGAGCGTTCGCCTTGCGACGTGGAGAGTACGGGTTCGATCCTCCTCTTTTGAGACGGTTACTGCGTAGGAGAGACGTTGAGCAAAGGACTAAGTATACTAATTAAGTAAGTATATAATATATAATTAGTAATAGAGAGGCAGTTATTTACTTGTTGAGGCAATCCTCTCTCATCGCTGCGATCGTAATGCGAGTCAAGTTGATGCCCATCACCGCAAAGGGAAAATTCTGAAAAGAGACGATCGAGAATTCGTATGATTCTCTTCGATTCATGCAGCCTCTTCATCCGTCTTTATACAACACCAGTCCTCCTCCTACCCCCCTTCCTCCTCCTTCCTTCCTCCTCCTTCCTTCCTCCTCCTTCTTTCCTCCTCCTTCCTTCCTCCTCCCGCTACATCCCCAAGCACCTCAAGTCGTCCCTGATAGTCTCCAGCCAATTCTCCCACACGGTTATAAGGTAATAATAGGCCCTAGACTCTGACTAATATCAACTGATGCCTTGGTCATTAGATAGTGGCGCTAAAAAAGTGTAATAATAATAATAATAATAATAATAATAATAATAATAATAATAATAATAATAATAATAATAATAATAATAATAATAATAATAATAATAATAATAATAATAATAATAATAATAATAATAATAATGAATGATGGCTTATAAAATTACTGAAACAGCCATTTTTTAATCAGTCTGTACATAAGTTTGTGTTGGTTCTATGAAGAAATAAATTTGTCTCATAATAATAAAAAAAAAATAATAATAATAATAATAAATAATGTCTCATTGGATGAGATGAGAGACCTGAGTTTCGTGTATTGAGAGACGATAGATGGTTCGTGCCAGCGCCTGTGTCTTCAGATCCGTCACCAGATGGAGCAGTTGGAGGAGGGAGAGAAACCCCGCCCCTCGCAGGTCGGTCGATGGGTCCACACCTACAACATCCATCAAATCATCACATCAGACGACTAATCATCTGACATCATATAGCGCCTCTGTGACGTTCTCGATAGGCGCTATGTAAATAGGAGACGCATCACCTGACTTATAGAGAAGCGTAGTCACACAGAAAATACCTACCCACCTACAGTTAACTCCTTCAGTAATTGCCTTGTAATCTGGTGGTACCAGTCAGAATTAAAGTGGAGGACGTTCATCATCTTTCTAATATGAAGCAGCATCGTTAAACAGAAACTATTGCTAAGGATGAAAATGTAAACAATTTTAACATAAGTTAACGAGAGGTCCACACAATGAGCGTTGGCAGCCACAAAATGTCGCTAACCAACAGATAATACGGTACTAGTCTTAGACACCTTTAACACGCATTCTTCTGATGCTATAAAAATACTTAATTCATACATTTTATCGCGCCAATGCTGTAGCAAAACAAACTCGTGTGGAAAGTCAA
Source organism: Aporrectodea caliginosa (assembly GCA_020284085.1). NCBI lineage: Eukaryota > Metazoa > Annelida > Clitellata > Crassiclitellata > Lumbricidae > Aporrectodea > Aporrectodea caliginosa. Next base: position 1,869,985 of record JACEVL010000077.1, read on the forward strand.
CGTTAACGGTCTTTGTAGGCCACAAAATTGTGATAAAGAAAAGGAAACTACCCATCATCGGGTGGTGCCAATCCGAAGACTAGGTTTATTAACGGGGACGATGCTATTTATATTCGGGTGGTGCCAGTCTTAAGCCTCCATAAAAGAGAAGGGCGACGCTAATCATACTTGTAGTTACACAGCGTCGCTAAACAGATACTACCAGAGCTCGAGGGCACGCGTATCCTAAAATAGAATACGTTAAAATACGCACGTAGCCTACCTTTCAAAAACTAGAATACGCTTACGGTACGTATCACACACGAAAATTTTATTTATGGTTAACTCGGCGACCCATAGCCTACGTATAATCTTAAAATCTGATAATGAGCAATAACGTGGTTAACGTATTAATTTTTTGTATGGTTTACGTACCCTAAAATAGGATACGTTAAAAAACGTACGTGCCTTTCAAAAAATAGAATACGTATGGTACGTACCCTCGAGCTTTGGATACTACCCCTGCCGAAGGAAATATGTCTAATTGGAACATATTAAGGTACCAGAGTAATAACAGACTCTGATAGACACAAGATGTATCGCTAAACAATAGGTAGGCTAATACAGTCCCGTCTTGGCCACCTTTATAACGCATTATTCCGACGCTATATATATTCAACAAATGTGTTCAATCGTCGGATTTAGAAATAAATTGTTAACATAGTGTAAGGTCGACGTTAAGGGCCATCGGCGGCCACAAGATGTTGATTAACAAAGGATAAAGTTATATGATATGGTTCATACGGTATTCTATTAATATTGCTATATGAAGATTTATAGAGCGCAAGCAGGGGCTTCTATCCATTATAAAGGGCGGGCGCAAGTTGAGCCCAGTGAAAAACAGGGGGACTGTTTCTTTTCAATTTTATCACACTTTCTACAAGTTAAGGAGTCTGTTTAAACTTGAACCTTAAAGTATGATCCTTATCACATTGTTAGCGACTCTCCTCTCCATGCCATAATGCATTAATGCTCAACTCCAGTGGCGGCACAAGGGGGGTAGGGGGCTTAGCCCCACCTAACTGCAGCTCAGCCCCCAAAAGTGGGAAATCACTGCAAATCACAGGGCGGAGGGGACAAAAGGGAAGGGCTTGGAGCTTTAGCCCCCAACCTGAAATCCTGGCGCTCCACTGCTCAACTCCAGTTGAGTAGATTGAGGAATTTGCTCCATTTCGGCGATTGTGAATGCGAGATTTTAATCTACTTAATTCACACTCGTTGACTCCCATGCTACAACTTTACCAGTAATCCTACAGTTTAGGTGCTTTAATTATTTTTGCATTGGTATCCATTATTAGGCCTATAATGGTAAATTATGAAGCTGGATTGATGAAAGAAATCTTCGCATAAATAGAAGTTGTAGACTTGTAGTGATGATATTTTAGCAGACGAAACCTGTGAATATTAGACACATTTTTATCTAATCAGAAATGAGCTAAAACTCACGTCGACAATATTGGATCTGGGACAGAGGAGATGCCCGGCCCTAGGGGCGAGGAAGAGGAGGTATTGAGCGCGGTTGCTTAGAGGGGGATAGAAGCCACTGTGCGCAAGTTAATATATCTAAATGCACCGCATATAGGACGTATGTGACACGATGTGATGTGGTATCATTATGTATGTATGCGCACTTGTTATAGCGCCCCTTCAAGATTTCTACTCAGAGGCGCTCCCGAATACAGCGCGGACACTGAATCGGAGTTTCACGCCGAAGCGCATGAGCAATTGCGAGTGAAGGATTGCCCAGGGTCCCTACACGGCGGCTTGAGGTGGATTCGAACCCGCAACCCTCCGGCTGCAAGGCACTGAATATACCCCCTACACCACCGCGCCCCACAATGGTTTGGCATAATTATGATACGGTATGATATGATAATGTGGTATGAAATCAAGTGCTGTGGTGTATGAACAGAAACAACTCCTGCCAATGGAAATATATCTAATTAGAATAGGCCTACAAGCTAATGAGAGATCGGCGGCGTATTCGGCTTTGACAGTCACAAGATGACGCTAAACATTGGACGAGAAAGTGCTCGTCTTAGACACCTTTAACAAGCAGTCTTCCAGGGCTACAAATTCAGCCAAATGCGTTTTATTTGAACTTCATACAACAACTACTTTTACTAGGCCTACTCATAGCGCAAGGACGACGTTAACGGCATATGGAGGCCACAAGGCGTTAATTAACAACCGAAAATGCCTATCCTCGGGTGGTGCCAGTCCGAAGGCTCGAATAAGAAGGAGGGCGTTATGGTACAACGTTTAATCCGTACAGGCATCTTCCCATCTTGCTACTCATGAGTAAGGCCGACGTAAACGGTTCTTCGACGCCACAAGGTGTTGATGAACAACGGACAAAAATTAATGTCTACCATTGGGTGGTGCCAGTCCAAAGACTGGAATAAGGAGGGCGACGCTAATAATCTTCGTTATGACGCAGCGTCGTTTAACTAATAATAACATAAGGAAATGACTAGAGATGTCGTTTAACAAGCAATGATACAGTTCTCATCTTAAACACCTTTAAAACGCTTCCTTCAGATGCTATAAATTCATCAAATGCGTTTAATCGTTAGCTCTTGGAGACCCTCCAACATAAAGTAAGGTCAATGTTAACGGTCCTTGGCGACCACAAAATGGTAGAAACAGAAAACTGCCTACAACTGAGTGGTACCAGTCCTAAGCCTGGATTGAGGAGGAGGGCGACGCCAGACAGCCTCATTATGACACACTTCATTTCCTTTGAAGCGACCATCGACAGAGATCTTGTGCATTATGATACTGGCGCAATAGAAGTCATTGCATTAGAAGGCTATCGATCATGTAATATCTTTAATAATAATAACAATAAATAATAATAATAATAATAATAATAATAATAATAATAATAATAATAATAATAATAATAATAATGTTAATAATAATGTTGATGGCCACTCCAGAGTAAACATTGCTTATTAATATCTGACACCTGAGGGATTATAGATACCTCGGGTAAAAAAAAATAATAATAATAATAATTATAATAATAATAATAATAATAATAATAATAATAATGTTAATAATAATGTTGATGGCCACTCCAGAGTAAACATCGCTTATTAATATCTGACACCTGAGGGATTATAGATACCTCGGGTAAAAAAAAAAATAATAATAATAATAATAATAACAACAACAACAACAACCATCCCCCAAGTACCAATGAGAAGATCCCACCTTGGAATCCGATGATTTCCCAGTGGCTTCCGAATCGTGCGCAGTCGAACTTGGATCCCGTCAGCTGTTTGTAGATGGAGAAGAGAACGCGACAGTGAATCGAGTCTTCATTGATGAATGGACCTCCAACAGAACTACTATTATATTACTATTACTATTATTATTTACTATTATCACTAGTATTATTATATTAATATTTCTTGCAGGCCCGCCGAGAGGGGTAATATGGATGGGCCCGGCGACTTTTATGGCCCGGGCTGGGCCCAGCATTCAACTTATAAAAAATATTATAATCGGTTATACAAAGTTTATGATTTATGCCTTTTAAACTATAATATTACGGACACTTAACTACAATAGTTGCATATATTATAAATATAATTTTGTAGGGTTGTACCCGCACTATTATTATTTCAGTTTGTTTCTTAAAAAGTTTTCTCATAAAGTCCAAGGATAGTTAGGGGCCCGTGACTGCTCTGCCTAGGGGCCCGGAATTTCTGTCGGCAGCCCCGATTTATTGTATTAATATTATCACATTATTCATTACATTATTCTGCATTTATTAAGCGCCAATATATAATTACCAATTATCAATCGATGGCTAGCACTTAACCAAAAGCCATCTCCTCAATTGTTTATTATTATTATTATTATTATTATTATTATTATTATTATTATTATTATTATTATTATTATTATTATTATTATTATTATTATTATTATTATTATTATTATTATGTAGTGTCATTCAGCGGATTTCAGAGATCGGTGGCAGTGTCCCGGAGAGGCAGATGGCGTTCCCCCGTTGAAGAGCCACTGAGATCCGCTGGAATAGGTATGATGACTCCATTGGATCATGGGTTGCGTCACTTGTCCGTCTTCCCAACTCAGAAACGAACTGTAGTCCCTCTCTGCTCCAAGCGCCGCCAGTTTCTAAGGCGACCGCTACAAACTCGTGGGTGGTAGTGATGGTGGAATATTTCACCTTCTTGGAGACAACCGCGCGTTCGGCGGCTTCCCCAGCTCCAGTAGATGTATGGCCAAGATGAGACGTTGCGTAGGTGTCGGGCACTGTCACATCCCATGCAATTATTATTATTATTATTATTATTATTATTATTATTATTATTATTATTATTATTATTATTATGCATTTATTAAGCGCTGTACAATGACCAAGCATAAATCGATGACACCGAGCAAAATATTTGTGAGTAAAGGACTTGTTCAAAGTCCCTACAAAGTAGCCCTCTTAAGAAACAGGCTAAAACCCTAACTCTGCACGTTACAAGGCAAATGCTGAAACCAATCGGCTAGCAAGTCGCAAATTCAACTCTGGGTAATGGCAGATACCTTGAATGGACACAAAATGAAATGAATGCCATGAATGAATGAAAGAGAAATTGAAAGAGATTCAAATAATAATAATAATAATAATAATAATAATAATAATAATAATCGAGCCAGGCACGCTATCGCGTGCCTGGGTTCGATGAGGCCCTAGAACCTTTATTTTAAGAACCATGATTTTAAGAACTTTGATTTTATAATAATAATAATAATAATAATAATAATGTTTTCGTTTATTAATAATATAATATTCTTTATTGAAACAATCCGGTTGACAAACCGCAACCGGTTACAGTGTACAGTTATGCAATTGAAACAATTCACAAGAACACAAATGACAGAAGACATAAATCTTAACTACTAACAGAACAGACAGCCTGCAATACACGGCGCTAATAGTTAGCCTACAAAGCATGTCCGCCCTACGGCGGACATGCTTTGTTATTATTCTCGAACTCGGTACCTCTCGCTCTCTACGCCAGTGTGTTATCCAATGCGCTATCGGGGTCCCCCAAAAAGGTTATATATATATAGGCAGAAGAGAAAGGGTTGCAACTTAGAATCAGCAAACGTAATTACGGGACTTTTGATGATCATCTCATTTGATAATTGAAAAATATCTGATAGAAGAGTCTAAGCTGGAAAAAGATGAAGTATTTGATTCTTTGTAAAATGATTTAGAAGGCAGAGAAAGGTCCCGCAGACAAATGAATGAGAATGATGATAAGTGATGAAGATTGATGATGATGATGAAAACGAAGGATCACGATGATAATTATGATAATGATACATTATAATGATGATTGATGATTATGATAATAATGATTGCTAATGAAGAAGATTGGTAGTAGTGGTGGCAGTGGTGGCAGTGGTTTGGTGGTGATGATGGAGGTGATGGTGTTGGTGATGATGGTGTTGGTGATGATGGTGTTGGTGGTGATGATGGCGTTGGTGACAGTTGTAGTAGTGCTGGTGGTGGAGGCAGTGGTGGTGGTGATGGCGGTGTTGGTTACATGGTGGTGATGGTAGTGGTGGTGAATATTCCGAGGACATCGTAAGCCAGACACCAACATGACTACTTACAGGCAGCCAAGCAGAAGGCAAAGTCTCGTTCTGCATGGAGTCTTTGATGCAGTCTCGGTCCACCACACAATCGATGGAAGAGAGACGACAAGGCTCCACGCACCACTGACGTCCGGATCGAAGCCTATATTAACACAAAATAACAACCGATCATAGAGTCATTCAAAACTTAACATATAAATCATCTCTTCCACTCTTCTTTATCCACTGTTGCTCGACATCTCGTTTTTCTGACTTACCTAAATATTGACCTAAAAACTTAACAAAATATTGGTCTAAATATTGGTGTTAATATTGATCCAAATATCGACCTAAATATTAACCTAAATATCGACCTAAATATTTACCTAAATGTTTACCTAAATATTGACTTAAATACTGACCTAAATATTTACCTAAATATTTACCTAAATACTGACCTAAATATTTACCTAAATATTGGTCTAAATAATGGTATTAATATGGACCTAAATATTGGTCTAAATATTGGTCTAAATAATGGTCTTAATATTGACCTAAATATTGACCTAAATATTGGTCTTAATATTGACCAAAATGTTGGTCTTAATATTGGCTTAAATATCGACCTCAATATCGACCTAAATATTGGCCTATATATCTTACCCCAAACTGTTGCGTAAGTTTGTTGCGATCGAGAACCGCAACTGCCTCTGCGAAGGTTATTGGTTCTGTTCCAACCCCTGAAAAAGACACAATGTCAGAAAATCACAAAGCCTTAATTAAAAGCTAATTACATTTCTCCACCTCAGTTCGTGTGACCTCAGGGTCGTCCATCATCAAGTTCTTTCTTTGATTGGCCAAATAACCATTCTCTCTCCATCATGCCTTTACCACTTGCGTCAACTCCGCCAGTCTCTTTCCCCTTATGCGATTACCACCCTGATATTCTAGTGCTCGGCGTGTTGGACTGTCCCCGAAAGTCTGGAGTTCAAATCTCCGCCAGGGCAGAAAGTTGTTTCGAGATTTTGGTGCAACTTGAGAGCTTGGTGAACTCAGTAATAAAATGAATACACGGACTGTTAACTGTCGAGGTGAAGATGAGACGGTGAGGGAGAGGAGGTGATCACCCGCCTTCATATGCCGAGGCTAGGAAAATGAAGTCGTTAACACTTCATGCCCATGGCTTCCCTTAAGGGTATCCTTATGGACTGCTCTTCTTCAGTAAAGGAAACTGCAGTAGAGGGTCCTAAAATCTCTGCATATAAATTCATACAGAAGCCAAAACCTAGAGCAAAGGTAAACTATACCAAAGGTAAACGAAAGCATCTCTTACTTGCTTTTAAAGTCCTAGTCTGGCCTTCTTCAAAACCTGAAACCATTCATCACAATTTTTCCTCAAAAATTCAATAAAATTCACCAAATTTTCTATTTAATTGCATCAAATTTTAATGTTAATTTCCTACTTTAATCCACAATTGAAACTTTTTCCTCAAAAATTCAATAAAATTCACCAAATTTTCAATTTAATTGCATCAAATTTTAATGTTAATTTCCTACTTTAATCCACAATTGAAAATGCATACCTTTACTATGGCATTTCTTGAGAAAAACTCTCTAGGTGTTGCCCAATAAAAGCTCTTCAGATTGTGTGTATGCCTGGTCAGAAGATACTGGCCCTCAATATAATTTTTGAGCAACAATATTAAGTCAAAAGCAGGTCATTTTTAAGGACGTAGTATGTAGATAACCTCAAGGGCGACATGTAAAAACGAATCAAATAATTTCAAAAAGACCAATCCAAATCTAAGCGAACCTGCAGTGTAGAGATGTCCGAACTTTCAGGGTCATGACCTTACAGTTACAGGTATAATTCTACAAACCAAGATCTTCTTTCCTGTGATCTGTATAAGCATATAATACATGTATGCGTGCACTTAAGTGTGTGTGTAATCAGGGATTGGTTGGGATGGAATGGCGCTCCGGTTCTTTTTTGACGACCATAATGCCACACCGGTTCTTTCTTTGAAAAATCCTAGATTAACATGGTGCCTGAAGCCGGCATTCCGGTTCTTTTTTTGTTTAGGACGGATCACTGTATGCAATGGATGACCTCTGCCTACCTGGTTCAATTGTCTGCACCCTGTCCCATTCGTCTGATGCCTCGTCAAACGCCTCTTCTGACCTCTGACCTACAATATGAAAGTTCACAGCAATGGAAACAACATTGAAATCAATCATAAGTCTTTAAATTATCACGTTACAAAATGTGCTAAATAAATGTCATGTTACACTATAGCACTATCAGATGATTCCAATAAGGTCGCGGCTGCGCTCATCAAAGTCCGCTAATGTTTTCGTTCCTGCGACAAAAACTAAAGCGGGTGATCGGGCCTTTCGGGTCGCTGGCCCACGTGCCTGGAACAGTCTTCCCGCAGCTATCCAGGAAATAAAGAGCTATTATGTTTTTAAAAAACAGTTAAAACTCTACTTGCTCTCAAGCTCTTAGCATAATGTGGTGACAATAATATTGACTTTGTGTAGTGTATGTGTGTAAAGCATCCTAGAAGTAGCTTGCTACTGACGATGCTCTATAAATTGTCGTAATTACAATTACAATTACAACTACAGCCCAATGGAACCCCTGCAGGCCCCATACTCGCATCTGGGAACCAAGTAGAGCCACTACCTTGTTACCTTGTGCTGTCAGTTCCTGGAACTCTAGCGACCTTCATGATCAAGCCTCTCCATTTCCTTCTGTCCGCCGTCGCATCTCTCAGTTCTGCCAAATTCATTCCAGTTGTTTCATGTATCTCGTCCATCCACTTTTTCCTTGGTCGTCCTTGTTTTCTCCTTCCCTCTCCATATGCTAACATCATTTCCTTTTCCAATCCATCTGATCGCATGACATGACCAAAGAACCTCAACTTTGCTCTTAGCACTGTTTGTTGTAGTGTCTCTTCATTCTCAATTCCGATACTCATGCGCACCCAATCGTTGGTCCTTTTCTCTTTCCATGATATTCTCTGCATCTTCCTCCATATCCACATTTCGCATGCGTTAATCTTTTTTTTTCATTTTCTTGGTCATTGTCCATGTCTCACTGCCGTATGTTGCTTTTGAGCAATATTTAATACACGAACTGTGAAATGTTCAAACTGTTCTGCCGACATCCAACATTGTTGTCATAGATGTCGTGTGCTCTATCTAATTTTTAAAAAGGCATAAGTTCAGAACAAGATGACATTAGCGACTCAGCAGAACGAACAGATACACGGAAGGAATTCCATAAGCTACACTAAGCAACCAATGCAACGAGACTTTACCGCTGCCGTATCATCACTTACGGGACAGCTGTACAATCTGGCGACCGTTTCAATGATCAACTCCTCGTCACAGCATAGCGTCCAGACGTCAAGAGACCATTCCAGCAATCGCCGCCAGGTGGAGACAATGGTTGATAAGTTCTGTCGAAGGAATTTACTGATTTTGGCCTCGGATTGGTGGGACACGGTGGGAGAGATTGGTTGAGTGGTTGCCTTGTAACGCGAAGAGTACGAGTTCAATTGAATGCTATTGTGACGAACCGGCCTTGGTGCACTCTCGGAAAGTTACCAAAGATGTCTCTTCCGGGGACCCTTCTCTCTCTTCTTCGTTTCTTCGTCTGATACGCTGGATGGCGAGTAGGAGGGATCTTCCTTCCTGCTCTTTCTGTCCGCGTTGATCGACCTTTCCTTTCAGGCAAAGGTTTTCCTTCGAAGGCCACCGTCGATGCACACTCTATGAAGAACGACACGAACTCAGCTCTGATATGAACTCGTGTTACTATTCAAGACGTAGCAAATAATTCAACATATATCGAGCTGACAAAAAAACTCTAAAAGAACATACTATGGGCACGGTCCTACGATCAACACCGTCAGCTCTAGTGCCAAGTAATCATCAGCTCAGCTCATCTTCTTATGGAACTCAGCTCTATTTATACCTATCAGGCGGAGGGAAGTGGGACTTGACAAGCGAAATAGCACCAGAGGACATCGCGCCCAGTGAACCTGGGTACATAATACTCAGTGATCCGTCAATTTCGTTACATTATCTATGATTTGTGGGACAATTGGTTAGAACACTCGAACTGTAACGCGAAGAGTAGCCTACGTGTTCGAGCCTCCTCCACTGAGATAGTCACTGTGTAGGGAATTTGAGCAAATCATTCTCTCAAAGTTGTCAGCGCAAAAAGATGATGCTTCGTCATTAGACACTGGCGCCAATTAAATGCACAAATATATTATGGTTATTCGTCGTGTGCCAACCACATGATGTCACTAAATAATGGATAATACTATGCTCGCCTTAAACACCTTTAACACGCATTCTTCCCAATCTATAAATTTAACCAATGCGCTAAAAATCACGATATTTGATGGATAATGAATATTGAACATCTCCTGAAATGTAATATTGATAGTTTGCTGGTAATTTAGATAGATCAATGTGATATTCTATAAAATATTGTTAATAAGATTGACGAGAAAACAGTATATAATGACTTATATGAATAAGAGATCGACAACAATCACCTGTCAAATCACAGCATCCTGTCAGAAATGGAATGCAAGCGAAGAAAAGAGAAAGCAAACTGATGACAGACAGTATACGAAAATAAGAACTTAATCCGTCAGAAACTTTAAATACGTCAACATCCTATCAGAAACGGAACCAAAGACGAGAAAAGAGAAAGAAAACTATTGAGAACATTACAATAAAATGAACTGAAATACACCAAAAACTTAAAGACGTCAACAGCCTTGTAGCTATAGGATGTCGTTAAATATTGGATTAATAATAATAATAATCACGATATTTAAGTCCTCGTGCAAAATCCACGGTTACTATGTAGGGACCTTGAGCAAAGTCCTTCACTCACAATATTCTCAGCGATATTTCGTGAAGCTTGGTCATTAGAAAGTGACGATTAACAAATGCACAAATATAACATTATCATGATTATCTTTCGCGCGCCAATCCTTAAAAGTCGCTTAACAATTAATGATACCATTGTCGTCTTAAAAACCTTTAACACGCATCCTTCCGATGCTATAAATTCTGCGATTTCGTTTAATCATCCAGCTGTAATATGCCAAAAACTAATCTTTGTCGGCGGCAACGGCCTATGTTGTCATAAGCTGCCGTTAAACTGTGGATCCAATCCAATCATCCAGTTATCTGATCCTTAGCGAAGTTCGACGTAAACGGGCCTTTGCGGCCACAAAACGATGATAAACAAGGGAAGAACTGCCTACCGTCTGTTAGTACAAGTCCGAAGGCTGGAACAAAGTAGGAGGGTGACTCTGGCCATTTACGTTGTCAGACAGCGTCGTTAAACTACGTATGCATGAAAGAATCTCTCGGCCATTTCCATATCCTAGAGTATGTTCCAATAAACGAATATACACCAGAATGCAGATTGCAACTGGTTCAATAAAGAATATACTTACTTACTTACTTAATATTATTCGCTTATTGAAACCTGAATGACAAACCGCATTTAGTGATGCAAGTCGAAGGAGGAGGGCGACGCTGATTATCTCTCTTATGACGCAGCGTCGTTAAACAGCATTTACAGTTACGAATATATAAGTTAAAGGTAGACTTTATTAGCCTTGGCAGCCACACGGGGTTAGTATCGAAAGAGCGACACACCGGAAGAACAGTTTTAACAGAGCGACAGAAATATTGCGGATTTTAAAGAGCGACATAACGAAAGAGCGACATAACAAATGAGTGACAAATTGGTTAATATCGTAGTCTGTATTCTTTGGAGGGTCGTGTATTCGTAGCCAGAAATAATTACTGGCCATTCAAATCAGGTTTTTGCTCGGCTCGATTGGAAGTGATCGCAAGTAATAGTAATTGCGTTAAGTAATTGAAGAAGAGCGGTTCTATATTAGTTGTACAATGCCATAAGAAGGGCGATAAGTGTTCAAAAATAATTTTTGTCGATGTCAACGGCCTTTGTTGTCATAAGATGTTGTTCAACTCTGGATCCTTAATCATTACAGACTTTACGGATTCGAACTGCTTATTAGGTGAAGTCGACTTGAAGAGATTGGGTAGCCAAACGCAACATGAAGTTATACACCGTTTACAACAACTCGCTTGTCTAAATACTAATCGACGCACAGTTGGGGAGAGACAGCGGACGGACTGTGCATGGAGGCTGGAAATACGGAATGAGGACAGTGTCCGTGAGTGGAACTACGCGGATACAAGCGAAGCTAATCTATGATATTTAAACAGTGAAACCTATCTCGCACAGCGTCGTTGAACTGCGCATAATATAGCCTATAATTTATTATAAGAAAGAAGATCTCAGTCACTGCCATATCCTCGGTTGGTGACAGTGACAATAAAGGAGGAGGGAGATGCTAATTATATCGTGTGTGACAGAAATATCTATGCCAATGTCTAATTAGAATATAAGTCAATGAGAGGACTAAGGCGACCACATGCTGACATAGTACGATGCTGGTCTTAGACACCTTTAACACGTAATCTTTCAATGCAATAAATTCAGGCAAATGCGGTTAATCGCTAGATACTTCCATCACTCGACATGTCAGGTCATAGGGTAGAATCGACGTAACGGTCCCTTGGAGGGTACAAAATGGAGATAAACAACGGAGAAACTGTCTATGTATTCGACAAATACATGGTGACGTTTAATAAATGCGATAATAATATAAGAAATAACAAAAAAGGATGGAGTTTTTATGCAATTTATTAGACGATGCTTGAATTTGGAACGGGATAGCTTCAGGGATGACGGTTGGGGGACCTTTAACAGGCGTCTTTAAGTTTCATCTATATAAATTCAAATTGTAAAATTACTAGTAATTAGTAACTGCTACGTCTAATGCATAAGGTATCGAGCGATGGCGCACCAAAACCAAACCGTAATCAGATCAATATCCAGAGAAGATCAGATGTGTGTACTTATCAGGACACTTAATATATAGTACATTTTAAGTATATCACAAAGCAATTTCTCTGCGCTTGTCTATATGTTTGCTAAATGTCATTAACAACTAGACGAAATACATCAGGTGGCGAAACAGTGCACGGTAAACCAGAAAAAGGCCAAGAAAATGAAGTCGCTAACACATCTTCATATCCATGGCTGTCTCTCTGGGTTGACTAAAGAGACTGCTTTTCTACTTGCATTGAAGAGGGTTAAAGGTTAATGTGCTCAATTGGTCCTCGTTGTTCTAACTAGAAATTGCCAAAACGTGCTTTGATCATGCGATGACGTAAAGGACTGGCCACGCACCCTAGTGACCGCCTTATGAACTCCTCCCCGAGATAGATACTGTAGATGGACTTTTAACAAGTCCTTCACTCACGATTGCTCAGCGCCATCGATTGAAGCCTGGTCATTATAAGAAATGCAGAAATATATTATGAGCTTGATAAATGCCCAAATAATTTTATATTATGAATTATTCTTCGCGCGCCAATTCCTAACTGTCGCCAAACAACTAATAACACAGCGTTCGTCTTAAACACCTGTTACAAGCATTCATCCGGTTCTATAAATTCTGCAACTTCGTTTAAGCGCTGTATTATGCCAATAAAATAATCTTTGTCGGTGGCAACGGCCTATGTTGTCATAAGCTGCCGTTAAACTGTGGATCCAATCCATCCAATCGCTAGGATGTCCATCTTCTTATTCCGTCGAGACGATCGAAGGAAACGGTCCTTGGCGGCCACAAAATGACGATAAACGGCGGAAAACTGCCTACGATCTGTTGATGTCAGTCCGAAGGCCAGGCTAAAGGAGGAGGGCAACGCTGATCACTTGCGCTGTGACACAGCGTCGTTAAACTATGCATACACGAAAGAGACTCTCGGCCATTCATTCATTCAGAGCATTTATATAGCACCTGTTCAAGAAGCTACTCAGAAGCGCTCCCGGCTCAGCCACGACTAAAGAAAAAAGACTTGAGGGACTTGTAGAACCCTGCCGCTTGGCTCACAAGTAAAGAGCTTAAGCGGGAGGTCATTCCAGGTGGAAGGTCTCACGACCGAAAAAGCATGGCGCTGCTAAATAGCCAAGCGTGCCCGTGGAACTAGGAGCTCACCCCTCGTCGTAGAACGAAGTGCCCGACGCGCTGCAACGTCGGACACTGGGCGGCCAAGATCACGCAAGTAAGATGAAACGCAGCCAAGAACGCAGCGAGAAACTACAGCAGCAGTGCGGTATGAGATCCGCTGAGAGATAGGCAGCCAGTGCAACACATCACGTATATATATGCAGAGACATGAGAGAACTTAGGAAGTCGGCCAATGAGACGAGCAGCCGAGCGTAGAACTCGATCTAGTCGCCCCAGAACCCCAAGAGGAAGGCCAGCAAGTAGGGAGCAACAGTTGTCAATTCGACTGGTAACAAAGGCGTGAACAAGGACGACGACCGCATGCCATATCCTCGGGTGATGCCAGTCTGTAGCCAAGATTAAAGAGGGCGAATTTTACCTAGGATTTGTGGGACACGGTAGCTGATTGGATTAGTTCTTGCCTTGTATCGCGGAGAATACGGGTTAAAGCCTTCTCCTCTGAGATGGTTACTGTAGAGGGACTTTGCGCAAGTCTCAATTGCTCAGCCCCATCGATTGATGCCTGGTCATTAAACAATGGCGCTTAATAAATGCACAAATGTATTATGATTATCCTTCACGCGCCAATATCTAAATGTCGCCAAACAATTAATCATGCAGTGCTCGTCTTAAACACCTGTGACAAACATTCTTTCCGTGCTATAAATAGCGCAACTTCGGTTAATCTCTAGGTCAACTTCGGTTAATCTCTAGGTGTATTGAGCTAATATGCCAAAACTAATCTTTGTCGGCGGCAACGGCCTATGTAGTCATAAGCTGCCGTTAAACTGTGGATCCAATCCAATCTCTAGGTGTTCCGGATTTTGTCCTCGTTAGGAAGGTCGACGTTAACGGTCCTTTGCGACCACAAAATGATGACAAACAACGGAAAAACTGCCTACCATCTGTTGGTGCCAGTCCGACGGCTGGAATAAAGGAGGAGGGCGACACTGAACACTTACGCTGTGACACAGAGTCGTTAAACTACGTAGGCCTATACATGAATGAAACTCTCGGTCATTGCCATTATCCTCGGGTGATGCCAGTCTGTAGCCTGGATCAAGGAGGGCGACGCTAATAGTCTCTCAAATGACGCAGCGTCGTTAAACAGGAACTAATCAACCGATAGAAATAAATTGAACTAGAATATAATTATGTCAAAGGTCGAAGTATATGGCCTTGGAGGCCACAAGATGTCGATTAGCAATAATAATAATGATAGAGCAACGGATTTGCTGGAATCGCCAATGAGGTCCGCGACTGTGACTAAGCTCGTGAAAGAGACTTAATAACGGTTTCTTCTATGGTTTGAAGGGTTATGCAGGCGCTCTTGCAATCTGTCTCCAGGCTCCAGAGGTTTTCACCCGATTCTCACCTCTTAATCCATGCCAATCGATTTTGTTTTGACTGAGCTCCTAAGAATAATCTCGTTCTCGCCGTTTTGCTGGTTTGGGCGCTGAATAAATCTCGAGATGACGTTTATTCTGGCAAGGTTTATGTTGGCGTCACTTGCCTTCAAAGCCGTAAGATGTCGCTAAACATTGGACAATGCAATAACACCCTTAAAACGCGTACAACCGAAGCTATACATATGCATCAAAAGCATTTAATTGTTGTCTTAAAAGTGCTTTGCAGAACTTTAAAAAGTGTCTGATTTCGACTTCAACGAACTTTTATGCCAAAAGATGTCGCTTTACTCCTAATGTCTCGTTGAGTTTGGCTGAGCCTAATCACCTTAACTGCCTATTGACTCTCTTTTGATTCAACGCCTGTGCTTACGTTCGTTGCCTCTACTTAGGTTTGTCTGGAGCTGTAGAAATTTCGAGATTACGAATACCATACATGTATGTGCATACATACACTACTCTGGTAAGGCAAGGTCAAAGTCACCGGTCCTGGGAACCTAAGGTTTCGCATAACAATGGATAATGCGATTGTCTCGTTAGACACCTTACAAGACTTTATGCTGGTTGTATAAATTCTGCAATTGCGTTATGTCACCGAATTTATGACAATTTGCACGATGAACTCAAATTGAAAGGCTTTGTTAGTCAAACGTATCAGTTAAACACTGGTTACGAAATTACTAAAGCACCACTATTTGCTATCTGTTATTACCCGATTCTGACCGTTTATTAATGCCTATCAATTTTGTTTTCACTTAGGTCCTGTGATGATCTCGTTCTTGCGATTTAGCCTACTTTGGGCGCTGTATAAATATCGAGATTCCGTTTATTCTGGTAAGGTAAATTCGACATCAACGGCCTTGAGAGTCGTAAGGAAGCGCTAAACATTGGATTATGCGATTGCCCTGTTAACACCTTTAAAACGCGTACATCCGATGCTATATCCGTCAAAGGCATTTAATTGTTAATTGCTTATAGTAAATAAGATTAAAATTAAGATTGAGGGGAAAACAGTTATTAATAGAGCCTATATGGCCGCAAAAAATGAATGGAGAGCCTGTAAGGCCGAAGATTAATTTTTTTAATATAAAAAAAGAAGGAAAAAAGGGGAAAAAAAGAACAACCATCTGTAAAATTTCATCGTTGCACCTTCCTGTCAGAAAAGAAACAAAGACAAGAAAAGAAAAAGAATACTGATGAAAAACATTACTCGAAAATGAACCTAAATACGTCAAAAACTTTAAAGTCGTCAAAATCCTATCAGAAATTGAATCCAAGACGGAAAAACAGAAAGAAAACTGATGAAGAGACTACACGAAAATGACCTGAAATGCATCAAAAACTTTTAAGACGTCAACGGCCTTTGTTGCTAAAAGATGTCATTAAACATTGGATAAATTTTAAAAAATTGTTAATTGCTTTGAATGTGAATAAGTATAAACAAGGAGAATGGCATAAACGTTTCTAATTTCGATGACAACGACCTGTTATGCCATAAGATGTTTTTTTACTCCTAATGTTAATTTATTAGGTAAATTAGTCAAATCCTTTTAATTTAATCGCCAGATCCCTTCCTGTGCTCTCATAACACAAGCTAATTCTGAACGGCCACACGGAGGTCGCAAGGATAGCGCTAAAAACTAATGAAACATGAGCTTATGTTTATTTACTAAACGCTTGTTGCATGTCTCATTGACTTTGTCTGAGCATGATCACCTTAGCTGCCTATAGACTCTGTTCTGATTAAGCGCCTGTACCTACGTTCGTTCGCTCTACTTAGCGTTATCGGGCGTTGTAGAAATCTTGACAATACAATTACGATACATGCATACATACACTGCTCTGGCAAGGCAAAATCAACGTTACAGATCCTGAAAACAGACAGATTTACCTATAGAATGGATAATGCGATTATCTGTCGTAAGACACCTTTAAAACGCTCTCCACCGACAGTATAAATTGTAACACTTTTTCGTCTATAAATTGTAACACTTTTTCGTCACCGAATCTTATGAAGCTGAAGATAATGTAATTGTAAGGTGAACTTGACGTGAAAGGCTCTTCAAGCAAAAAGTATTGCTTGAGCACTGTTTGCTACTAATAGCAAGCTTCAAATTACTAAAGCGCCACTTGGAAAAGTGCAGGGCACCAGTTTATTCACGAGCGCTGAGTCGTTTCAGAAGAGTTGTTGGAAGAAATCTCTTGTCTCTTATCTCGGCGACAGTGACGGAGACTGGTCATCTTACCTAACAGTCAATTCTGTGTTGGCTAAAAATGCGCTATATTAAATGTCACCAGGCAGCCTTCAGTAACTTCAGCGCGTGATACTCTAGTGCTTAACATGCTAAACTGTCAATCGAGAAGTCGGGTTCAAATCCCAGACGGGTCAGAAATACGAATAATGAGAATCAGAAATCAAAGTTGAATTACAAAAGTGGTTGCTTCGTACATCGTAACGAGCCATTTGCTGGTTTCTCTGTGAACTAATATTTCGAGATGTAATGAACTTATTTAGCGTAGGTGTTTAAACCGCAGAGCATCAAGCGATGGTGCACCAAATCCAAGTTGCAATCAGGAGAGAGAGAAATGCAGACTATGGTGGACAAAGCAATTTGATATTGAGATACAATAAACCACACTAACTGTGAGAAATGTTCAATATAATTTCTGCCGACATCAGCGAACTTTGTTGCCATAAGATTTCGTTAAACTCTGAATATTATCCTAATTTTAAAAGGTCTTAAGTTGAGAACGAGATGACATAAGCGACTGAGCAGAACGAACAGATACAGGGAAGGGATTCCATAATCTACACTAAGCAACCAATGCAACGAGACTTTTGTGATAGACGTTTATTATAGCTACATCGCTACCGCTGCTTTATCATCATCTACGGGACAGACAAACAGTCGTACAGTTTGGCGACCCTTGTGAAACCTCTGTACGGTTCAAGGGGTCACTCCTCGTTACAGCACAACGTCCAGACGCCAAGAGACCAATTCCATCACTCACCGCCAGGTGGAGACAATGCTTGATCAGTTTCCGTCTAATGAATTTGTTGATTTTGACCTAGGATTGGTGGGACACGGTGGAAGATTGGTTGAGTGGTTGCCTTGTAACGCAATTGAATGATATCTAAGATTTGTGGGACACTGTAGGCAATTGGTTAGAACATTCGCACTGTAACGCGAATAGTACGTGTTCGAGCCTCCTCCTCTGAGATAGTTACTGTGAAGGGAATTTGAGCAAATCTTTCACTTAAAATTGTTCAGCGCAAAGGATGATGCTTAGTCATTAGACAGTGGCGCCCAATAAATACACAAATATAATTATTATGATCATTCATCACGCGATAATCCTAAGATGTCACTAAATATTGGATAATATGAGGCTCGTCTTAAACACCTTTAACACGTATTCTTTCCAATCAATAAATTCAGTCAATACGGTTAACGAAATTCGAAGTGACTTTCAACATATACCAGGTAAGGTCGACGTAAACGGTCCTTGGCGGCCACAAAATGATGATAAACGACAGGAAACTGCCTACCATTGGGTGGTGCCAGAGTATTCCTAAGCATTGACAATGCTGATCATTTACGTTGTGACACAAAGTCGTTAGAAGAAAGAGACTCTCGGCCACTGCCATATCCTTCAGTGGTGTCAGTCTAAACCCTGGACGAAGGAGGGCGACGCTGACAGAGCGTCGTTAAACAGGAACCAAGCCACGGATGGAAAAATATTTAAATGGAAAATAAGCTAAGTGTCAACGTAATTGGCCTTGGCGACCATAAAATGTCGCTAAGCTACTAACTGATACAGTAATCGTCTTAGACACCTTTAAAACGCTTCCTTCAGCCGCTATAAATTCATGCAATGCGTTTAATCGCTCATGCTCATGTAAAGCTCCGTTTCGACACCTTGAATAGTGTTGTTCGGACGCTCTAAGGTTCTTGTACTTATTGAATTGTATATTGTCTGTATATTATAATTGTCGTCAACGGCCTTTGATGTCATAAGACGACGTAAAACTGTGGAATAATAATAATCGCTCATGCAATGCGTTTAATCGCTCATTGGAATTTTTCATTTTACATTAAAAATTTTATGTGTGATAATTGCTGCAAAACAGTGTATAATTTTCCTGAAAGACCATCCTACAGTATATTATCTTATGCAAGTAACATTGACATTAGTATCTGAATTATAATATTATGCTGCTAAACGATGAATATTAGTGACATTGTAAAGTACTGTTTAGATGCCTTTAACTCTATCAATTTTGTTTCAACTGCATTGTACATAATTTTGAATTGTCGTCAACGGCCTTTGATGTCATACGATGACGTTAAACCATGCAATAAAAAAAATCGCTAGAGACAAGCACCCCCACAAAAACAATAAGTAACGTCGACGTTAACGGTCCTTAGCGACCACAAAATGATGATAAAATGGAAAACTCCCGACCATCGACCATTGGATTATAGCGCTTAATAAATGTAGAACTATTTGTGGTGAAAAATGTCAAAAATAATTACAAACCTTTCCAACGCTCTCTAACGAAGATATATATTCAGAAACTGCGTTTCGTCGCAGAATTCTTGTGAATTAACATTGTTATGGTGAACTCAAATTGAAAGGCTCTGTTAGCAAAACGTATCAGTTAAACACTGTTTGTTACTATACTAATCTTTCTTTCTTTCTCCTCCGTCAAGTATTCGCTGACGATGAGGCTCTAACAAAACTTCTCCATTTCGGTCGGTCTCTTGCGAGTTCTATTGCCCTTCTTAAGTCCCATCCTCTGTCTTCTATGTCCTCCAGTACGTTATCTATCCATCTCTTCTTCTGACGTCCTCTGCTCCTCGTTCCCTCCACCTCTCCGTGCAGCACCTGGAGAGGTGGAGGGAACGAGGAGCAGAGGACGTCAGAAGAGTAGTAATAGTAAGATTCAAATTACTAAAGCGCTTAGCGCAGGTCACAAGCTTAGTCATGAGCGCTGCGTCGTTTCAAAGGAGTTGTTTAAGGATATCGTTTGTCGCAATCTGTGACGGACACTGATCATATAACCTGCCTATCTATTCTGTTTTGACTGAGCGCCTGTGACTGAGCTTGAACCCTCCACTTATCATTTTCGATACTTTCATACATATACAGCAAAGGAATCTATGAGCGAACGAATGTTTAACTGAATGAGTAAATGGCTAATTTACGCTTGACAGAATTTACACATGACCGAATTTACCTGTGACTGAATTTACCTGTGACTGAATTCTCACATAGATGAATTTCTGCGTGACTGAATTTATGCATGACTGAATTTATGCATGACTGAATTTACGCAAGACTGAATTTACGCAAGACTGAATTTACCTGTGACTGAATTTACGCAAGACTGAATTTACCTGTGACTGAATTTACGCAAGACTGAATTTACCTGTGACTGAATTTACGCATGACTGAATGACGTATACCTTTACGCGCATTATATATTTACAGCCATCGTCATGGAACCACCGTGGTTGACTCTGAGCTTAAGCATAAGGAACTTCTCCTCTTGTTTCTCTTCTTCCTTCTCGGGATTTGAACCTGATGTTTCAGATGTGAACATCACAAACCATAGAAACCATTTCGCCGGTACAAAGCCGTCCTATAAGTCGGTAGATTAGATTTAACGAAGCTATAATTATCATAACGAAGATGATTATTGTCGCCCTCCTTATTCCAGCCTTCGGTCTGGCACTTTCATTAGGATACAAATCTATTGTATTATAGGCAGGCACGTAGCGAGACTTAAATTCAAGAGGAGGCAACTTCACAGACCATTGGCAAAATCCTGGTCATTGGTGTCATTACTACTCATTAGTTAATTGAAGTCCCAATGTAGCTACGCCTATGATTATAGATTCACTTTGAGAATTTAGACTAGGCGTATTGTTACGTCACTTTGATTATGATACATATCATTGTAACATAGATTCACTTTGAGAATTTAGACTAGGCGTATTGTTACGTCACTTTGATTATGATACATATCATTGTAACATAGATTCACTTTGAGAATTTAGACTAGGCGTATTGTTACGTCACTTTGATTATGATACATATCATTGCAATATAGATTCACTTTGAGAATATAGACTAGGCGTATTGTTACGTCACTTTGATTATGATACATATCATTGCAATATAGATTCACTTTGAGAATATAGACTAGGCGTATTGTTACGTCACTTTGATTATGATACATATCATTGCAATATAGATTCACTTTGAGAATATAGACTAGGCGTATTGTTACGTCACTTTGATTATGATACATATCATTGTAACATAGATTCACTTTGAGAATTTAGACTAGGCGTATTGTTACGTCACTTTGATTATGATACATATCATTGCAATATAGATTCACTTTGAGAATATAGACTAGGCGTATTGTTACGTCACTTTGATTATGATACATATCATTGCAATATAGATTCACTTTGAGAATATAGACTAGGCGTATTGTTACGTCACTTTGATTATGATACATATCATTGCAATATAGATTCACTTTGAGAATATAGACTAGGCGTATTGTTACGTCACTTTGATTATGATACATATCATTGTAACATAGATTCACTTTGAGAATTTAGACTAGGCGTATTGTTACGTCACTTTGATTATGATACATATCATTGCAATATAGATTCACTTTGAGAATATAGACTAGGCGTATTGTTACGTCACTTTGATTATGATACATATCATTGCAATATAGATTCACTTTGAGAATATAGACTAGGCGTATTGTTACGTCACTTTGATTATGATACATATCATTGTAACATAGATTCACTTTGAGAATATAGACTAGGCGTATTGTTACGTCACTTTGATTATGATACAACTCTATTGTTATGTAGATTCATTTTGAGAATAATTATAGACTAGGCTTATTGTTACGTCACTTTGATTATGATACAAGTGTAGTGCAATACAAGTTTAATTTCAATTTTGAGAACATAGACTAGGAGGCCTATTGTTACGTCACTTTGATTATGATACAAGTCTCAGATTTGCATTTCTTTGTGACTATGCGCGCGTTAACAATAATAACGCGTTCGTAATAATAATAAAAAAATCAATTTTTCTAAAGTTAACTTTAAGAATGTAAAATTAGGCTTATCATGGACGGCTTAAACTGCTTACTTGGATTGGATCCACAGTTTAACGACAGCTTATGACAACAAAGGTCTTTGCCGCCGACAAAGATTATTTTTGGAATATTACAGCTCTTATTATGATCGCAATTAGATGCAGTTGTTGAACTGATAGCGTTTGAAGAATGCATGCTAAAGGTTGTCTTAGATGAGCGCTGTATTAACTTCTTCTATGGCCAAATAATTTATTCTTTCTGGTGATTTGAATGTTAACTGTTTGGTTCCCTGCTATGGTTTCATTTGAAGATTCCGTCCATTCATTCGTTCATTCATTCATTCATTCATTCATTGAATACGAACACTTATATAACGCTCCTCCAAGATACCTACTCAGAGCGCTCCCAGACCAACTCTAGCGATAAAGAACAGTTTTTAGAGGTTTGTTACAGATGTATGCAGAGTCCCTTGTTGAAAGAACACGCAGATCTGAAGGAAGGTTAATCCACGTAATCGACTCAATCACTGAAAAGACACGCATTTTATCTTTGAAGAGCGTGCAAATTCATTCATTCATTCAGAGCATTTATATAGCGCCCCTTCAAGAAACTACTCAGGAGCGCTCCAGGCCCAGCCACGACTAAAGAAAAAGACTTGAGGGACTTGTAGAACCCTGTCAGATGGCTTACAAGTAAAAACGGAGCTTAAGTGGTAGGTCATTCCAGATGGAAGGGCCAACAACCGAGAAAGCACGGAGCTGCCTAATAGCCAAGCGAGTCCGTGGAACAAGGAACTCACCCCTCGTCGCAGAGCGAAGCACCCGACGCGCTGGAACATCAGACACTGGGCGGCAAAGATCACGCAAGTAAGATGGAGCGCAGCCAAGAACACAACGAGAAACCAGAGCAGCAATGCGATATGAGATCCGCTGAGAGACAGGTACCCAATGCAACACATCACGCATGTATGCAGAGACAGGAGAGTACTTAGGAAGCCGTCCAATAAGCCGAGCAGCCGAGCGTAGAACTCGATCTAGTCGCCCCAAAACACCAAGGGGAAGGCCAGCAAGTAGTGAGGAACAGTTGTCAATTCGACTAGTAACAAAGGCATGAACAAGGACCACAACTGCATCATGAGAGAGAGAGCGAGAGACCACTCGAAGCTGACGAAGCTGATAATAACAACTCCGTGCAATTGAGTTCACATGTTGAGACAAAGTAAGCTCGGAGTCAAGAGAAAGTCCCAGATCACGAACTGTGAGGGAAAAGGTTATGTGAGGAAAGAGCAGGGTAAGTTGAGGAAAGTCGATACCCTGCAGTTGTCTACGGCTACCCAGCCAATTGAGCTGCGTTTTAGAGGGATTTAAGAGTAGCCGATTGGAGGCCATCCAAGAAGAGAGGACATCCATAGTCAGACACATCTGACTCACAGTAGCCACCGCATCGGCTGAATGGGTGTGGATGTAGGCTTGCACATCATCGGCAAATAGTTGGTGTAGAAGCCCCTGAGACGTCAACAAGGAGCAGACATCAGCAGTATAAAGAAGGTAAAGCAGCGGGCCCAGGACAGAACCCTGGGGCACACCCAAAGGGGCAGGGACCCAAAGAGACCTGGACGAACCAAGGACTACACAATTTGAGCGGTCAGTTAAAAAGATCTAAGCCATTCTAGAGGCTGGTCCACCAAGCCAAAGGAAGTAGAGAGGCGCTGCAAGAGAATGGAGTGGTCCACAGAGTCAAAAGAGAGCAAGGAGAGTAACCAGAGTCAACTGCGCTATAGAAGTCTGACAAAAGCCGAAGCAGGAGAGTCTCCGTGGAGTGATTCCGACGGAAACCCGACTGCTGCGACGGAATCAATTCATTCACATCTACATAAGTAATCAGCTGGTTAGCAACAATGCGTTCCAGTATTTAAGATAAAAAAAGTTACATTCGCAATGGGGCGATAGTTTGCTGGATCACTCTGGTCCAGACCATCGTGCTTCAGAACTAGTAGAAGAACGGAACGTTTCTGTGAGACTGGTAGGCATGCCTCACGGATCGAACAGTTACACAGAACAGTGAGGAAGGGAAGGAGATCGTCAATTAATTCCTGAACAAGAAATGTTGGTGCAGGATCCAACTCGCACGTCTTGGCGGCAGAAGAGAGGATGAGTCGACGGAGGTCCAAACTCGAAATCTCCTGGAGAGCAGGAAGCCGATGTTCCGTGGAACAAGTTGCAAATGGAACAAGTTCATCCAGAACTGCAGTACGAAGATTTCCCCGGCCAAGCAAACCCTTAGCATTTGATGAAAAAGTACTCGTCTTAGACACCTTCAAAACGCTTTCTTCAGTCGCTATAAATTCAGCAAACGCGTTTTATCGCTAGATTACACGAACAATGGGCTTAGAGATCAACATAGGTAAAACAAAGTGTATGGCACTAAATGGGAATCAATGCAACATCAAAGTACAAGACAGTATGATAGAACAAGTGGAAACTTTCGTGTACTTAGGATCACTCATAACAGAAGACGTGGATTGCAGCAGGGAGATAAGAATAAGAACTGCAAGAGGACTTGGAATAGGAGTAGATCTGATGAAACTGTGGAAAAGCCATAACATAAAAATTAACACAAAGATTAAATTAATGAGGACACTTATATGGCCAGTGATGATGTATGGCTGCGAGAGCTGGACAATCAAAAAGAGGGATGAGGAGAGAATAAAAGCATTTGAAATGAAATCCATACGAAAAATACTGGGTATATCATGGATAGAGAAGAAAACAAATGAATGGGTGTTAGAGACGGCGGGAGTGGAAAGGAATTTACTGGAATCAATCAAAAGAAGAAAGATGTCTTACTTTGGGCACATAATGAGAAAACAAGGTGAATGTCTAGAGAAAGAAATTATGCAAGGAACGGTACTCGGCCAGAGCGCAGACTCACTTCCGATTATGCAAGAAACGGTACCGGGAGCAAGAGCAAGAGGGAAACCAAGGAAGAGGTGGATGGAATTATCAACGGAAAGGTTGCTGCGAGAAACCGAGGACAAGAGAGGATGGAGAAGAATCGTCTACAATGCGACCAACCCTCGTATCGAGGACGGTCGAAAAGAAGAAGAAGACACGAACAATCCTGGCATACTATACCTTAAGGCTTACAGCAATTTATGTCTTGTTCCCGGTGATAACGGCGCTATAGAAATCATTCAGATTGGATTAGATTAGATCAGATAACTGTCTCCTTGAATCTAGCGGTATAACGCAGTGACTCGATTTTAGCAGCTGAAGGTAACATTTTAAAGGTTGCTAAGGGTTGAAGGTAACATTTTAAAGGTTGCTAAGGGTTGAAGGTAACATTTTAAAGGTTGCTAAGGGTTGAAGGTAACATTTTAAAGGTGGCCCGATAGCGCATTGGATAACACGCTGGCATGGAGAGCGAGAGGTACCGAGTCCGAGCCCCGTAGGGCGGATATGCTTTGTAGGCTGCTATTAGCGCCGTTGTATTGCAGGCTGTCTGTTCTGTTACTAGTTAAGATTTCAATTGCATAACATGTAAATGTACAGCGCAGTGCGTTTGTCAGGCGCTTATTAAAGAAAAGATATTATTATTATTATTATTATTATTATTATTATTATTATTATTATTATTATTATTATATTGAAATTTAAGATTCAAAGGTGTTTATACTGAGAATAAAACAATTATTTGTGTAGTGTCATTCAGCGGAGTTCAGAGATCGGTGGCAGTGTCCCGGAGAGGCAGATGGCGTTCCCCCGTTGAAGAGCCACTGAGATCCGCTGGAATAGGTATGATGACTCCATTGGATCATGGGTTGCGTCACTTGTCCGTCTTCCCAACTCAGAAACGAACTGTAGTCCCTCTCTGCTCCAAGCGCCGCCAGTTTCTAAGGCGACCGCTACAAACTCGTGGGTGGTAGTGATGGTGGAATATTTCACCTTCTTGGAGACAACCGCGCGTTCGGCGGCTTCCCCAGCTCCAGTAGATGTATGGCCAAGATGAGACGTTGCGTAGGTGTCGGACACTGTCACATCCCATGCAAGACATCGTCCACGTGACCAAGGGATCAGCGTGACACCGTCTGGTCGCTTTCCATCTTCTCTTGACAGGCCGAGAGGTTCTTTCTGTGAGGGGATTTTTGCTCTGCCAAGTGCTCTCCAGATGATGTCGTTTAACATACTGTGCCGTTGATGTTTTCCGCCGCCTCCTCTGCAAACCAGCCCATGGAGTCCTCTTGCGTCGACTTGTTGTCGACAGTGGTGGCACAGATGTGGTTCATAGAGTGTTGTCCCTAGCCTCACTCCGACTGCGATTCGTACTTCCTCGTCTGAGAGGCGCAGGCCCAAAGCAGTAACAGGGGGAGCTAGCATCCAGTCTCCAGAATGAGGTGCTCGTGAAGCTAGCAGGCGAGCACGATCGCGTGGACTGCTAGTGGACTCGAGCAGGCCTGTCCATGCCTTGTCTGTATATCGGAGGTCCCATTCTTTTTGACGATGAGTTGCTGCTCCTGTTGGTGGTTCTGCACCTGACAGGGTAATCCAAGCGGTAAGTGCTGAATTTGCAAGTTCGTAGGGTATCTCAGCCGACTCTGTGGGTAAGATGCATGCCTGCAGTTCGCTTGTACTTGCAGCAGAAGCCAGAAAGGCGGAAAGTGCCAGCGTAGAAGCACAACGAACTCCCAGACCACCATCTCTCACCGGCAGAGAAGCCTGAAGCCAACGGTCATCATCAAGGTCCACATTCAATATGGCTGATAGCCCTTCTCTCAGCAGAAGGTCGAACCGAGTCAAGCTTGGGCAATCAACACAGATGGCTGTTCGCATACTGTACAGTAGCTTCGGAACACTCAAACTGTTTTTAAGCAGAACAAGAGCATCATGTGTGTAAAGTATGGTTAATCTTTGTATTGCTCTTTGAAGATCATTTGCTTTCGATTCCACGACCATATCCACAGCTGGACCCTGTAGCAGAGGTGCACCCAACAAGGTCATCGCCTCGAAGGCCACGTTCGTAAAATCTTGAAAAGCCGGGTCATCGATCGGCATCTGGGTGTCGTGGCAGGCGATTTCGCATTTGCTGCGGTTTAATAGCAAACCCAGGTTCTTTGCTTCCTGCGCAATCAGATGGACATCGGCGGCCACTGACTCCTTACTACCACCCAATGTCAGGTCATCTAAGTATCCAATGCGCAGCTCCGATCTCAGCTTTATCAGAATCGGCTGTACTACGAGGCAGAACTCCAGAGGGCCCAAAGGATCGCCTTGCTGTGTCCCTTCTTCAGATCGTATGATGTTTGAACCATAGCGCAACAATGGACGATTGGAATAGGCAGCGTGAGCAAATCGGTAGAGCTCTGGGATGTCTCTAGCCACTGCCTCTAGAAGAGAATCTCTGCGCAGAGTGTTGAACGCGTTAGTGAAATCTAGCTACACTAGGATGCTGTCTTTAGGCATTGTGGTTACCCAACGACGTGTCGCGTGAACTGCTGCCTCAGCACCTCCTGGAATGCCTACCCCAAGCTGAATGGGGGCGAGCAGATGAGATAGTCTTGTCACCGCGTACGAATTAGCACACTTCGCAGCGAGGCGGCGCCACGTGTATCCCACCGCGATCGGTCTTATTCCTCCGTCCTTCTTGCTTAGGGCTAAAAGGTTTGCTCCATAGATGACCTCATTCACCTCTTCAGGTAAACCTCCCTTTAAAAGGAGATTGACAAGGTCGGATAGATGCTGCCCGATGTTTTCGTCCACTCCGAAGGCCATGAGATCCTTTAGGTGCTGTGGGGTGAGGCCATCAGGACCGCCGGAAGAACCCGCTGGGAAAGAGGATATTGCTTTTGAGACTTCTTCTTTCGAAACCTGCAACGCGATGAAGCGCTCTGAACTGTCTGGATCGCGCGGTTGTCTTCTGTCCACTGGCACAGGCGGGTGTTTATGCTTAAGCGCGGCCAGAGTTTCTGGTGTGTCCAGAGCCGGCTTATCCTCGCTGCAGATGATACGAATGGCTGCTTTGAAGTTGCCTTCTTCAAGCTTGCTGGCAACTGTAGACGCCAAATACTTGGCAGGATCATATTTGGTTGCTTTGGGCTTGCGACTTCGCGTCGAATCCAGATCATCGTTGATCGAATGGTTTGGCCCCTTCAACCGCCAATCCGCAATGCGAGACAGAATCGTCTTCGTTACGTTGTGTTTGCGTCCACCTCTCTTTAGTTTTACAAGCGCAACGCCTCCAAAAGCCAGCAAATCGCACCATTTGTCAACGCAGTTTGGTTCTCGCACGATAGCCTGTATTAGGTCCCCCAGGAGAGCAGCACAAGATGGTCTAGCAGCTTTTGGGATTCTCTTGATGAGGAGACCTGGCAAAACAGGGTGTGAGAGGCGTGAGACCAACGGTGGACAAGTTTCGTCCGCTGACAGACTCCGTGAGGAAGCGATCTGTCCGCTTGCGATGGAAGACGGCTGCGTTGCGGTCATTTGATTTGTAGGGCAGTCGGCCGGTGGCTGGTCAGAGCCCGGACACGGGGCGGATCGAGGACCGTGCCGGTGGATCGTTCCGTCGGAGGCATGGGTCTTAAATGACGCCCAACACACCGTGCAAACCCCCTGTCCCTTACAAGGTTTTTGACTCATTTGGTAAACAGTGAGATTTAACGAGTATTTCAGTTACGCTGCCATTTAAAATAACAATACGTCGCCATTGGTGATTGTGACGTCGTCGGCCTTTAAACACGGCAGGCAGCCATCTACGAACATTTTGAAAGGCTCGACAATCATTGATTTAGAAGAGAAGTTTATCAAACCAATCCTGTCGTATTCTAAGCGGATCAACTTCAACTAATAAGATTATCCGAGTCACGAGTCGTTGTTCGACGAGAAGGTGTAAAAATTCAACTCTAACGAACACGCGATCCGCAGAATATTAGTAAATAGTGCAGGACATTTAAAATTTTCTACCTACAGCGTCCACTCGTGACGTCATTCATAGAATATTATTATTATTATTATTATTATTATTATTATTATTATATTATTATTATTATTATTATTATTATTATTATTATTATTATTATTATTATTATTATTATTATTATTATTATTATTATTATTATTAACCTTTATTTTACCAACGTTCCATTTTTGGAACATAATTTGTAATGTTAAAAAATAATAATTTGCCTTGGTAAATTTATTATATTTGCACATCAAATGAAAGATCTAAGAATGGAGAATGTAAAACAGTGGTAATTTTCTGATTGACTTTATTTATTTTTGTGCTACAGATGCGTAATTTTGACGAATTTTGTGATTTTTGAAAAAAATCTTTTAGAAAGTTGAAATAAATATTTGTGTCATAATTTTACAGGTGAGATACGTTGTATTTTGTTGATTGCTATCTAAAGTCAGTGATAAAAATCAAAATTACTGAAAAAGAAGCAAAACTCTTGAAGAAAAAACCCAGTTTTGAAGCATGTTCCATTTTTGGAACGTTGGTGCACTCTCGTTAGTATAATTCCAATATGAGGTGATTGTGTTCCTTGTTCATAATTTGCCAGTATAATACTGTTGGATTGTTGCATGTATCATTAATTTATTTTTAATATTATGTTTCACTTAATTTATTTTTAACCAGGGGCGTAGCCAGGAAAAGATTTCGGGGGGGGTAAGTTTTCTGGGGTTTTCATTGGAAATAGTCGAAAAAGTTCAGTTTTTTGTATTTCGCATATAATTGCATAGAGAAAAATGTCGGCAATTTATTTAGGGTGACCCCACCCCGTAAAACCCCTTTATATGCCCATGTTTTAACACTGATTTTGTAATAATTAGTACATATTTTAAATTGGAGTTTTAGAAAATAACGCAATAACTGCAACACATTTGAGTACCTGATGCACTCTAATAGCAACTGCAATGTCTAAATCCATGATAGAGGATGTACTGCCATGCCTGCAGCTGACAAGAGAGATCTCTATAATGGCAGAGTGTGCACTATATGGTCAGTAACACAAATCTTTGCAATTTGGAATTGTTCATTTCAAACTTAGCATTTATGAGTGGGTGGGTGTCTAACTATGGACATCATGGGTTAGAGATGTTTATAAGAGTAAGGTCATTCAGATTTAGTTATAAAATCTGGATGTCTTATTCATGAATAGGATGTTCATCCATATCAAGCAACAATTTATTGTGGCAGGAGTAGGCGACCCACATAGGTAACCACTTTTGGTGAGCGCGTTGCGATGAATTTTGCCTCATCATAGGAAACCATTTCACATGCTATTATTTGCCAATTTTTTTACTAGTTACAGTCTTCTATCTAAGCTGAGGTGTGGGGCAGCAGTCATTCAGAGGTGCTATTCCAGTTCGACCATTACGTCCGTGATGGTCGAACTGGAACAGAACCTCTGAATGACAAGAAAATGTTTGCAAAACAAGAAAGAGGT
Organism: Aporrectodea caliginosa; assembly: GCA_020284085.1. Taxonomy (NCBI): domain Eukaryota; kingdom Metazoa; phylum Annelida; class Clitellata; order Crassiclitellata; family Lumbricidae; genus Aporrectodea; species Aporrectodea caliginosa. Next base: position 1,900,780 of record JACEVL010000077.1, read on the forward strand.
ACATTTGAATACACATGTCATGACAAAATTGTTGTTGTTAGGTAGTCAGATAACAATGTAGTAGCATGTTCCAGCAGTATACTGTAAATACTGTGAAAAAGTGCTCAGGCACGTCAAAGGTTGTCATGACACATTGCGATGGGATCGAGCAATACATTCCTCTCATTAGTCAGGCTCGTTGTTTTTTTCATTTTTTGAAGAAAAACACAACCAAAGAATGTGTCAGGTGCCTCAAGATACTTCAATTGAACTGTTTTGAAAGTTTTCATACCTTTAAATAAACAGGTTTTCAATAAATTGTGCATAAACTAATATTGTATCGTTTATTCATGTTGAACTGCCATTGTAAAAAAATGCTAGTGGGAATGACCCAACGTTCCATTTTTGGAACATCCCAAAAATGACCTTAAATGTGAAATATCACTAAAAGCTTGTCATTTCTGTTTTAATACCATCAACATACAACACATATCTAAGGGCCATCTCAAAATTCCACCTAAAAGGCATAGTGGGTAAATAAAGGTTAAGAGGTGAAACATTTAACAGCATCTTGTGGCGACCAAAGGGCCATTAACACCGACCGTATGATACAAGTTAAATAGTGTTCTGACGATTAAACGCGTTTTCAGAATTTATACTTGGTTGGTTGGTTGCTGTTTAACTACTCGGTGTAATAACAAAGAAAATTAGTGTCGCCCCCCTCCTTTCTCCAGGCTAATAACTGCCATAAGCAGTGGCAGAGTTAAAAATTTATAGTCTGAAGGTAACGTTTTAATGGTGTCTTTCATTAATGTTAGGCAACTGCTTGTGGCCGCCAAAGGCCATTAACTACATACTTATAATGCATGAGCCATGCATTGGGATCCACTGGCAATTGGATTGGATTGGATCCACAGTTTAACGGCAGCTTATGACAACATAGGCCGTTGCTGCCGACAAAGATTATTTTTGGCATATTACAGCTCAATTAAGCGCATTCGCTCTATTACGAATGCATGTTCAAGGTGTCCAGGACGAGCGCTGTATTTTCTGCCAAGGCGAATTACGTCTACCATTAACTTGTATTCTAGTTAGATATAATATTATTTACATCCGTAGCTGTAGTTCATATTCTGGAAATGGATACATTTAACTGCATCCATTTCTAAAATGAGTCAGAAATCAAAGACTCTACAGTCATAAGGGAGACTGCTTCGTAAAGAGCCAATTCCAGGCTTTACCTTACCTTGGGGTTGCTAGCGGCAATAGCTTCCATGACGACGTTCGGTTGCTGGGTAACATAATGGCGTCTGTTCAGGTCACTAGGCATTACATAATACATTCCATGCTTGTTAAGGAAACGTTGAAGGCGTGGTTTTTCTGGTGCTTTTAAAGGTGGAAAACCAACAGCATCGGCAAACCCACCGACTGACTCTGCCTGCCTGACGCTTTGGGTCTTTACCTGGAACCGTTTCTGACTCAATATACCTGCCCAACAATTTTGTTTTGACTGAGAGTCTGTGAATTAGGTCAATCCCGCAACTGAACCTATTAGGGCGATGTATAAAATGTGGAAAGGTAAATTTGACGCAAACGGCAATGGAGCCGTAAGATGTCGCTTAACACTTGATAATTCAATTGTATCATTAAACACCTTTAAAAAGCTCTATGCCGACGATATAAATTCAGCGACTGCGATTTATCGTTAGAATCAGCTATTTCGTCCAGTCGCTAAAATATTATGATATAAGAACGACGAGAACTGCTCAAAAAAATGTTTTAAAAAGTAAGGCCTGTTTGTTCCCGATCATCACCAGTTTAGCTGGTAACTGGTTACAATGCTATAGTTTAGCTCACAATTAATGTTTTGTAGTTGATATTTCGACTTGCAAGTAAAATATGAATTGGAGCATGTCATATCTCACCTCACCTCAATCGTTCCAATGCTTCACCTCACTTCCAAAGGGTTAAACTGAAACAACAACAACATAATCGCAGGATTCCGAAGGGGTATGGTCGTTGTTAACGGTACTTGACTCTATGAAACGGAGATATGCAACGGAAAATCTGCCTGCCTTGGGAAGTGCCATGTTGAAGTCTGGAAGAAGGGGTAGGGCGACGCTGATCTCTTGTATGTGACATAGCGTCGTTACATTATGTCTTTTAGCCATAACTAATAATGCGGCTCTTTATTATTATTATTATTATTATTATTATTATTATTATTATTATTATTATTATTATTATTATTATTATTTTTATTTATTTTTATTTATTTATTATTATTATTATTTTGCTGAACCTTGCGAATTCTAATGCCGTTTATGCCCAACCTCACCTCACATTCAATTTAAACAAGCATTAAGAAGATCTAGCAATAGAACGCGACTGACCAATTTCTAGGATCGATCCTTGAAACGTCGTTCGGTGTTGTGGTTGCGGGCTTTTCTAATTGGGCGTAGTCAGTCTAAGGTTTTTGGTTCCACCCGGTCTGACTGGTCCGGGGTCTTATTTGGTCTTCCACAGGGTTCCATATTAGGGCCATTACTTTACATCCTTTACACCGCTGACTTAAACCAGGTTCTTTCTTCTGTGGGGGTTGGGGCGCATCAATATGCCGATGACACCCAGGCATATGTCCAGGGTCCAGCTTCAGATGCTATCTCTCTTGTGGAGAAAATGCAAATGGCATCCAATGTAATTGGCGCCTGGATGTCATCCAACCGTCTTCGGCTGAACCCTGGAAAAACACAGTTCATCTGGATTGGGACTCGCGGGCAGCTATCCAAAGTTGATTTATCCTATCTACAGCATCTCTTTCCTGGCGTCTCTTTCTCTACCACTGTGCGGGATTTGGGTGTGACCCTGGACCAGGAATTGACCTTTCAGAACACGTGAAGAATGCATGTCGCACGTGCTTTTACCATCTACGTCAAATTCGCTCGGTACGCCGCTCTCTAACATCTAAAGCCGCTACGACGCTGATGCATGCCTTCATATGCACCAGAGTCGACTATGGCAATGCTATCTATGCGGGCTTAGCCCTGTCGCGCATAAGTCAATTGCAATTTGTGCTAAATGCCGCTGCTCGGCTGATAGGAGGCATACCAAAGTTCGAGCATATATCTGGCTTTATACGGGAGGAACTGCACTGGCTGCCAATGCAAAAACGCATTGAGTTTAAGATCCTAATGCTTATGCGCAATTGTCTTGCAGGTCAAGCCCCAGTCTATCTCAGGGAGCTTTGTGTGCCAGTGCTTTCCATACCAGGTCGTAGATTCCTTCGCTCTGCCACTCAAGGCGATCTGGTTGTCCCTGTGGCTCGAACTTCGATGGTGCTTCATAAGAGCTTTGCTGTGGTCGGTCCATCTTTCTGGAATAGGTTGCCTAGCAACCTACGTAATGAGCTTCTTGGTCTTTCTTTGCCCCTTTTCCGCAGGCGTTTGAAAACCATTCTTTTCGATCGTGGTTTGGTGTTGTCAGGTCGGGAGCGCCTCTGAGGAGTATTTCTTGAAGTGGCGCTATATAAATTTACGATTACGATTACGATTACGATCCAATACGAGGTTTATAAGGAAATTGTTGACGGTTTCACGACATCTAGCGACCACAGTTTGATGTTTTATAAGCTGAGCAGGAAGGCAATGCGAAGAATAACGCAAAGGGGTTATTAGATTAATTTGCTCCCTTGTTCTCCCCACTGAAAATGTCCGGTCGCAAAATGATGGTTAACAGCGGGGAAAATGCCCACCATCTGTTGGCGCCTTCAGAAGGCTGCAATAATACAGCGTCGTTAAACTACGTATAATATGAAAGAGACTCTCCACTAGACTAGTGCCATGTCATCCGATGGTGTCAGTCTAAACAATGGATGAAGGAGGGCGACGCCGTTTATCTCTCTTATGACAGAGCGTCGCTAAACAGGAATTAATCTACGAATGGAAATATACTTAATTGGAATATAAGTTAAAGATCGACTTATTGACCTTGGCGGCCAACAGATATCGCTTAACAATTAACATTATAGTTTTCGTATAAGACACCTTTTAAACGCTTCCTTTAGATGCTATAAATAAAGAAAATGCATTTCATCGCTAGATAGCACCATCAAAACCGTGGGTAACGTCGACGTTAACGATCGGTAGCGACCACAAAAATGATGATAAAGAATGCGAAACTGCCAACCATCGGTCAATCGATAGAAATGCTTAATTAAAAAATTGACCGCCAAGGACGAGTTAACCTTCAGGCTACCAAGGTTTTTTGTGATATCGGCTACCAAGGGGCGGGGTAGTTACCACCCACTCGGATTTCGTGTTTGGTTTCACGTAATTATCATATCAAGTAATACATAATTTGATTCAGCATTCATTTCTGAACAAAATGGTATATTTAGTTGTCAATTATGTGAATGCACCTCGAAATTACATAATTTTTTTACAACGGAACCCATATAATTACCGATATTTTATATTATTGCGTACATCTTGTACTTGCTGGATAAACAAATATAAGATTATGTGTGTTTTGAAACTGATCTATGTTTCCAAGAACATTATAAATATAATGAGACTTCATTTGTAAGAATAGCCTACAAACTAGTCCAAAGTCTGTATTAGGTGCAGCGAAATCTGAAGGCAACATGAAACAAGACGTTTCGTTATTGTACACGGCAGTCATATAAATGATGTCAGTGGTCCTTGCATTTATTGCAAGTTACTCCCGTTGTTTTGTGCGAATGCTTCCTGTAAACTGGCTTGTCACTTCATCTTCAGTATCTGTTTCAGCTAATATAAGTTCTAAATCTATAGCTGTTGACAAACGTTTACGTAGAAAAATCGTTTTACTTTGTGATGCTGCATTCAAACATTTTCACCCCCCCCCCGGTACCTCGGGTATATCGGGTACAACTTTTGAATGGCGTGGGATACCACAACGATGTTTTCATCATAATGTGCGCCAATGAACCTGCTACAGCTACCTAAAATGTAAAAATTATATTCCATATGAAAAAAATGTATGCATAAAAACGTAGTGGGATGTGATGCAATGTTCTCCTCTGCCATAGTGTATGCAGCAAACATCCACTAATTTACATTGGGGCTACCTACAGTCACCGGTCCTCAAAAACGTCAGATTTCGTTCGATAATGCGATTGTGTTGTTAAACACCTTTAAAACGTTCTCTATCGAAGATATAAATTTGGAAATTTGGTCACCGAATTTATATCGGTGAAGGGTGAACTCGAATAGAAAGGCTCTGTTAGCCAGCCAAACGCAACATTGAAAACTGTTTCCTACTAATCGTAAGCTCGAAATTACTTACAGTTTAAAAATCTCGAGATTACGATTACGATACATGCATCTATACATTACTCAGGTAAGAGAAGTTCAACGTCAACGGTCCTGAAAACCGTCAGATTTCGTTAAACAGTGGATTGTGCTGTTAAACACCTTTGAAAAGTTCGGTACCGACGATATAAATTCAGAAATTGCGTTTGGTTATCGAATTGATAGACTTGTAAGGTAAACTCAATTTGAAAGGCTCTATTAGCCAAACGCTACAGTTGAGAACTGTTTCCTACATAATATCGTAGCATCGAAATTACAAAAGCGCCATCTTAGAAGCTAACCGCAGGGTAAGAACTTAGCATCAGAAAAATCGTTTGCCAAAATACCGGCGACAATGACGGAGACTGATAATCTTACCTGCCTATCGATTTTGTTTTGACTGAGTGCCAGTGAATGAGCTCGTAACCTCTACGTATCTTTTTCGGTTCATGCATATTGTATACATTATACTGCAACGGAATCTATGAGCAAACGAAAGTATAACTGAATGAATAAATGGCTCATTTATGCATGACACAATTTACACATGACCGGATTTACACACGAACGAAATTACACATGAGAGAATTTACGCATGACTGAATTTACGCACGGACGAAATTAAGCTGTGACTGAATTGCTGCATGACTGAATTCATAATTGGCTTCTGAATGACTTACCTTTACGCGCTTATTATGTTTACAGCTATCGTCATGGGATCTCCGGCATGAAACTGCTCACCTGTCTGCCCACCTGTCTACCTATACGCCCCTTGGCAATTCAGGTAATCGTAATCGTATGATACGACCTCTCTCAATTGAACCATTCACAATCGTTCATGGGTTCCCATCCTAGACAGCAATTACCTACCGCAGCTGCATTGTACGCTCTTTTTTGACGCACTGTAATTATTAAAATATCCTGTTAAATACATTCAGTTCAAAGATTTCATTTGACAGTAATCAGTATCTTCATCGCGTCATTGTCTAGTGGTCAGCGTGATGAACTGTTCACGGAGAGGTCGAGGGTTCAAATCCCAACCAGGGCAGAAATTTGTTTCGAGAAATGGGTTTCTGGCGCCTCGTAACCAACTCAGCCAAAATGAGTACAATGGCCGTACGCTGTTGGTGGGAAGATCAGACGGCGAGGTAGAGGACTGACCACCCACCCTAAGATGCTGAGGTCAAGAAATTTGAAGCCGCTAGCCCTTCACCCATGGCTGAATCACAGGTTAAGCATAAGGAACTGTTCCTCTTGTTTTTCTTCTTCCTTCTTGAAAATTGAATTTAATGCTTTCCGATGAACACATCAAACAACAATAGAAAGCGTTGCGCAGATTCAAACCCTTTTGATAAGTCGGTAGGTTCAGCTTAACGACGCTGTGTCATCACGAAAATTATTAGCATCGATCTCGATATTCCAGTCTTCGGACTGGCACTAACTTATGGTAAGCAGTTTACCGTTGTATTGATATGTTTTGTGGTCGCCAAGGGCCGTTAACTTTGACCTAAGCCTTTGTGGATGGTTGACAATAGCCGCTGTCGATTTATTATTATTATAACTACAGTTTAACGTCGTCCTATGACATCAAAGGCCGTTGACGACAATGCAGAAAATATACAATACAATCATAACCAGAAACTTATAGCATCCGAACGACACCATTAAAGGTTTCAGACGGAGCTGTACAATTTCACTAATATTCAATATTTTTGCAACATAAAGTAGTTCATCTTATACTATCTATGATTATTATGTACTGACAAATTTCATTAATTAACAAAGCATACATGTATTATAATTGATTAAGGTATTCTTTTAAACTGTTCATGTATCTTACAAAAACACTATAATAAAAATGTTCATTAACCAAAGAAGTATACATGTATTATAATTGTTTAAAGTAGGCCTATTCTTTTAAACTGTTCATGTATCTAACATATATAATAAAAATTCCATTAACCAACAAAGCATACATGTATTATAATTGTTAAAAGTACTCTTTTACATTGCAACACAGTATATAATTGCAAAATAACAATGTACTAGTAAAAGACCAATCAAATATTTACAGATTTGAGCAAGATACAAAACCATTGACATAAAGAAACCTAAAATATCCATTTACAAAATTTTACCTTTATTATTTATCTTAACTAACCTATACACTTCATTCTGAAATAAATTTACTGTCAAAAGGGTTTTAATAGAAATTTCATGTTTATATAATTGACATTTATTTCTTAAAACCTCTGAAATATCTTCTTTTTTACATTCAATTAAGAGATGATGAATTGTCTCCCTGACATTACAAGTATCACACAGACCGTTTGCATGCCTTTTTATAACGAATAGTCTTTGATTAGTATTGGCCACTCCTAAACGCAATCTAGAAATTTGGACTTCCTTATGCCTATAAGGTTCTAAATATTTTATATCTGTACTAACAATTGGACAAATAAATTTATAAAAATGACCTTTATTATCATTACTATATTCTAGTTGCCATTTATTTACTATATAAAGTTTTATTAAAGTAAAAATTTTCTGAAGTTCAAGATAATTAGTAGAATTTATGTGATCAATAGTTAGACCTTCTTTAGCCAAAGTATCTGCTCTATCATTGCCTGCCAGATCAGTGTGACTTGGGATCCAAATAAATCTTATTTGATTAGAATTTAGTTTGCTAATGTGATATAGTAAATCATTTAATAAAGTAGGTCTAGATTGACAGTAAGATCTCTTAATTGATGTAAGAGCACTCAATGAATCAGAGAAAATCGCAAATTTACATTCATTGTAACACTCGTTGTTTAATATCCATAAAACAGTTTCAATAATTGCAGTTAATTCAGCTGCATAAACACTGGAATTATTACACAATCTAAATTTCTTATCTATATTTAAACTAGGTACTGTGAAAGCAGCAGCAACAAGATCATCTACTTTTGACCCATCAGTATAGATATGTATATAAGAGTCATATTTAGAAATTAATTCTAAGGCATACTGTTTTAGAAATTCAGGATTATCAGTTTTCTTATTTATACATTTCTTCAGAGTTAAGTCAACTTCTATTTCTTTGTTACACCAAGGAGGAGTAGAAGGAAAGGATGGGCCAATAAATGATGTATTCAGTGAAGAAAAGAAGTCAGTGGTACGAGTATAGATTGAATGTTCCCTACTGTCAGATGTCCTAAAAACATTTGTCCAGTGGTTTTCCATAACTCTAGTAAAAGGGTGAAATTTACTACCCAAAATTTTAGCTCCAAATTTTATTGAATTTTGGAGTCGCCTTAAATGAAGTGGTATTTCTCCACATTCATTGTGAAGTGCTGATGCTGCAGTACCCTTTGGAACTCCACAACATAATCTAAGAGCCTCAGTTTGAATACATGTTAGTTTATCCAAGTAAGACTTGCAGGCTGAAGAATAGGCAACATCACCATAATCAAAAATAGACCTGATTAGTGCTCTATATATGGTGAGAAGTGTTTTTTACAAGCTCCCCAACCATAGCCACTTATTGCTCTTAAAAGGTTTAACCTCTTTTTACATTTTTCAATAATATAATCAATGTGTGGCTTCCAGCTCATTTTACTATCAAAAATTACATCCACAAATTTTGCTTTATTTTCTATCTTAATTTGTTTTTTATCAATCTTTATAGTAATCCTTGATAAATTATTTCTTTTGGAAAAGAGGACTCCAGTCGTTTTATTAATAGATATTTTGAAACCATTTTCATTACACCAATTTTGTATTAAATTGATCGATACTTGAATTTTATTTTCTAAGATTTTAATATTTCTATGTCCTAGGTAAATAGCACTATCATCAGCAAAAAGGGACATTTCTACACCATCCACACCAGTGGGAATGTCATTTATCATTATTAGGAATAAAATAGGAGAAATTATTGAACCTTGCGGAGTACCATTCTGTTGTATAAATTTATCAGAAAGTTCTGCCCCCACCTTAACTTGAAACGTTCTATTAGATAGAAAGTTTTCAACCCAGTTATATGTATTACCGACTATTCCCAATTTCTGAAATTTGTTTAAAAGGGTAGGGACATGCAACATATCATAAGCTCTTTCAAAATCAATGAAAATGGCTAGAACATGTTCTTTGTTTTTAAGTTTGTTAAGAATAGTATCCTGAAGTTTAAGAATTTGATCCATTGTACTTTTATATTTTCGAAAGCCAGATTGATTTTTTGAAATTAGATTATTTTTTTCCAAAAACCATTGAAGACGTTTATTAACCATTGATTCCATTACCTTGCATAAGGTAGAGGTAAGTGATATTGGTCTATAAGATTCTGGATTTGAGGCTTCTTTATTAGGTTTTAATAATGGTAGAATAATAGCATGATGCCAATCAGTAGGCAATTTCCCTTCTTCCCAGATTTCATTATAAAATAATAATAGAATTTTAAGAGCATTCTTATGAAGATGTTTCAATAATTCATAAGGTATTTTGTCATCACCTGGTGACTTATTATTTTTAGCTGATCTAATAGCTTGTTTCAATTCACTAATATCAAACTTCTCATTTAAAATTTCCATTTCATGAACATTAATATTGTCACTCTTACGAGGGTTATTTTGCAAATTATTATGTTTTATATAATTCAAAAATTTATCATTGTAATTCTGGGTATTACTAGTATTCTCATAAGTTTTAGCTAAAATATTTGCTTTTTCCAAGTTTGTTTCTGCTACTAATCCATTATAAGTCAAAGTAGGAATAGAACTATAGGTTGCAATGCCATTCATTTTTCTTGCCCAACTCCAGACAGAACCCAATTTTGTCTGATCTGTTAGCTCAGAGCAATATGCTTGCCAGCAAGTTTTTGCTTCTGTTTTCAGGGTCTGTTTAACAACGGCTTCTTGCTTTTTATATTCTAAATAATCAGTTAATTCTCTTGTCTTAATCATTCTATTCCTATACTGATTTCTCTTATAAATGGCTTCATTACACTTATCGTTCCAATAAGGTAAAGGTTTAAATTTTTTATTTGTATTCTTTCTATTATTAAGATTATTACTAGGTATTGATTGGTTCGCTATACAGGTAATGCAATCCACCAAATTATTGAAAGTATCATCGCAATTTTTATCAACCAAAATATCTTCTGTTAATGAAAATTTACTTATTTCCTTATACTTTTTCCAATCTGCCTTTTTTAATTTCCAGAGATGCATGCTTAAGTTATATTCTAGTATGACTTCTTCATTAACAGTAGTAACAGTAGCATAATGATCAGACCCCATGTTGCTGTTAATGACATTATGCCTAGCATTTAGAGCAACATCTTGTGAACTTATGCTTAAATCTATAACAGAATGGGTATTTGATTGGTTTGATGTAATATGAGTAGCTTGACCTGTATTAAGTACTACTAAATTATTTTCAATTAATATTTCTTCTATAATTTTGCCTCTAAAATTTGTTTCAGAATCAGAACAACCCCATAGTTTATTATGAGCATTCAGGTCTCCAACAAGAATTGATCCGCTGTCGATTAAACGCACTTCCCGAATTTATAGCAACTGAATGAGGCGTTTTAAAGGTGGCTTATACGATCACTATGTCATTAATTGTTTAGCGACATCTCGTGAACGCCGAGGGCCGTCAAAGTCGACATTACCATAATTATGTGTGTGAAACTTTTAATAAACTGGTGTTTAGTCAGTTAGTATTTAACGATACTGTTTCAAACCTAGATGATCATTGTCGCCCTCCTCCCATCTAGAGGGATGGGTCCGGCACTACCAGAATACGGGTAGTGGTGGAGTTTTAAACCTGTGATTTGATTCATTATTTGCTGTTTAACAACGTTGTATCATAACAAAAATGATTAGCGTCGCCCTCCTCCTTTTTCAGGCTTAGAACTGGCACTTCCAGAATGCGAGTAACAACGAAATGGGTTTCCGAGACCGGTGTATGAATTATTCTCTTGTTTTACGGAACCTTGTGGAATCCATGGCCATTGACGTCGACTTCACCTTACATTCAATGGGACAAACCAAAGGCGTACTTAACGATAGTAGTAGTAGTTTCAGTTTCACGACACTGTGTGATATCAAAGATCATTAGCGTCGCCCTCCTCCTTTATCCTGGCTTGGGACTGGCACTGTCAGAAAGCAAACCACATCTAGTGACCTGAGTTCTGTGTTTTATAAGGAATGAGACCCATTTTGACACATATCATTTACTGAACAGGAGGCTAATGTAAATAATTGTGCATTGATACCAGACATAAAGCAGGCATAAGACATTTTTAATGCGCCCCAGAATGAATACATACAGTGCATTTGCTAATTTTAACAGTGAATAACAATTACTTACATCAGATAGTAAAATAATTATGACAACAGCTTATAAGACGGATTAGCTCCGTTGATCTTCCCAATGACAGTTCATAGTGATGCAATGAATTGGTTCGCAAGTAATGCGATAGAACGCGACTGACGAATTTCTAGGATTAATCAAAGACATATAAGAGGTGTCTAAGGAAAGCGTTGCGTTGTTGACGATTTCACGACATCTAGCGATCACAGTTCGATGTTTTATAAGCGATGAGCCCGAATTTGACGGGTAATTCTTTGCTGAACAGGAAGACAATGCAAAGAATAACACATATGGGTTGTTAGATGAATTAGCTCCTTTGCTATTCCCACTCAATAGAGCTGCATTGGTTTTGGGAAGGGCGCAAGTGGAGCTGACAATTAGGAATTTTTTATGGCGGGGAATGTAATCTCCGACCTCTTGATTGGCAGTCGAGCACTCTATTCACAACATCCTAGCTGACCCCACATTCAAGGCATAGCGGAGGTTCATACCTTTCCGAAATATCGATGAAAATTGGATAGCACCCAAATGAGTTGCTGACAACGCAGAATGATCAAGTATCCATTGCATTGTTGCTGTCGGTGTAATCATCAGCTAGTAGTATTTCCTTTTTAACGACACTGTGTGATAACTAGATCATTAGCGTCGCCTCCTCCTTTATCCAGTCTTGAGACTGGCACTGCCAGAAAACGAGCATATTCCGGAGTTGAAATCATCAGCTGTATGTATGTATTTCCTTTTTAACGACTAGCTATGTTGTAGCAAAGACCATTAGCGTCTCCCTCCTCCTTTATCCAGGCTTGGGACTTGCACTGTCAGAAAGCGAACAGAAAGCGAACAGTGGCAAATCATAAGCTGAAACGTAACTAACGCATTCATAAAGTCGATCGAAGTGGTTTTAAAGGTGTCTATGTAGAGAATTAAATGATTATTTGTCCAGCGTGTAACGCTATCTAACGACTTCCTGAGCAGTTGACGTCATCCTGATCTCACCTCCCAATGTTGAAAATAAAATCGCAATCGTAATCGTATTCGTAATCGAGTATTTATATAGCGCCACTCAAGATCAGAGGCGCTCCCGGACCAGTGTCTTTCTTCACTGGCAGTTCAGGCTAGTGGGACCTACAAAAGCGAAACTCCTAAACTGGGCCGTAGAAGTAGGCTACCGCACCTGGCGGGACAACCAACTGACCGCGGGTCGAGGACCGAATGGACGAACGACTGGGCAGAGAAGATACTGGGGTACAATATTATGCCCTGAGATATTGAGAAACAGAACCAGCAAGGCACAATGGCACCCACCTGGGTTGCAGGGAGGTTTGCATACACTGTTTAGTGAAACGTGGTGGATTTCTGGGCCGTTGACGTCGACCTAACTATTCATCTAACCTACAGTAACTGGACACATGATAATCATCACATATCGAGGATAACCAAACTGACGTATTTATATGATGATTCGAAGGCGTATAAAAGGTGTTTAAAGAGCTTACCTTAGACCTTAGTCCTTCCACGCGCTTGCAGCGCATCGGGCGACACAGTTCCTCCATCCCACTCTGTCCTCCGCACTCCCCTCGGCTTCCTCCCACGTCATTCCGCCGCCGTCCAGATCCTGTATGACCGTGTTTCGCCAGGTCTTTCTCGGCCTTCCACGTTTTCTTTTCCATCCTGTCGGTGTCCATTCTAGTGCCTGTTTTGAGAATCTTTCATCGTCCGATCTGTGTATGTGGCCCAGCCATCGCAGGCGTGATGTCTTCAGCATATCCTCCAGTTTCTCCATAGATGTTCTCTTTCTTATGTCTTCGTTCTTTATTTTATCTCTCCAAGTGACCCCTAGTATCCTTCTTTGCCACCTATAAAGAGCATCGCATTATAAATAGTTTAACGCCATCTAGCGACCTAGTGAGCCTTTCAAGTCGACCTATCTATCCAAAGAATTAAGCGGATTAGAGAGGGTCATTGTGTTGCGCAGGCGACTCCTCTACCCTTCATACGATGCTCTGGTAACCCGTATTCTCTCCGTGTACCTTCGTCTAGGCGGTGTTTATCTATCCCTGCCTCCTGCAGTCGCTTGCCGCCGTCCAGATCGCCATCGTCCTGGGTACCTGTCCGTGTTCCCTTCCTCCCCTCCCATCATGAAGGGTGTAAATAGAGATGAGAGAGGAGAGAAGGGGACGTTGTTGTGTTCTATCATAGTGGTTGGAGATCTTACTTAGCTGTAAACTGTTGTAGTAGGCTACTATACAGTGTTAATTACATCGTTAATACAATATATCGTGTCCAAAACCAATGCGTGTGTGTTGGCATAACTAAGGAAGTAAGTTACTGTATACTATATACTCCAAACGCTGTATAAACTTTAGAACTATAATAGTCGCCTCCGCCTTTGTCCTAGCTTCAGATTGCCACCAACAGATGGCAGCCAGTTTTTGCTTTGTGTAGCGGCATCTTATGAAAGCCAAGGACCGATAACGTCGACCTTATTCAACGACTCAACTTCACCAAATTGATCATATCGATTGTACTGGATCCAGAGTTTAACGACGTCTTATGCTAATGATGGCCGTTGACGTCGACACAAATTATTTTGAGCAGTTCTCATTATTCCTATGGCATAAAACAGCTTTCAACATTTTTATTTATTATACCCATTACGTTTTATTTATTAATATCGATTAAGTATTTTCTTCATTTATAGCATTTGAAGCAAGTGTTTTAAAGGTGTCTCTAACGGGCACAGCATTGTGATTGTTTAGAAATGTGGCCGCCGAGGGCCGTTAATTTCGACATTCCCATGTCTATATGAAACGTTTTAATTAACTAGCGATTAGTTAATTAGTTGATGTTTATCGACCCGGTTTCAAACATAGATGATTCGCGTTGCCCTTCTCCTTTCTCTAGGCTTGGGAATAGCACAGCCAGAATACGGGTTGTAGCGGAGTTTTAACCGGCGATTAGACGCAGTTGTTGAATTGATAGCGTTGGAAGAATGCGTGTTAAAGGATGTCTTAGATGAGCGCTGTATTAACTAATTCTAGGGTGCATTAATTTATCCTTTCTTGTTGATTTGAATGTTAACTGTTGGGTTCCCTCAACTGATTTGATTATCACCGGACTGATAATGATTTACTTACTATGGTTTCGTTCGAAGTTACCGTCCATTCATTCATTCATTTCATTCATTCATTGAATAGGATCACTTATAGCGCTCATCCAAGATACCTACACGGAGACGCTCCCAGCCCAACTCCTGCGATAAAGAACAGTTTTTAGATGCTTGTAACAGGCGTATGCAGAGTCCCTAGTTGAAAGAACACGCAGATCTGAAGGTTAATTGAAGAGATCGTCCATTCATTATTCATTAACTCTTTCCTTCACTCGTTTGTGAACCCAAGGACCGTAGACGTCGACCTTACCCTATGAGTAAGTTATCTGCCTTGTATGTGACGATTGTGTGTGTCCACAGTTTAACGGCAGCTTATGACAACATAGGCCGTTGCCGCCGACAAAGATTAGTTTGGCATATTACAGCTCTTTTTACGCATTTACTGAATTTATAGGTTAGTAGATTGCTTTGTAAAGGTTTCCAAAACGAGCACTTTAAGTTCTATTGTTTAGCGCCACCTTGTGGCTGCCAAGGCCTTTTATGTCGACCTGTCATTAACTTTTTTCTGATGAGATATATTTCCATCCTTAGTTGTAGTTTCTGTTTAACGACGCTGTCTCGTAATGAGTCATTGGAGTCGTCCTCTTCCTCCTACCATGCGCACCAAAGCCAAGTCGCAATAGGGGATCAACATCATGAAGGTCAGTCCGCAAAGACATAAAGGCAGCTTATCGCCGAAAGTTATTTTAAGATATGCGAACTGTGAGAAATGTTCACAACATTTTATGCCGACATCAACGACTTTTTTGCCATTCGATGTCGTTATTGCAGGCTGTCTGTTCTGTTAGTAGTTAAGACACCTTTTCTATGTCTTCTGTCATTAATTTTGTGTTCTTGTGAATTGTTTCATTGCATAACCGTACACTGTAACCGGTTGCGTTTGTCAACCGGATTGTTTCAATACAGAATATTATTATTATTTTTAAACTCTGGACCCTATCCTAAATTTAAAAAGTCTTAAGTTGACAATGAAATTAACATAAGCGACTGAGGAGAAGGAAGAGACATCGGGAGGGAGTTCCAAACTCAACATCAAGCAATCGAGAAAGCTCGTTCACCAAGAACAGGTATATTATTAGGTATGACCAGAGAAGAATAATCAGATGTCCCCGTTGAATAACGTTAATTCTGGGGAAAAGTAGGAATCAGAAGTATAATTGTGATTGGCAAGCATACAATGTTTTATAGATCCGATCCCCAATTTAACAAAAATCCTGTTCAGACCTTTCCAACATCGAAATTCGATAGTGTACGCCAAGATTGGTTTCTGACAACGTAGAATGAACCCGTATCATTGCGTTGTTCTGCTGCAGTGTTATAATGGCGGTAAGGCACTCACGAATTTATAGAGTGGAATAAAAGAGTTTTAAAGGTGTCTAATAAAAGCATAAAATTTCCCAGCGTTTAACGCCATTTAGCGACATCCTGGGCAGACGCCGTCGATAGCCCTAGAAGATTTCGGACAGAAAATTGATATTATCCAGCATTTGACAACAGGGTTTTATAATTTATTTCTTAAGGTAATTTTTAGCAGTATTCCATTATGATCAGAAGCGCTCTCTGCGCTAACGACAGCGATTTTTAAAGTCATTAAGTAACGGTTTGTGGCTGCGAAGAACCGTTAACGTCGTACTTGCTCTTTGATGAAGTTGTGCTGACCCACTGGCAATTGTGTGTGTCCACAGTTTAACCCTTTGACTGGCCAGCGCGCTTTAAAGCGCGCTTTCCTATGCAGTTGTATTGCGACCGCGGTTTAAAGCGCAATTATATGTATGTATATATAACATGTATGTATATATATATGTATGTACGAATATATAAATGTATGTAGATCTGAGATGTATGTACAGATATACGATAAGTAGCTATGATGCCATGTATATATATATATGTATATATATATGTATGTCAGTATATATATGTATGTATATATATATACATATATATACATATATACATATGCTTATACATATGCTATAATAATATATGCATATATATACATACATTATCTATGTATATATATATACATATATATATATATATTATTATATATATACATACATATATATATATACATATATACGATATATATACATATAAGTACCCATATATACATATGGTACATTATGTATACATATACGTCCGTATATATACACATATATATATACATTACATATATATACTATTATATATATATATTATATATACATACATATATATACATACATATATATATACATATATATACTACTACATATATATACATACATATATACATACATACATATATATATACATATATACATACATTTATTACACTCTTACACATACATACGATATATACCTCATATATATATACATACATTCATTCTATACATACAGTTATGTATGCCATATACATACATATAGTATACATATATACCTATACATACATATATATATAGTATACATAGATACATATATACTTACATACGTACATACTACATATACATACATACATATGCATACATATATTATGCATATATACATACATACATATATACATACATACATACATACACACACACACATACACAATTACCTTTTATCGGGAAAAAAATAGGGCAAGTCAAAGGGTTAACGGCAGCTTATGACAACATAGGCCGTTGCCGCCGACAAAGATTAGTTTTGGCATATTACTGGCAATATTTAACGCCTTTGCTAAATTTATAACGTGGGAGTAGTGTGTGTTAAAGGTGTCCAATGTGTATTGTTAATTGTTTAGCGACATCTTGTGGCTGCCAAGGCCAATTACGTCGAACTTTAACTTCTAATTAGATATATTTCCATCCGTAGCTCCGTATTTCCTGTATAACTATGCAGCGTGATAAGAGAGAAAAATCAGCGTCGCCCTCCTTTACCAAGGCTTCAGACTGGCACCACCTGAGCACTTGACAGTAGACGATATTTTCTTCCACGTATACGCTGTTTAAAACGATGCAGTGTCATAGCGTAAAGTATCAGCTTCAACCTTCTCGGTTGTCAGGGCTTCGAACTGTCCTCTTCCTCACCTTTTCCTCCTCCTTCTTTTCCTCCGTCCCATCGCCTCCTCTTTGGGATCCCATTCCAGTGGGAAAACTTACTGGGCCTCAAGTTATGTCTCCCGAAGCGTTCCCTCTCTTCTCTGGGCCACAATTCTTGAAAACGACACCCTCCTCCCTGTCATCACAGCCAGTGCTGCCAACTACAATCCATTCCTCCGGCATTCCAACCGTCTTAAACCACCCTTGCACCGCAGGGAAAACTCTCTCCAGGACCCCAGAATCTCTTCCACCATCTGCGCACAGTCTGTGTCCGGCGTTCCATAAACTCGGTTCCCGCTGTTGACGTTTTTTTGGCTTTTCCATGAACGTCTGCTGAGCTGTGTAAAATGAGTGGATTTCTGGACTCATCCTCGTTGAAGGCTTCGGAAGTTACATGTAGTCAAGCTCTGTGTCAACAATTGCACGATAGTTATGTGAAGGACGTTTTGTAAAGCTATATCGGCACCGCTACTTCATCACCATCATCATCGTCGTCGTCGTCGTCGTCGTTATCATCATCGTCGTCGGTCATTAACGTCGACCTCATTTTATATTCGATCCCTCAACAATGCTATGTGTCACTACCGAAAGAACGGAACTGACAGATTTTAAGATTTAAAGAAGGCGTATTAAAGGTGTCTAAGAAGAGCATTGTATTGCCGTGGATTTAACGCCATCTAGCGACCAGAGTTCAAAGTTTTATTAGCTTTTAGACCAAATTAATTGTGACACAAATTCTTTGCAAATGAAGTGCAAAAGAATTACACATAGGGGTTTTATCATTTTATATGACGAATAATTAGTTCTCTTGACCTTCCCAATGACAGTGTCCACTGCTTACTAGGGATGGTTAGGGTGCAAAAGAAACGGACATTTCGAAGGAAATTTCTGTCATAGAGGAGATTTGAACCTCTGACCTCTCGATCGATAGTACACTAGTACGATAACCGCTTGAAGCCATAGTCCGTTAAACTGATCATAATTGAAAGAAGATCTCAGTCACTGCAGTATCCTCGGTTGGTGACAGTGACAATAAAGGAGGAGGGCGATGCTAATAATATCTTGTGTGACAGAAATTACTATACCAATGCAAAATGTCCAATAATATAAGCTAATGAAAATCCTAAGATACTGGCGTTGTCGACCACATTATGTCGCTAGACAATGGATCATACTGTGCTCGTCTTAGACACCTTTAACACGTATTCTTCCAATGCTATAAATTCAGGCAATGCGTTTGATCGCTAGACTGAGCACCAAAATGGGTCATAGGATAGAATAGACGTTAATGGAGGCTACAAAATGGAGATAAACAACGTTTGTGGACGTCCATTGCATGGTGGCGTTTAATAAATGCCTAATGATAACAGCAAATAACAATGAAAAGTTGGAGTTTGAATTCAATATATAGGGCGATACTTCTCATTTCTTTGTTTTATAATTAGATATCTTTTCATCCGTACTGGTAGTTTAGGTTTAACGAGGCTGACGAATTTAAGAATTTTAACCTAAGCCAGCCCTGTTCAAAACTAATTTCTGTCGATGTCAACGGCCTTTGTTGCCATATCCATCCATGATTTCGCTACTGTCATTGCTTGTATTTGAAGTCGACTTGAAAGGCTGTGGTAGCCAAACAATGCAATAGTTAATTTAAACACTGTATACTACTAATAGCTTGTCTCAGTAATTCTGACCGCGTCTGATCACTTTGCCTGCCTATCGATTTTTTTTTGACTAAGCAACTTTGAGTACTCTCGTTCCAACGACTTAGCTTAATTAGATCGCTATATAATAATCGAGATTGCTTTTTTTTCTGGTAAGGTAAATTCGACGTATAAGGCCTTGAAAGGCGTAAGATGTCACCAGACACGAGATTTATGCAATTGTCTCGTTAGACACCTTTTAAACGATTATAACCGATGCTTGTATTCGCCAAGGGCATTAAATCGATCATTTTAACTAGCTTACACTTGCATACACAGTAGGAACTGTGTAACATTTTCTCCTTTCGACGTCAACGGATTTTGATGCTTTTGGACGCGGTAGTCAATTGGTTAGAGCGCTAGCCATGGATGTAACGCGGAAAGTGGAGTTTCGATTCCTCACTCACATATTTATTGCTTCCAGCGCCATTCGCATGGTTATTAGATATTTTGCGCTTAATAAATGCACAGGCCTACAACAACTGCTACCACCACCACCACACCACCACCACCACCACCACCACCACAATTCACCACCCGCCTCACCACCACCACCACCACCACCACACCACCACCACCACCAACAACAACAACAACAACAACAACACCACCACAACCACCACCACCACCACCACCACCACCGCCACCACCACCACCACCTCATCCTCCTCCCTCATTTTAGACTCTTTGCAGCAATGTGATACCAGACTCTTTGCTCTGTATTCTGCACAACCAATGCCATGTGTATGCATAAATTATTGCCGCCTATCAAGCAATCTCGCTACTCGCTTGCGACCACGGTCCCATAACCATGAGCTTCCCATGTTTGATAACCTGACTCAGAAATGCTTCCTTGCCCGGATGCTATATATACAAATAAAACAACGTTTTCTCTAGATCAATCTATTTAATAATCAGTATTTGGACTAGCACCACCCGATGGTGGAGCAATTTAAATTGTTTATCGCCATGTTGTGGGCGCCAAGGACCGTTCTCGTAGACCTGACCGTATTAGCTCGACAATTATTGAATATGTCATCTAGCGTTTGGATTGGATCCACAGTTTAACGGCAGCTTATGACAACATAGATTAGTTTTGGGCATAATTATTACAGCTCAATGTATATAAATATTCATCTAGCGTTTAAACGCATTGTCGTTATTTATAGACACGGAAGAATGCGTGTTAAAGGTGTTCAAGACTAGCCTTGTATTATCGATTACTTACCAACACGTTGGACTTATGCTCGATGGATGATCATAATATATCTTTCCTTTTATTAACCGTCACTGTATAATGAACAAGCAATCATGAATGAAGGACTGGTTTAAGGTCCCTACACAGTTAACGTCTCAGGGGATGAGGCACGAAGCCACACTCACAATAGTAGTCAAATTCAAAGGGGAATTATAATCGAATGTAAAATGGCGTGGCTCCCATTCTGGCGTGTAGCTGTGATAAAGGCTCTCAAAAGATATATTCATTGAAGACCAAACATTTTCGAAGCTATAGCACCGACGCTACCGGAGATATCCTATATACCATAATATTATCACAACGATACAAGGAATACCAAGGTATTAAAAGCACTCTGGCATTTTATTCATTTCAGCTGGTTGCCCTAAGTCAAACCTTTTTTAATGGTGTGCAGAGACAATATTTTTATGCCAGTGGCGGTTGAGAAAAACGGGCATAGGGGAATAGGAAAGTCAGTGCCAGTCCCAAGCCTGGATGAAGGAGGAGGGCGACGCTAATGTTCGTTGTTATCACACAGTGTCGTTGAACTGAAACTGCAAATTCGACGTAAAAGGCCTTGAAATTCGTAAGATGTCGCTAGACACGGGATAATACAATTGTCTCGTTAGACACCTCTTAAACGCTTATAGCCGATGATATATATTCGCCAAAGGCATTAAATTGCTAATAGTTACCTTGTCCATCGTAAAATTGGATGGAACAGTAAGAACTGTATAAAATTTTCTTCTAAGTCTTAAGATGTCGTTTAACTCTTAATATAATGAATGAATGAATGAATGAATTAATTAATTAATTTAATCTAAATTAATCTAGTCGCCAAATCCTCTCCCGGTGCTCACCATAACATACATTATCATATATGCGACAGACAGAAATTAAGTCCAATTATGGATGTTTCAGGACTCTTTAAGTAGAGTTCGATGCGACGACGCTTATTTTTTTATGACCAACTGAACGAGGCACTTTGCCTAACGATAACAGCAGGGACTGGTCGCCACGGAATATATCCGCAATAGTGCTGCAACCTTTGGTGTTTACTTGAAACTACGGTCTGTACGGTATGTACAAAAGTAGATATAATTATATGTATAGAAATACTGATATAATTATGTTAAGGAATTATACAATATGTGTAGAAATTCAGGAATATACAATATGTGTAGAAATTCAGGGATATACAATATGACAGTGTGTACATTACAAATGTACAATGTGTTAGATAAATGTATAAGGTTGGTTGCGTGGTTACGGTAGCTCAGAGAATTCCTGCATATACCAGAGGTTACGTGATTGTTAGGCGGAATACCTATTTCATATGCTTAATGGCAAATCCGACACTGAGGTGAGGTTAAGTGTAGGAACTTGATACTGAAATAAAAATTGACGCATGCATACATCATCATCGTCGTCATCATCATTAATTGATTCCAGTTCAAGAATGATATCTTTAGCAAGCATAGTACAAATGAAATGTGATAGAAAGGAATACCCAGAAGGAAGAGAAGTATCGCTTAATCAGGGTAACCGAATAACAATGAGCAGTGAGATACATATAATTACGTAATACACACTTGCCTAAAAGCGTATACATACGTGCAAACTGTCTCTCTCTCGTCGTGGAATTATTTTGTGGCTACAATCTGGTTTTGGTGAGCCATCGGTTGATGCCTTGTGCAATAGACACTGGCACATGTAACATTTTTAATTTAATAGCAGTAATAATTTTTAGCCAAATCGTGCACATTGTTAACGGTATGGAAAAGTAGAGTACCCGGTCAAGGAAGGCACAAAAGAACTTAACACTTTCTCCACTTTAGAAACGGTATCCTTCTAATGTAATGACTTCTTCTATTGTCAGAGACCATAATGCACAAGACTTCAATCGATTGTCGCTTCAAAGGAAATGGAAGTCAAGAATCATAAAGACAGTTTATAGTTTCTGTTTAACGACGATGTGTTTCATTACAATGGTGCCTCCTCCTTTATCTTTGGCTTCGGACTTGCGTCAACAGACGGTTGGTTGCCCAAAAAATTTTTTTGCAAACCCTAACCCTTTAAAAATTTTTAAATAAGGTGGGTTTTGGTGTAAGGGAATTTTATTTTTTTTGGAATTTGGGGGGGTTTTTTCGCTTTAACTTCTAATTAGATATATTTCCATCCGTAGCTCCGTATTTCCTGTATAACTATGCAGCGTGATAAGAGAGAAAAATCAGCGTCGCCCTCCTTTACCAAGGCTTCAGACTGGCACCACCTGAGCACTTGACAGTAGACGATATTTTCTTCCACGTATACGCTGTTTAAAACGATGCAGTGTCATAGCGTAAAGTATCAGCTTCAACCTTCTCGGTTGTCAGGGCTTCGAACTGTCCTCTTCCTCACCTTTTCCTCCTCCTTCTTTTCCTCCGTCCCATCGCCTCCTCTTTGGGATCCCATTCCAGTGGGAAAACTTACTGGGCCTCAAGTTATGTCTCCCGAAGCGTTCCCTCTCTTCTCTGGGCCACAATTCTTGAAAACGACACCCTCCTCCCTGTCATCACAGCCAGTGCTGCCAACTACAATCCATTCCTCCGGCATTCCAACCGTCTTAAACCACCCTTGCACCGCAGGGAAAACTCTCTCCAGGACCCCAGAATCTCTTCCACCATCTGCGCACAGTCTGTGTCCGGCGTTCCATAAACTCGGTTCCCGCTGTTGACGTTTTTTTGGCTTTTCCATGAACGTCTGCTGAGCTGTGTAAAATGAGTGGATTTCTGGACTCATCCTCGTTGAAGGCTTCGGAAGTTACATGTAGTCAAGCTCTGTGTCAACAATTGCACGATAGTTATGTGAAGGACGTTTTGTAAAGCTATATCGGCACCGCTACTTCATCACCATCATCATCGTCGTCGTCGTCGTCGTCGTTATCATCATCATCGTCGTCGGTCATTAACGTCGACCTCATTTTATATTCGATCCCTCAACAATGCTATGTGTCACTACCGAAAGAACGGAACTGACAGATTTTAAGATTTAAAGAAGGCGTATTAAAGGTGTCTAAGAAGAGCATTGTATTGCCGTGGATTTAACGCCATCTAGCGACCAGAGTTCAAAGTTTTATTAGCTTTTAGACCAAATTAATTGTGACACAAATTCTTTGCAAATGAAGTGCAAAAGAATTACACATAGGGGTTTTATCATTTTATATGACGAATAATTAGTTCTCTTGACCTTCCCAATGACAGTGTCCACTGCTTACTAGGGATGGTTAGGGTGCAAAAGAAACGGACATTTCGAAGGAAATTTCTGTCATAGAGGAGATTTGAACCTCTGACCTCTCGATCGATAGTACACTAGTACGATAACCGCTTGAAGCCATAGTCCGTTAAACTGATCATAATTGAAAGAAGATCTCAGTCACTGCAGTATCCTCGGTTGGTGACAGTGACAATAAAGGAGGAGGGCGATGCTAATAATATCTTGTGTGACAGAAATTACTATACCAATGCAAAATGTCCAATAATATAAGCTAATGAAAATCCTAAGATACTGGCGTTGTCGACCACATTATGTCGCTAGACAATGGATCATACTGTGCTCGTCTTAGACACCTTTAACACGTATTCTTCCAATGCTATAAATTCAGGCAATGCGTTTGATCGCTAGACTGAGCACCAAAATGGGTCATAGGATAGAATAGACGTTAATGGAGGCTACAAAATGGAGATAAACAACGTTTGTGGACGTCCATTGCATGGTGGCGTTTAATAAATGCCTAATGATAACAGCAAATAACAATGAAAAGTTGGAGTTTGAATTCAATATATAGGGCGATACTTCTCATTTCTTTGTTTTATAATTAGATATCTTTTCATCCGTACTGGTAGTTTAGGTTTAACGAGGCTGACGAATTTAAGAATTTTAACCTAAGCCAGCCCTGTTCAAAACTAATTTCTGTCGATGTCAACGGCCTTTGTTGCCATATCCATCCATGATTTCGCTACTGTCATTGCTTGTATTTGAAGTCGACTTGAAAGGCTGTGGTAGCCAAACAATGCAATAGTTAATTTAAACACTGTATACTACTAATAGCTTGTCTCAGTAATTCTGACCGCGTCTGATCACTTTGCCTGCCTATCGATTTTTTTTTGACTAAGCAACTTTGAGTACTCTCGTTCCAACGACTTAGCTTAATTAGATCGCTATATAATAATCGAGATTGCTTTTTTTTCTGGTAAGGTAAATTCGACGTATAAGGCCTTGAAAGGCGTAAGATGTCACCAGACACGAGATTTATGCAATTGTCCTCGTTAGACACCTTTTAAACGATTATAACCGATGCTTGTATTCGCCAAGGGCATTAAATCGATCATTTTAACTAGCTTACACTTGCATACACAGTAGGAACTGTGTAACATTTTCTCCTTTCGACGTCAACGGATTTTGATGCTTTTGGACGCGGTAGTCAATTGGTTAGAGCGCTAGCCATGGATGTAACGCGGAAAGTGGAGTTTCGATTCCTCACACAATTTATTGCTCAGCGCCATTCGCATGGTTATTAGATATTTGCGCTTAATAAATGCACAGGCCTACAACAACTGCTACCACCACCACCACCACCACCACCACCACCACCACCACACCACCACCACCACCACCACCACCACCACCACCACCACCACCACCACACCAACAACAACAACAACAACAACACCACCACAACCACCACCACCACCACCACCACCACCGCCACCACCACCACCACCATATTCTCCCTCATTTGTGACTCTTTGCAGCAATGCGGATACCAGACTCTTTGCCTGTATTCTACACAATCCTTGCCATGTGTTGCATAAATTATTGCCGCCTATCAAGCAATCTCGCTACTCGCTTCGACCACGGTCCCATAACCATGAGCTTCCCATGTTTGACAACCTGACTCAGAAATGCTTCCTTGCCCGGATGCTATATATACAAATAAACAACGTTTTCTCTAGATCAATCTATTTAATAATCAGTATTTGGACTAGCACCACCCGATGGTGGAGCAATTTAAATTGTTTATCGCCATGTTGTGGGCGCCAAGGACCGTTCTCGTAGACCTGACCGTATTAGCTCGACAATTATTGAATATGTCATCTAGCGTTTGGATTGGATCCACAGTTTAACGGCAGCTTATGACAACATAGATTAGTTTTGGGCATAATTATTACAGCTCAATGTATATAAATATTCATCTAGCGTTTAAACGCATTGTCGTTATTTATAGACACGGAAGAATGCGTGTTAAAGGTGTTCAAGACTAGCCTTGTATTATCGATTACTTACCAACACGTTGGACTTATGCTCGATGGATGATCATAATATATCTTTCCTTTTATTAACCGTCACTGTATAATGAACAAGCAATCATGAATGAAGGACTGGTTTAAGGTCCCTACACAGTTAACGTCTCAGGGGATGAGGCACGAAGCCACACTCACAATAGTAGTCAAATTCAAAGGGGAATTATAATCGAATGTAAAATGGCGTGGCTCCCATTCTGGCGTGTAGCTGTGATAAAGGCTCTCAAAAGATATATTCATTGAAGACCAAACATTTTCGAAGCTATAGCACCGACGCTACCGGAGATATCCTATATACCATAATATTATCACAACGATACAAGGAATACCAAGGTATTAAAAGCACTCTGGCATTTTATTCATTTCAGCTGGTTGCCCTAAGTCAAACCTTTTTTAATGGTGTGCAGAGACAATATTTTTATGCCAGTGGCGGTTGAGAAAAACGGGCATAGGGGAATAGGAAAGTCAGTGCCAGTCCCAAGCCTGGATGAAGGAGGAGGGCGACGCTAATGTTCGTTGTTATCACACAGTGTCGTTGAACTGAAACTGCAAATTCGACGTAAAAGGCCTTGAAATTCGTAAGATGTCGCTAGACACGGGATAATACAATTGTCTCGTTAGACACCTCTTAAACGCTTATAGCCGATGATATATATTCGCCAAAGGCATTAAATTGCTAATAGTTACCTTGTCCATCGTAAAATTGGATGGAACAGTAAGAACTGTATAAAATTTTCTTCTAAGTCTTAAGATGTCGTTTAACTCTTAATATAATGAATGAATGAATGAATGAATTAATTAATTAATTTAATCTAAATTAATCTAGTCGCCAAATCCTCTCCCGGTGCTCACCATAACATACATTATCATATATGCGACAGACAGAAATTAAGTCCAATTATGGATGTTTCAGGACTCTTTAAGTAGAGTTCGATGCGACGACGCTTATTTTTTTATGACCAACTGAACGAGGCACTTTGCCTAACGATAACAGCAGGGACTGGTCGCCACGGAATATATCCGCAATAGTGCTGCAACCTTTGGTGTTTACTTGAAACTACGGTCTGTACGGTATGTACAAAAGTAGATATAATTATATGTATAGAAATACTGATATAATTATGTTAAGGAATTATACAATATGTGTAGAAATTCAGGAATATACAATATGTGTAGAAATTCAGGGATATACAATATGACAGTGTGTACATTACAAATGTACAATGTGTTAGATAAATGTATAAGGTTGGTTGCGTGGTTACGGTAGCTCAGAGAATTCCTGCATATACCAGAGGTTACGTGATTGTTAGGCGGAATACCTATTTCATATGCTTAATGGCAAATCCGACACTGAGGTGAGGTTAAGTGTAGGAACTTGATACTGAAATAAAAATTGACGCATGCATACATCATCATCGTCGTCATCATCATTAATTGATTCCAGTTCAAGAATGATATCTTTAGCAAGCATAGTACAAATGAAATGTGATAGAAAGGAATACCCAGAAGGAAGAGAAGTATCGCTTAATCAGGGTAACCGAATAACAATGAGCAGTGAGATACATATAATTACGTAATACACACTTGCCTAAAAGCGTATACATACGTGCAAACTGTCTCTCTCTCGTCGTGGAATTATTTTGTGGCTACAATCTGGTTTTGGTGAGCCATCGGTTGATGCCTTGTGCAATAGACACTGGCACATGTAACATTTTTAATTTAATAGCAGTAATAATTTTTAGCCAAATCGTGCACATTGTTAACGGTATGGAAAAGTAGAGTACCCAGTCAAGAAAGGAACGAAGAGAACTTAACACTTTCTCCACTTTAGAAACGGTATCCTTCTAATGTAATGACTTCTATTGCGCCGAGATCATAATGCACAAGACTTCAATCGATGGTCGCTTCAAAGGAAATGGAAGTCAAGAATCATAAAGACAGTTTATAGTTTCTGTTTAACGACGATGTGTTTCATTACAATGGTGCCTCCTCCTTTATCTTTGGCTTCGGACTTGCGTCAACAGACGGTTGGTTGGCAGTTTTGCGCTGTTTATCAGAATCTCATTAATGTCTACCTCAGTCTAGGCGATATAGTCTGCCCTTAGTTCTGCCAGCTTATGACAACATAGGCCGTTTCCGCCGACAAAGAGTAGTTTTGGCATATTACAGCTCTTTTTTTAACTCATTTGCTGGTTTTGTAGCTTCTGAAGGAAGCCCTTTAAAGGTGTCTAAGAGATAACGGTATTATCTTGTGCTTAGCGACATCTTGTGTCTGTGAATCTCTATTATTACCCTATGCTAGAATTAGTTATATTTCTTTCGGCAGATTTAGTTTATGTTTAACGATGCGAGTCATCACGAAGAAGATTGTCGTCGCCCTCCTTAATAATCCAGGCTTCAGACTGGCATCACTCGATAGTAGACATTTTAAAAGTTATTTATGCACAGCTTATGGCCGCCAAAGGCCGTTCACGTCGACCTTACCTGATGAGATTCGGCGTTGGAACGGACATTTAGACATTTTTGTTATGGCGGGGATTTTGAATCCCCAGACCATTCGATTGGCATGTCAGCCCTCTAACCACTACATCATAGCTCACCCCGCATGTAACGTATAGCGGAGGTTCATACCTTTCCAACACGCCCATATAAATTCGAGGTTACTCAAATGGGTTTCCGACAACGTATAATGAACCAGTGCCGATTGTATTGCCTCTTATATTGACACACTATCAGACGACAAGGTTGGTTTCCCAGTTTAACGGCAGCTTATGACAACATTGGCCGTTGCCGCCGGCAAAGATTATTTTTGGCATATTACAGCTTCTCATCAGACGACAAAGCGTTACTGATCTTTATTTATATGTTCGATCGAAGTCTTGTTGAAGGTGTCTAAGGAGAGCAATAAATTAATAATAATAATAATAATATCTTTTCTTTAATTAAGCGCCTGACAAACGCACTGCGCTGTACATTTGTAATGTATTGTAATGTAATGTAATGTAATGTAATATAACAAGACATTTATATAGCGCCACTTCAGAGTCTCACAGAAGCGCTCAACACGCGGCCATCAAACAGCTGAAAAAGTGCGTCATTAAGAGTCGAGAGAAAACCATGTAACCACATGCAGCATAAGTGGCACGCACAGATGGCGGAAGAGCATTCCAGATCCGTGGTGCCGCAATCTAGAAGTCCCGACGAGCACAGGTGGGTGTTCGAAACGAAGGTACAATTAAGTCATTTCGCGAGGCAGACCGGAGAGCCCGCCGACCAGTTTGAGTGCCAACTGGAAGGCACAGTTCAGCAATGTAGTCCGGAGCAGTGCCAGTCGTAGCCTTCCAAACCAGCGTAGCGATCTTGAAATTAACACGATCAGCAACTGGAAGCCAGTGTAGATCACGCCGTATGTAGTCGGATATGTGTGAATATTTCGGCAGGTCAGCCAGAAGTCTGGCTGCTGCGATAGTAGTACTAGTTTCAGTTTAACGACACTGTGTGATAACAAAGTTCATTAGCGTCGCCCTCCTCCTTTATCCAGGCTTGAGACTGGCACTGACAGAGTACAATCAGTGGCGGAGTTGAATCTGGCGATATTATTTCTCTTCTTAGCGACTTCTACGGACCTAACATATTCATCAGTTACGATTCAACGATGTGTGTGTCCACAGTTTAACGGCAGCTTATGACAACATAGGCCGTTGCCGCCGACAAAGATTAGTTTTGGATTCAACGATAAAACGTAACTGACGTATTTATTATGTCCATCGAAATCGTTATACAGGTGTCTAAGAACAGAAATAAATTGTCCAGCTTTTATCCCCAACTAGCGATTGAAATCCTGACCCTTTGACGTTGATCCAAACTTACTCCACAAGATTCACGGACACGATATTGATAATATTCCCTCTGTCTTTACCACCATAGTACATGCGTTTATCTGTTCCCAACTTGAATACTGCAACTCACTTCTTATGGGCCTCCCGAAACAGCGTCTTTCTCCCCTTCAATCAGTCTTAAATGCTTCAGCTAGGCTCATAGCCCGACTCCTCGCTTTTCGCATATCTCTACATATATGCTTGATGTATTGCACTGGCTTCCTATCACTGCGCGCATTATAAGATCCTCTTTCTAGTCTCAAAGGCGCAGCTGAGCAGTGCCCCAAAGTATCTTCCTGACTACATGCGAAAGCCGTTATCTGCGAACTCAACTCGTTCCTTGCGCTCTGCGGATTGTCTAGATCTTTTTGTTCATAGGACAAGGACTACCTTTGCTCAACGCCGGGCATTTGCTGTGGTTGGTCCCTCTACTTGGAATGACCTTCCCCTCATTAAGGGCTAAACTAATGACTAGTTTTTCCTCTTTGGTCTCTCGTTCTTTAAAGACGTTTCTTTTCCCCGGGGTTTCGTGCTGAGAGCGCTTCTGAATAGTTATTCTGAGAGAGGCGCTATATAAATCTTTAGATACAATACAATACAATACTCTTTGATGAATTCGTGCTGATCCACTGGCAATAAAACGCATTTGTTAAATTTATAGCGTGGGAAGAGTGTATGTTAAAGGTGTCCATGACGCGCACTGTATTATTAATTCTTTAGCGACATCTTGTGGCTGCAAAGTCCAATTACGTCGTTCTTTAACGTCTAATTAGATAATTATATTTCCATCCGTGTCTCTGTATTTCCTGTTTAACGACCCTGCGTCATGAGAGAAAAATAAGCATCGCCCTCCTTTACCAAGGCTCCAGACTGGCACCACCCGAGTACATGACAGTGGACGAGATTTTCTTCCACGTATACGTTGTTTAACGACGCAGTGTCACAGCGTAAATGATCAGCTTCACTGTGCTCGGTTATCACGGCTTCGAACTGTCATTACCCGATGATAGGCAGTTTTCCTTTTCCTATTGCCATTTTGTGACCTGAAGGGCCGTAAAAAAGTCAATCTTCACAACAAATTCGGGAGCGTTGTGAAATTCCTACACAGTACACACAACTCTTACCCCGACTCAACTGATCATCTACCTTCAAACTCTCGACCTAAACGACACCCACCTTAGCAGCCACGCTGACCCCTCTGATCCTCTGGAAACCGGACTCGGACCTCCTCGGACTACTCTTTTGGACAACCCTTCTGACTAGACGCAGCGCTCATGAATAAGCCGGTGCCTTGCGCTTGGCTTTCGAGTGGCGCTTTAGAAGTTTGGAGATTACGATTACGATTACGAGTAACCAGCTCAGAGGAGGCTCGATCACATACTCTCCGCGTTGTGACGAAAACAATCATAAACAGATCGAGCAGTGTCTGCACCTGGCGGCGAATGATGAAAACGGTTTTTTGCCGTCTGGACGCTATGATGAGATTTATATCATAATAAATGAGAGAAGATTAGATCATCAGGTTTGATTAGATCATAAGAAGAGATCAGATAAGAAAAGACGAGATGATGATTAGATTCGAAAGATTAGATTATTATATTATTGAATGAAAGTCATAATACATCAGATACGATGAGACTGGATGAATAGATTAGATAATATTTGAAAAAATTAGATGAATAGTTAACATTAGGTTGTATGAAAGATACATAATGCTTAGATTAAATGACTATAGACCAGTAGATTAGACGGTTGGATTAGATTAGATAATGATTAGGTTATATGATTAGAACACTAGACACTAGACTATACATAAACCAGATCAGAATAGATAATAGATTAAATGATCGGTTAAGATTAAAATATTATGATTATATCACATTATCATAAGATAACATGCGCTTAGATCCGTGTAGCTCCACGCACAGACGCTGGCTTCGAGTTCACCCGAGGTTAAGAAGCCAAATCGAAATTACATAGGACAGGGAAGACCACTGCAAAGCCATGTCATGTAATACAACGGAATATAAAGTAATCCATTGCAAATGCTCCGTAATTTCTCAGCCCAAGCAATAACCAAGTCATGGAAACCAGATTAGTCAAATAAAATCCACAATAGTCAGGTTGTTTGGTCCGTTTCGGTGCCAGGTCAGAATCCGGGAGGTCATGCCGAGGAGACAGCATGATGCTACGGTGTACAGTAAACTACGTGCAGTACATGAAACGCAATCTCGACAACTGTCCTATACTCGGTTAAGTCTCGTTAAAGGAGGGTAACGCTGATTATCTGTCTTATGACGCAGCGTCGTTTAACAGGAATGTATGGAAATGTAATTATCTCATCTGATATCTAAATGGAATGCAAGCAAAAAGGTCGACGACTTTGGCATTCAGAGCCGCAAGGAATGTCGCTAAACAATGAATAATACAGTGTTTGTCTTAGACACCTTTAACACGCAATCTACCGATCTCATAACTTCAGCAAATAGCCTACGTTTAATCGCTAGTCATCAACACATGAGTTCTCGGACGTAGGGTAAATTCGACGTTAACTGCCCTTGACGGCCAGAAAATGGTTATAAGCAACGGATAAAAATGTCTGTCATTGCATGGAATCGACAAATAAATGCGTAATAGTAATTGTGACCATAAATAAAAGGATGGAGTTTGAAAGTACATATTGATTATGAGTACTCTGTCCGTACGTTGTTGGTGGGATGATCATACGGCGAGGGAGACGGCTGGCCACCCGCCCTAAGATGCCGAGGTTAAGACATTTGAAGCCGCTAACACTTCACCCATGGCTGACTCTCAGGTTTTTCTTCTTCCTTCTCGGGATTTCAACCTGATGTTTCGGATGAGGATATTTGTTAAACAGCTATAGATACCATTAGACAGGTTCAAACCCATCTTATAAGTCGATTTAACGAAGCCTTGTCATAACGAAGATGATTATCGTCGCCCTCCTTATTCCAGCCTTCGGACTGGCACTTTGATTATGATACAAATTTATTGTTATATACATTTTGAGAATATAGACTAAGCGTATTGTTACGTCACTTTGATTATGATACAAATCTATTGTAATATAGATTCATTTTGAGAATAGAGACTAGTCGTATTATTACGTCACTTTGATTATGATACAAATCTATTGTTATATAGATTCATTTTGAGAATATAGACTAGGCTTATTGTTACGTCACTTTGATTATGATACATGACACAAGTGTATTGCAATACAAGTTCAATTTCAATTTTGAGAATATAGACTAGGAGGCCTATTGTTACGTCACTTTGATTATGATACAACAAATCGATTGTCATATAAGTTCAGAGAATATGTAGTCTTTGTTACGTCACTTTGATTATGATACAAATCTCAGATTCACATTTCTTTGTGACTATGCGCGCGTTAACAAATGTTCGTAATAATAATAAAAATCAATTTTGTCTAAAGTTAACTTTGAGAATGTAAAATTAGGCTTTTTGTTACGTCAGTTCAGTTATGAAACAGGTCTGTTATTAAGAATTAAAAATTTTTGAATAAAGACCATTGTTACGTCACTTCCATTATGAAACATGTTTATTATTAGCAGTTTTCAATTTAGAGAAAGAAGGCGTATTGTTACGTCGCTTCAATTATGACGTACGTCTATTAATAAAAAGAAGTTGCGTCTAATACGCAGTTCATTTGGCTCGGTACGTACACGACAGGCAAGAGAAACGATGGACACGGAGCTAATGGAGGCGACAGGCCCCGGTTGGGTAAGTCCCTGGTATGATCTAACCACTTCTGCGTGCACAACTGTCTGTCTTGCGGTCACTGTGTTTCCCTGTTTTTCTATCCCCAAAGCTCCGTGTTCTTAAAGTTAAGTAAAGCTTTCTTCTTAGTATACTGACATGGGGAGTTGCCGATTGGTTAGAGTGCTTGGTCTGTAACGTAGAGGGTACAAGTTTGAGCCTCACCCAAGGCAGTCACTGTGTAGGGACCTTGATCAAGTCCTTCACACACAATTTCTCTGCACCATCGATGTTGTGTCGTATGGTCGCAGGTGCACTTCTGAACTTTGGAAGGAAGGCAATATCAAATACAGTTGTATTGTATTGTTTATTTCCTGCTCTTTGGCCTCTAGCTGGCAGTGGGTGAATCCAAAGGTTAGGGACACGGGACCAGTACAATGCAGGACTTGCTGCTTATTTTATAGGCTTATAACTTTACCAAATTTGGGCGGGATTAGCTGTGCATAGTGCATGAAATAACGAACATTTACGATTGCAAGCCTTCTCTATCTTGTAGTGGCCTTGAAAAATCCCAGTTTTGTGTCAATTATAGATCAGTACTTTATAGGACAGCCCTTGCTCTTTACCATT
Organism: Aporrectodea caliginosa; assembly: GCA_020284085.1. Lineage (NCBI taxonomy): Eukaryota > Metazoa > Annelida > Clitellata > Crassiclitellata > Lumbricidae > Aporrectodea > Aporrectodea caliginosa. Next base: position 1,935,211 of record JACEVL010000077.1, read on the forward strand.
TGTCTGCAACGTTTTAGCATTATGTGGACCGGGTTGAAAAAGCGGTTTTAAGGCAATTGAGAACAAAAATATCATCTGTAAGAAAACAGTGGATTTGAATCCACGACCTCTCGGCTGATGATATTCCAGATCGTCAACCACTACACCATAGGGCAGTCGGAAATTCGGTTGCTTGTTTCAACGTAAAACGAACGTTAATACCCCATGAAAACCCGATGGCACACAACTGGGTTGCTGGGAGGATACTGTATCCATTGTTTTGTTAAACGTTGTAGATTACAGGGTCGTTGACGTCGACCTCACGTTACATTCAGTATTATGACTCCTATTTAAGCAGATCTATTAATAAATAAAACGCAACTGGATTATTTATTTGATCTGTCTAAGGCGTATCAAAGGTGTCTAAAGCATCGCATTGTGAATAGTTAACGCCATCTAGCGACCTGGTAAGCCGTTGAATTCGACCTATCTTTGATGCCTTTATGAGATTCGAAATAGGCGCAGCATAAATGGCGGATACATTTCTTAACTGAGGATTTCTTATTCGAAGACAATGGATACATAATGCATATACATACCTACATGCATTCGAAGGCTACAGTCATATGCAAATACATCCATGCATACACAAATGCATGCATACACACATACAAACCAACACATACATAGACCCACGTATTATACACATATAAAAACATGCACAAACAGACATGCATGCATACAGACAAACATAATTATGTATAAGTCGACGTCTCAAGTGTAATTTTCTTTGTTACAATAATTAGGCCTATGTGTCTTTTCATAGTTTAGGTTGACGAGGCTGCGGAATTTCAGTCTGTTCTAATAAGAGAAGATATGTGTCATAATATAATAATAATAATATCTTTTCTATAATTAAGCGCTTGACAAACGCACTGCGCTGTACAATGTACATTTACATGTTATGCAATTGAAACAATCTTAACTACTAACAGAACAGACAGCCTGCAATACACGGCGCTAATATCAGCCTACAAAGCAAATCCGCCCTACGGGGCTCGAACTCGGTAACTCTCGTTCTCTACGCCAGATGTTATCCAATGCGCTATTGCCCCCCCCCAAGGATGGTTAGAGTCCCTTTATCCAGGCTTCGGACCGGCACCATAAGAAGGAAGGCAGTTTTCTGTTTGGGTCATCATGGTCCGTGAACTTCGACCTTACTCTACGACTCAAATTCACCAACTTGGTCATTTCGATTGGATTGGATCCAGAGTTTAACGACAACTGATGACAGCAAAGGCCGTTGACGTCATTTTGAGCAGTCCTCATTATTCACTATTTCGGTATTTTACAGCTATTCAACTAATATATCGATTAAAGCCAGTTGCGGAGGAGGAGGAGGAGGAGGAGGCTTATCATCTATGCTTGAAACAGAGTCGTTAAAAATCAGTTAGTTGATTTTTAAAGAGGGTGATTGGCGTCGCCCTCCTCCGTTGTCAGGGCTTCGGACTGGCATCTTACTACACGAGTGAATGGAAAATCTGCGAACACATGTGAATCCGGTTAATTGGTTGGTTGTTGTTTAACGACATTGTGTCATAAAATGATTTCGGAATGGCAGCAATCGATATAGAGCAATTTTCCGTTGTTTATAATTTATCAATTTTTTTGCCGCCAAGGGCCGTTCTCTATGACTTAACCGTATAATTCATCGAAGGACGATAGATGGATCCACAGTTTAACGGCAGGTTATGACAACATAGGCCGTTTCCGCCGACAAAGATTATTTTTTGGCATATTACAGCTCTCACATTGGCTCGTTTTATAGCGTCGAAAGAATGCGTGTTAAAGGTGTCCACGTCGAACATTGTATTATCTATTGTTTAGCCACATCTTAGGCTTTCTGCGCGATGGACGATCCTAATAGATTTGTGTATTTGCGCATTTATTTACTGCCACCGTTTAATAGACAGGCATCAACCGCTGGCCCTGGGCAATCGTGAATGAAGGTCTTGCTCAAGGTCCCTACACAGTTGTAGTCTTAGGGGTTTATGCTCGAACCTGTACTCTCCACGTTACAAAGTGAGTGCTGACTTTTCTCCTTTCTAACGACGCTTCCTATTCATCCTCTTCCTTCTTGTCTCCTCCTTCTGTTTCTTCCGCCTCTCCCGTCTCATTGCTTTCCTCTTTCTTTTGATCCGCCCCTTCTTCTGTATGATCCTCATCCTCCTTTTCCTCCCCTCCGCCTCCTTTCTGTGATTGACTTCCAGTGGAAAAACCTACTGGGCCTGAAGATCAGTCTCCCTAAACCACCGTCCCTCTCCTGCATGTGGCCCAATTCTTAGAGGCGGCATCCAACTCCCTGCCAGTGATGCCAGCTGCTATCGAGATAAGGCAACTGATGAATATATAAGGTAAGTGGAAGGCGTTTTAGGGTGTATAAAGACAGCATTACGCCCTCTAGCGACCTTGTGAGCCGTTCAAGTCGACAAATATATTATGATTATCCATCGCGCGCCAATCCCAAGATGTCGTTAAAATCTTTCGCCTTCAACACCTTTAACACACATTCTTCCGATTCTATAAATGAAGCCAATAAGTTTATCGAATTGAGCTGTAATATGCCAAAAACTAATCTTTGTCGGCGGCAACGGCCTATGATGTCATAAGCTGCCGTTAAACTGAGGATCCAATCGCTTTAAGCCCCCCTCGGAGCGCCGTTCGAGCAACTGCCTCAGAAGTTTCACTCGACGGCGTAGATGTCCGATGCGTACGCCTTGACGGGGCGAGGGGGCTTCAGCCGATCCTGACATCTGGCCAGCCATAGAAGACGAGTTGAGCCCGGTCTGACTTCTGGCCAAGCGGAGATGAGGATCGGTGACCAAGATACGCAGGGGCAAAGTTACCTCCGCCACTGAACGTTCGTGCATTGCACCTCCGTGCTTTGTGCCAGTCTCAGTGACAGTCCCAAGCCTGGAGGAAGGAGGAGGGCGACGCTAAGGGTCTTTGTTACCATACAGCTAGTCGTTAACCAGTCCAAAAGAAAGATCGCTTTAAGCTGAGCTGTAATATGCCAAAAACTAATCTTTGTCGGCGGCAACGGCCTATGTTGTCATAAGCTGCCGTTAAACTGTGGATCCATCCATCGCTTTAAATATATAAGGTAAGTTTAAGAGCTGTAATATGCCAAAACTAATCTTTGTCGGCGGCAACGGCCTATGTTGTCATAAGCTGCCGTTAAACTGTGGACACATACAATTGCTAGATAGATATAAAAACATAATTAAGAGCTGTAATATGCCAAAAACTAATATTTTTCGGCGGCAACGGCCTATGTTGTCATAAGCTGCCGTTAAACTGTGGGTCCATCCATCATCGCTTTAAATAAAAAAATATATAAAAAAAGAATTAATAATAGAGCTGTAATATGCCAAAAACTAATCTTTGTCGGCGGAAACGGCCTATGTTGTCAAAAGATGCCGTTAAACTGTGGATCCATCCATCGCTATAAATATAACCTTCTTTACTACAGTACCACTGATTGCATATCAATAACGGACATAATCAGGTCTGGGACTGGCACTGTGAGAAATGCTTTTGAAAAGCTAACACTTATATAAAGTTAGACCCCTATTTCTGTATCATAGTTATTACATTTCTGAGTTATCGCGAACAAATAGTCCAGTTCTTTAGGGAATTCCGCCACTGAACGCACCTTGACAGTGCCAGTCTCAAGCCTGGATGAAGGAGGAGGGCGACGGTAATGGTCTTTGTTATCACACAGTGTCGTTAAACTGAAACTACTACTACTTTAAGAAATCGCTTCATTTGAACCAGAGTCTCATAGGATAAGGTCAACGTAAATGGCCTTTCATAATGATTATTAGCAACTTTAAAACTGTCTACCATCGGACGGAGCCAGTCCAAAGGCTGAATAAGGAGGAGAGCGACGCTGATCATTTTACGTTGTGAAACAGCGTCGTTAAACTACTCATATATGAATGAATCTCTCGGCCATTGCAATATTCTGCGGTGGTGTCAGTCTGAACAACGGATGAAGGAGGGTAACTCTGATTATCTCTCTTATGACGGAGCGTCGTTAAACAGGAACTAAGCTAAGGATGGAAATAAATTTAGTTCAATTATAAGTTAAATGTCGACGTAATTGGTCTTAACGGCCACAAGACGTCGCTAAAAAATTAATCAAATTATATTGTTCGTCTAAAACACCTTCAAAATGATTCTTTCTGACCATACAAATTCAGCAAATACGTCCGATTGCTCGGTGGATATCGCTTTTGACAACTCGTACGGAAGGTCGCCGTTAACGGACCTAAGCGGCATCAAAATGATAATAAACAATGGAAGACTGCCGTCCATAGGCCATTACACTGTGGCGGTTAATAAACGAGCAATATTAATTATTGTGGTATCTGTTGTAATAAATAACAGCAATAATAATAATAGGGTGGAGTTTGAATGTCGACAGGTCTGAGCTTGAGTTGATTCCTGAATGGTATTTGGAATGGATTTAGAATGGTTATCGAATGGTTTTAGGATGCATCTGGAATATTTAGAATGGATCTAGGAATAGTTTTAGGGCAATAGATCAAGATAGGACGGGAAGATACGACTTGAATTGAGCCTCGTGCATTCGTCCGTCCGTCCATCCACACATCCATACATACATACATACAATGTCATACACTTATACATACATACATATATATATACATACATACATACATACATACATACATACATACATACATACATACATACATACATACATACATACATTCATACATACATACATACATACATACATACATACATACATACATACATACGTACATACATACATACATACAGACATTCATACATGCATGCATGCATACATACATACATGTACATGCAGAATTAATATAGCGCCTCTACATTGAACACGTCCAGGCGATCGTTAGTCTGGTTGCCTAACGTCGTGGGGCGCGGTCGACCCTGCCGGTATAATTTCTTACGTCGTCACGGTAACGCTTGGATAAATCGTATTACGTCATGGAGCTGTTAAGCTGTTTTAGACGGTTCGCTAGGCAGTTAATGACGTATTAATGAAAGCCACTCATGAGAGAGAGAGATGCCAGAGTAAGAGACTAGAGAGAGAGACCAGAGAGATTAATTAATTAAGCGGACGGACTGTGAAGGCTAGAGATACGGAATGGGACCAACGTCTAGGAGTGTAACTACGCGGATCTAAGCGTAGCTAATCTAATAGTACAAGGAAATCTTAACTCATCATTTAATGGGATCATAATAATCTAATCTGATATAGTTTATGTATAATCTAATCTTTAGTATTCTAACCAATACAACTATTAATCTAATCTAAGCATCATGATACATGTAATTTTAGCTGATCACCTAATCTTTTCAAATCCTATCTAACCTAATCATCCAGTCTCATAATTATGATCTGGTGTATTATGATCTATTCTCTGTTACTATTATAATCTAATCTACTTTACATTCAGTCATACATATACCTCTTGTCTAATCTGATCTCTTCTTATAATCTAATCAACATCTGTTCAATCTAACGCTGTCTAATTTATTGTGATCTAAATACATAATACATAGCGACCATGTGGGACAATGCATCGATCAGTTTCCTTTGAACTAATCGATTGAATTTGAACACTTGTTATTGTGCCCCTACCAGTTTTCCATTCAGACGATCCCGACTGATTGCAACGCGGGTTCGAGTTTCCTCATCTGAGACGGTGTCTGTGTAGGATGTCGATACTGGACTCACGAGTGCTCAGCGCCATCGATTGATACTTTCTCCATTAGACAGTGGTGCTGAATAAATGCACACAATTAATATAATTACTATGATTATCCATCGCGCGCCAATCCCGTTAATATTGTTCGCCTTAGACACCTTTAACATGTATTCTTCCGATGCTATAAATAAAGCCAATAATTTTTATCGCTTTCTATAGAGCTGTAATATGCCAAGAAATTAATCTCTGATCGGCCGAACGGCCTATGGAATCATAAGCTGCCGCACCGAGCTGTGGATCCATCCATCCATCGCTTTATATCCTTAAATTTCTACTGTACTACTGAGCACATATAAATAACGTACATACATCTCAAAGTCATGTACAAAAGGAACCCTACAATAGCTAAAGCTTATAAAATGTTAGCCCTGCCCCTATTTCTGTATTATAGTTATTACATTTGTGAGTTATGAACAGATACAGTCCAGTTCTTTAGGAAACTTCGCCACTGAATGCATTTTGTCAGTGCCAGTCTCAAGCCTGGATGAAGTAGGAGGGCGACGCTAATGGTCCTTGCTATCACACAGTGTCGTAAAACTGAAACTACTACTGCTTTTGTCTTCAGCGGACTCTGGAATTGAAAAAAATCACTTTATTTGAACCAATGTCAGGTCACTCAAAGGATAAGGTCGACGTAAATGGCCCACCATAATGATAATTAGCAACTTTAGAACTGTCTACCATCGGACGGAGCCAGTCCAAAGGCTGAATAAGGAGGAGAGCGACGCTGATCATTTTACGTTGTGAAACAGCGTCGTTAAACTACTCATATAATTATTATGAATGAATCTCTCGGCCATTGCAATATTCTGCTGTGGTTTCAGTCTGAACAACGGATGAAGGAGGATAACTCCGATAATCTCTCTTATGACGGAACGTCGTTAAACAGGAACTAAGCTACGGATGGAAATAAATTGAACTGGATTCTAAGTTAAAGCTCGACGTAATAATGGCCTTCACAGTCACAAGACGTCGCTAAATAATAATTATTGATCAAAATTATAATAGTCGTCTTAGACACCTTTAAAATGATTCTTCCAGACCATACAAATGCAGCAAATTCGTTTAATCGCTGGGTTGTATCTTTGTCGGCGGCAACGGCCTATGTTGTCATAAGCTGCCGTTAAACTGTGGATCCAATCAAGAGCTGTAATATGCCAAAGCTGTAATACATGAAAAAAATAAATAAACAAAATAAATAATCTTTGTCGGCCGCAACGGCCTATGTTGTCATAAGCTGCCGTTAAATTGTGGATCCATCCAATTGCTGGGTGTCCATCGCTTCGGACCACTCGTACGGAAGGTCGACGTTAACGTACCTTAGCGGCCACAAACTGATAATAAACAATGTAAGACGGCCATTGCACTGTGGCGCTTAATAAACGAGTAATATTAATAATAGTAATTAATAAATAACAGCAATAATATTAATAGTAGGATGGAGTTCGAACGTAGAGAGGGTTGAGCTTGAGTTGTTTTGTTTATTGTTTGCCTACTTCGAATGGATTTAGAATGGTTCTTGAATGGGTTTTAGATGCATCTGGAATATTTACACTGGATCCATGAATGATTTTAGAGCACAAGATGAAGATAGGACGGGAAGCTACGACTCCCACTGTTTCTTGACGGCTCTGACGTTGTTGGACATCTGGTCAGCCGCCGCCTTGTCTAGACAGCTGACCACGGTCATTCGAGGATTGTGGATTGCAGTGACGTCTAGCGGCGTGTTGAAGTTGTTGTCGAGTGACCAGATGTTGACCCCGAATGTGACGAGAAATACCACGCAGCCCACGTGACCTTTTCCAGCCGAATGATGTAGCGCCGTTCGCCCGAAGTAATCGCGACAATTTAAACAGGCGCTAGAAAAGCAATCGTAATAATAAGCCTTGCGTGGTGCCAACTTTAAAGAATAACTATGCCGGTATGGTTCCCATTGTTATTTGAAGTGGTGGTTAAGGATATCAACCTATAAATTCAGTGAAGACTGAACTTGGTCAAAGCTACAATTATACGATCACCTTAGGAAAAATCCTGCACGCATATCTCAGATACACAAAAGATTCCAAGGCAAATCTCGTGTGTCATTAGCACCATTTCAACTGGTAACTTTGCAGGAATCCCATCACCTAATCCCTCTCAACTAGTTACTCAAAACCACACCCTGTTCACTTTAACGATATAGTAGTAGTCTTAGACACCTTTAAAACGTTATCTGCAGACGATATAAATAGAGCCAATACTTTAAGACTGTAGAGGATTAACATTCCTGAACATTTGGTAACGTCAACGATAACGGTCCTTAGCGACCACAAAATGATGATTAAAGAATGGGAAACTTCCTACCTACCTTCGACCATTGGATTGTGGCGTTTAATAAATGCGTAATATTATCAATAGTAGTAGTAGTAAGCCTAATACTGTTAAATAACAATAATAATAGCATGGAATTCAAATGCAGAGAAGGTTGAGCTCAAGTTGATTCTTGAATGGTATTTGGAATCAATTTAGAATTGTTCTAGACTATTTAGACTGCATGGTTCTAGTAAGGTTTATGGCGAAAACGGATGGCCGACTCTCGCTGCTTCTTGACGGCTCGGACGTTGCTGGACATCTGGTCAGCCATTGCCTTGTCCAGACAGCTGACCACGGTCATTCTATTGTGGATTGCAGCGACGTCTAACGGCGTGTTGAAGTTGTTGTCGAGTGACCAGATGTTGACACAGAATGCGACGAGAAATACCACGCAGCCCACGTGACCGTTTCCAGCCGAATGATGTAGCGCCGTTCGCCCGAAGTAATCGCAACAGGCGCTAGAATAGCAGCGTAGTTCCAACTTTAAAGGGAAACTAAAAGGCATGGCACCAATTCTGGCGTATTGAGGTGGTAAAGGATATCACCCGATAAATTCATCGATGACTGAACATGGGCGAGGCTATGCGATCGTAATAGAAATATCCTGCATAGTTATGTATCTCAACGATATACTGATTCGAAAGTAAACCACGTGTGACAATCCCGCAACTTAGCTTAATTTGGGGGCTGTATAAATTACCGAAATGACGTTTGTTCTGGTCAGGTAGATTTGACGTCAACGGCCTTGAAAGCCGTAAGATGTCGCTAGACACTGGCTAACTCCGTGGTCTCGTTAGACACCTCTTAAGTTCCGATTACCAACGCTATAATATTCGCTGAAAAACCTTGTGGCTAATTTACCTATTACAGTACATAGAGATATTTTTTTATAATTTGGTTTCCTTGGTCTTTGTCATAGAATCTAGTATTTTATACCCTCGAAACAATACTTATAAATTAATGTTGACATTCATTAATATACATACAATAGAAATATTGTTTGGGCCTCTGCGCGTTGTGAGACCCTGAGCTGTAGCCTTTAATAGGCTAATGGTAATCCGGCAGAGGAAGGGGTTATGTTTAGAAACTTAACACATCATCATCATCATCATCAGCATCATCATCATCATCATCATCATCATCATCATCATCATCATCATCATCATCATCATCATCATCATCATCATCATCATCATCATCATCATCATCATCATCATCATCATCATCATCATCATCATCATTAGCGTCATCATTATTAATTGATTTATTTTAAATTTGAATTTTTGTATTGCACAAACAAGTTTTAGGGTATACAATTAAGCTGCAAGTACAGAGCAACAGGTGCCAAGAAAAGCAAATATCTTATCCTAAGCCTGACCCCTCTTTCTTGATTATTATTCATAAGTGTATTTGATACTTAATTAAGACTTAAATAATAGTTGAAGAATGGTATAGCCTATCTACCAGCATTCTAGTACAATTGTACGGATATAAAGAGACATAGCCTATCCTGAAAGAAAAGAACTACCGCTTAATCAAGGCAACCTATTAACTCTAGAAGCATTGAGAGCGCCTTTGTGACGAGCTCAGAAATTCGCTATATTAAATGTACGGATATAATTATACATTGTGCTCACAGATTTGATTAAGCAAACATCGGTGACTACAGCACGTGATAGCGTTCAGGACTCTAAACCCGGAGGTCGGGATTCAAATCCCAGACGGGGCAGAAATATAGTACGAGATTTGGGATCTCTGCACCTCCTAGCCAACTTGGCTGTAATGAGTACATTGACCGTACGCTGTCGGTGGGAAGATTAGACAGCGAAGAAGAGGTCTCTTCAGCCGACCTCGTATGCCGAGGTTAAGAAATTTGAAAGCGTTTACACTTCACCCATGCCTTACTCTCAGGTTAGGCATAAGGAACTGTTCTTATTGTTTTCTTCTTCCTTCTCGGGATTTGAACCTGATGCCTTGGGATGAGAACAACATCACACAACAATAGAAACCATTGCACAGATTTAAACCCGTCATATAAGTCGGTAGTTTCTGGTTAATGACGCTGTCACATCGAAGATAATTAGCGTCGCCCTCCTCCTTATTCCAGCCTTCGGACTGGCAGCACCCTATTGTAGGTTGTTCTTTCCGTTGTGTAGAGACATTTTTGTGGCCGCCAAGGACCGTTGACGTCGACCTTATCCTGAACATAGCGAGTGTCAGTAATGTTTAAATTAAACTGCTGTATTTATGGCATCGTTGTTGTACGTGTTAAAGGTGTCTAAGATGAGAACTGTCTATCGATTGTTTAGCGACATCTTCTGACTGTCAAAGCAAATTAAGTCGACGCCTCATTTGGCATTTCCTTTGTTACTATTATATGTGCCTTTTCATAGTTTAGGTTAACGAGGCTGCGGAATTTCAATCTGTTCTAATAAGAGAAGTTATGTTTCATAAGCAGGACGGTTAGAGTCCCTTTATCCAGGCTTCGGACTGGCACCAAAAGAAGGAAGGCAGTTTTCCGTTTGGGTTATCATGGTCCGTGAACTTCGACCTTACTCTACGACTCAAATTCACCAACTTGGTCAGTTAGATTGGATTGGATCCAGAGTTTAACGACAACTGTTGACAACAAAGGCCGTTGACGTCATTTTGAGCAGTCCTCATTATTCACTATTTTGACATTTACAGTTATTGAACTAATATTATCGATTAAAGCCAGTTGCGGAGGAGGACGACGCTTATAATCTGTGCTTGAAACAGTGTCGTTAAAAATCAGTTAGTTGATTTTTAATGAGAGTGATTGACATCGCCCTCCTGCGTTGTCAGGGCTTCGGACTGGCATCGTACTCCACGAGTGAATTGAAAATCTGCGAACACATAAGAATCCGGATAATTGGTTTGTTATTGTTTAACAACACTGTGTCATAAAAAGACTTCGGAATGGCAGCAATCGATATAATATAGCAATTTTCAATTGTTTATAATTTATCAATTTTGTTGCCGCCAAGGGCCGTTTCCTGGCTAGGATTTTGTACAGCTAAGCCATATAGTGTTTTTTTGTTTACTATTTACTAACTTTTTCGCTACTATTTGATAACTTTGTATAACTTTGTATGTACAGCGCCGTGCGTTTGCCAGCGTTTAATAAAGAACACACTTACTTACTTACTTACTCTATGACCTTACCGTATAATCGTCGGGCTCGGTTGACTCTGACGATTATTATTACTCAAAGGTTTAACGTCGCCTTATGACATCAAAGGCCGTTGACGACAATTCACAATGTATACCATACAATGAAAACGAGAAATTTAACGTCCAAAACGACACCATTTAAAGGTGTCAAAATAAATCCTTACAATGTCACAAAATTCAATGTTAAACGACATAAAGTAATGCATCGGTTAAGCCTACTTTCTGTGATACACACACTGTGGTTAAATGGTTCGATACAAATTTAATTATAATAATATCATGACGTTAGATTCTTATTCTACTTGTACTCTTTTAAGTGATTATTTATTAATTTTCAGTTTAACGTCATCTAGTGACAACATTCACTATTTATCATTATACTTTTTTTAAATAAAAATTTGATAAAAACAGCACAAACACTAAATGATATAGGTATATAAATGATAATTATATAAATGATATAGGACTCTGACGATGAAACGCATTGGCTCCTTTTATAGCGTCGGAAGAATGCGTGTTAAAGGTGTCCAAGTCGAACATTGTATTATCTATTGTTTAGCCACATCTTAGGCTTGGTGCTCGATGGATGATCATAATAGATTTGTGTATTTACGCATTTATTTACCGCCACCGTATAATAGACAGGCATCAACCGATGGCGCTGAGCAATCGTGAATGAAGGACTTGCTCAAGGTCCCTACACAGTTGCAGTCTCAGGGGTGAATGCTCGAACCCGTACTCTCCACGTTACAAACTGAGTGCTCTAACCAATAATGGCTCTTCCTATATTGACTTTTCTCCTTTCTAGCGACTCTTCCTATTCATCCTGTTCCTTCTTGTCTCCTCCTTCTGTTTCTTCCACCTCTACCGTCTCATTGCTTTCCTCTTTATTTTCATCCGCTCCTCCTTCCTCTCCTGCATGATCTTTCTCCTCCTCGCTTTCCTCCCCTCCGCCTCCTTTTCCTCCCCATCCGCCTCCTTTCTGTGATTGACTTCCAGTGGAAAAACCTACTGGGCCTGAAGATCAGTCTCCCTAAGCCACTGTCCCTCTCCTTGGGCCCAATTCTTAGAGGCGGAATCCAACCTGCATCCAACTCCCTGTCACCACAGCCAATGGTGCCAGCTGCAAGCTGTAACCCTCTGGGATGCGAGCTACTCATTTCTTCGGTTATTAATCATCTTTGTTCCGCAGCCAAAGCTCTCTTCAGGATCCAGGAATTTCGACTAGATCCATCTGTGCTCAGACTGTATTTGGCGTTCCAAAAATGGTCGTCATCTGTGTAGGACACGGTGGTGATTTGACGTAACTCTGGTGTTTAAGCTGGTCTCTCTGACGCGGCATTTTTGTGAGGCTGAGAAATTTCTGAGAATTACAGTAGATTACTCCACATTCCATTGAATTACATTCCGTTGCATAACATTTCATTTGTCTTCCCTGATTTATGGAATTTCGACCTATGCCAATTCAACATGTCGTCTCTTATTTCCTATGGGTTGCGTCGTTGGATAGTATCTGTTGTTATTTTAGTCGTTGTTAATTTAGACGTCAATTTTCATTTTAAATGATTGCACAGTTGAAATAGCTATCGGAATAAGGCAACTGACGAATATATAAGGTCAGTCGAAGGCGTTTTAAAGGTGTCTAAAGACAGCATAACATTGTAAATGATTTAGCGCCATCTAGCGACCTCCTGACCCGTTCAAGTAGTAGTATTATATATATATATTCGTTTAATTGAGGAAAACAATCTGACAAAAACGCAGAAATGCTAACATGAGTGATAATGAATAATTAAAGTTCATTAGAAAGTCTTAGAATAAACTATGAAATATTTTTATATAATGATCTGGGAATAAATTGAGAGTTGTCCTTGGGTGGGAGAATATGGTTGTGTGCTCTAGGTCTTAATTAGTGAGAGGAGAGGGGTCGGAGTGGAGGTAGGAGTTGGTGAAGTACATGCTTGGGGTTGTGTAATATGGAGAAAAGGACTTTCGCATCAGCTATATTGGCAAGTTCAGAGACTGTTGGAAAGGATTGCTCTAGGTAACCTAGGCTTTTGGCTCTTTTAGGAGTTTTTCCAGGCGTTCTTTATAGGAAGCCAGGGTGAGACCCCACCAGGATGGGGAGGCATATAGAAGTTTAGCAACGGTAGTGGCTTTGGTTACATTATGGATGGATGAGGAAGAAAGGCCATGGGTTTTGAGTTTTCTGATAGCATAAAAAGAGGAGGAGCAAGTGGCTGTGAGGTGGTCTATATGGGCTGTGAGTTTGAGGTATAGTTTCAGTTTAACGACCACTGTGTGGTAACAAAGACCATTAGCGTCGCCCTCCTCCTTTATCCAGGCTTGGGACTTGCACTGCCAAAGTACCAGCCGTTCAAGTCGCCTTTATCTTTATTTTTGCGGATTAGACCTGGTCATGGCCTATGTGAGGTTCTATAGAGGCGCTGAATAAATGGCGGATCAATTAGTTAACTGATGATTTCTTATCCAAAGAGAATAGATATACAATAGATAGACAGCTATGTCACCTAAAGATACATACCTACATACATACATAAACACATACTTGCATGCAGTACATACATGCGTACAAACACACATACATGTATACTTTCACATGCAATAACATACATATGCATATACATTATATGATTACATAGACGCACACACAGACACACATGCATACATACATAGATACATACATATAGGTGCACACGCACATACAAGCAAACATAGAGATAGAGACACTTGACAACATGTGCATGCATACCTGCCAGTCTAAACCGTGGATGATGGAGGGCGACGTTGATTATCTCTCTTATGATAGAGAGTTGTTAAACAGGATTGGCTACGGATTGAAAGCAATTTATTTAATTGGAATGTAAGTTAAAGGTGGACCAATAATTGGCCTTGCCGGTGTCCCGAGATATTCTATCCCCCCTAAAGCATATCCCCCCGGATGGAATAAACCGGTTTAGAGTATCCGGGGAGATAAACAATTCTATCACCCATCGTCATACGCATCAAGATAGCCAAGACGAAAATTCAGTCAGAATCACCAAAAACGAAGTAAATTAATTTCAGGTGGATGTACAAACTAAAGATACGCAACTTAAAATATTTTATGTGTACAATAATTCCAAACAGTACGACTGAATACACTTAGAGCCTAGAAACCGCCAATAATGCAAACTAAACAGAATACTCCAATTCGCTAAGGGGGATACTCATGCATGGGGGATGCTCTATTTTGTGACACCGGCAAGGCCACAAGATGTCGCTTAGCAAGTGTTGATATAGTGGCAGCCTTAGACACCTTTAAAACGTTTCCTTCACATGCTATAAATTCAGCCAAGGCCTTTAACGGTAGAGTAGATCAGAAAAATGAACTAAAATCGAGAAAATGAACTGATGCAATTTCTTTCTGTTTAAGATGTCAAAGGTCATTTGCACTCAAAGGATTTCGTTAAACATGAATAAATAAATTAATGGCTAGAGAGCAATCCAACGCATAGAGTAAGGATGACGTTAATGGCCACAAAATAATGAGAGACAATGGAAAACTGTCTTCCATCGGCCACTGGATTATCGCGCTTAATAAATGTAGCAGTATTTGTGGTGAAAATTGCTAAAAATAATTACAAACCTTTACAACGCTCTCTAAAGAAAATATATTATTAAGAAACTGCGTTTCTTCGCAGAATTCTTGTGAATAAGGCATTGTATGGTGAACTCAAATTGAAAGGCTCTGTTAGCCAAACGAAAGTTACGTAACGGTTAAACGCTGTTTGCCTCTAATCGTAATCTCGAAATTACCAAAGCGCTTAGCGCAGGGCACCAACTTATTCACGAGCGCCGTGTCGTTTCAGAGGAGCTGCTAAAAGAAATCGTTTGTCGTAATCGGAGACTGTGACGGAGACTTCTTGTCATCTAACCTGCCTATCTTTTCTGTTTTGACTGAGCGCCTGTGAATTATATCGCACCCTCCACTTAGCATTTTCGACACATGCATAGATAAACTTCAACGGAATCTATGAGCGAACGAATGGACGAATGTTAAACTGAATGAGTAAATGGCTCACTCACGCATTCATGACAGAATTTACACATGACCGAATTGACCTGTGACTGAATTTTCACATAGCTGAATTTTCATAATTAGCTTCTGAATGCCTTACCTTTACGCTCTTATTATATTTACCGCCTTCGTCATGGAATCTCCGGGCATAAAACTGTTCACCTGTCTGCCCATCTGTCTACCTATACGCTTCTCTGGCAGTTCAGGTAATCGTATGATGAGACCTCTCTCAATAAAAACATAGATTGTACCTGTAGTTAAGATTGTTTATGACACAACTGTGAACAGTATAATCTGTTTGTTTTGATTTTTTTAAACAATGTACTGCAATGTTTTGTTATTTAGTGTTTTGGCTATGATTTAGCCCTAACTTGAATTTTCTATAAGCATATGATCATAAAATCGTCTTGCCATCAGTAAATGTAATGTGGAAAAGGGGCAGCCCCGCAATAGCGGATTATTTTATCCTTTAGGGCTGTCCTGTTGACGGCATCAGCAGATTAATTTTTTTTTTAAAAAAATGACTGATTGTTAATTAATTGTGCAGTTGTTGAATCAATAAACGGCTGATTGAAAACCATTCACAATCGTTCTTGGGTTCCAATCCTCGACAGCATTTTGCCTCAGACCAGCATTGTAAGGTCTTTTTTGACGCACTTTATTAAAACATACTGATAGGCCTACATACATTCAGTTCAAAGATTTCATTAGTAAATATTTCATTAGGCAACATCACTAAAATCAATGCGTTATAGTCTAGCAGTGCTTCGAATCATAGCACTGGACAATAAACCGAGAGGTCGAGGATTCCAAATCCGAACCAGGCCTGAAATTTGTTTAGAGATATGGGTTTCTGGTGCCTCGTAATCAACTCAGCCAGAAATGAGTACAATGGCCTCACGCTGTTGGTGGGAAGAACAGACGGCGAGGGAGAGGACTGACCAACCACCCTAAGATGCTGAGGTCAAGAAATTTGAAACCGCTAGCAGTTCACCCATGGCTGAATCTCAGGTTAAGAATAAGGAACTGCTACTCTTGTTTTTCTTCTTCCTTCTTGAAAATTGAACCTGATGCATTCGGATGAGCACATCGCACAACACTAGAAACCATTGCGCAGATTCAAACCCTTTAGATAAGTCGGTATAGGTTCAGCTTAGCGAGGCTGTGTCATAGCGTTAATTATTAGCGTCGGTCTCCATATTCCAGTCTTCGGAAAGGCAATAACCCAATAGAAACCCATGTTAAGCAGTTTTCCGTTGTGTTGATACGTGTTGTGGCCGCCAAGGGCCGTTAACTTTAACCTTAGCCTTTATGGGGTTCCAGCAATGCAGCTTTCGATTGGATTGGATCCATAGTTTAACGGCAGCTTATAGCAACATAGGCCGTTGCCGCCGACAAAGATTAATGTTGGCATGTTACAGTTCAATTCTGGATACACATATCGAGAAAACCAAACTGAGGAATTTAAATGATGATGAGAAGGCGTATAAAAGGTGTTTAACCCTTTGGAGGTGAGGTGGGGTATGACACACCCCATAGCTCTTCTACGCTTCGTTTTCTACGGAAAAAGTGGAACCAGCTTGGATTATTTTGTCTACCTTAGTGAATGTGAAATACGGACACTTTAGGATAACTTAGGGTACTTTGAACGCACATTTTTTTTATTTTGTTGCAAATTCAAGTGAAATTATAATTTTTCGTATACTTGTTGATTTAAAATAATTAAAAAGTAACGGCTCAGTGCAGAAAAAAATTGGCAATAATGGAAGATATTGCAGATACAATTATATAGTTTTGCATCGATGTAAAAATTCCATTATTACTGGTAGTATGTCACGTGTTCGCAAACGTTACATGTTTCAAAGGAGCCACGAAGATGCCATTGCAGAGTACCGCTTTGATTTTGCCCAATACATATTTTTTACTTGTAAGTCGCAATATCAACTACATAGCATTAATTGTTAGCTAAGCGATAGTTTTATAACAACTTATCGGCTAAACTGGTGATTGTCAGGAACAAATAACTGTTTTCAATCATAATTGAAATGTTCAGCGCGGTGGCGCTCCAATATCAAAGCGGCCGTCTGCAATGGCATCTTCGTGGCCCCTGAAACATGTAACCTTTACGAACACGTGACATAAAACCTGTGATAATGGATCAATTTTGCATCGATCCAAAACTATTATATATCTTATATCTGCAACATCCTCTAGTATCGCCCAATTGTTTCTGCACTGAGCCGTTACTTTTTTAATTCATTAGCTCAAATTCACTTCTTTCCTTCAAAAGCGTCTCAAAACTCACTATTCCTCTTTGGCTTTTTCAAGCACTTTGGATATCTAACTGCATCTTCTAACTATATATCACATTTCGGTGTGACCGTGCGCGCGTTACAAGTTTTATTGTAATAATAACGATAATTTGTAATAAAACGATAACCAGTCTGGACAAAACCAGAGATAATTAAGAGCATCGAGTTTCAAGACAGTCCGATAACTACACCGGAAAAGGCCGTCCTTCTGGGCAATCCACGTTCCACCTTGGATGCCCTCGATGCTCTGAATTATCTCTGGTCTTGTCAAGGCTGGTAAGCGTCACTAAACACGAAGCCCTCATTTTGCTAAGATGCTCACTCAGCTCCCATGAGCTGATGCACGTCCTACGCTGTGGTCCTTGTTCTGACCATCCACTTCTTGAACATTATGAGTCACTTTTGTGGACCGTTCTCTGCTCAATTCTGAATCTTTCGCTGACGGAAGACCAATGGCTGCAGGCCTCCCTCCCGTGAAAGCGGGGGTCTGGGCATCCGCAGGGTATATTCGCTTGCGCTTCAAGACAGTCTTTCTGGCTTCCGCTGCAAGTACCTCGCTCTTCAATCCATCATGCTGAGCAATGTAATGTATGTATGTATGTATGAGCACTTGTTATAGCGCCCCTTCAAGATTTCTACTCAGAGGCGCTCCCGACTACTGCGCGGACACTGCATCGGAGTTTCACGCCGAAGCGCATGAGCAATTGCGAGTGAAGGACTTGCCCAAGGTCCCTACGCGGCAGCTTGAGGTGGATTCGAACCCGCAACCCTCCGGCTGCAAGGCATCGAACATACCCCTACACCACCGCGCCCCATATATAAACACAGAATTTGCCGCGTTGTTTGAGCACTGGTGTCTAAAATACCCCAAATCTCATCCATATGGAGAGCTTCCTCACAAGCAATCATTCTGGGACAAACCTATCACTGCAGAGACAATAACCGAGCTTGACCACTTTCACACTCGTGATTACCATCAAACACGTCTGAAAGCAGTCTCAGCACCTCATGCAGGTGACTGGCTGTTTCAGGGGCGCCGCTAGCGTTACGCACTTACGCAAGTGCGTACAGCGCTGACAAGCTAAGAAATGCAAAATTGCATATGAAAAAATGCTACCATTACAGTATGGAAATTAAAAAAGTGTCAAGTGGGGAGGAGGCACATCCCCTCTCCAAACCCCTCCCTATCGGCGCTCGTTCATCCTACCCCCGCATACTTTCTTCCCCGGGCCCCGGCCTACGTGTGCTCTCCTGCCTATTGTGCGTACACAATTAAAATCCTGGCGGCGCCGCTGGGCTATTTGCTTTACCTATAAGTACATACGGTCTCAGATTAGATGAAGACGCGATTCCCTTAACGGTGGGCTTCCGTCTAGGCACGGTCATTTGTCACCCGCACAGCTGCCCATGGAGCACTCTGGTGACCGCCGAAGAATCGCATGGCCTATCGTGCCGCCTCGGCCCGGGCCGACACGCCCGACACGCGGTCCTGAGTGACCTAATATGCAGGGGTCTCATTCAAGCGGGCATCCCGGCGGTTAAAGCACCCCGGGTTTGTCAAGGTCGGATGGTAAGAGACCAGACGGCCTAACATTGATTCCGTGGAGCCCGGGTCGTTGCTTGATCAGGGACGTCACAGTGGCAGACACACTTACTTGTCCACAACCTCCAACCAGACGGGAGGAATTGCTGAACTGGCTGAAGCCAGGAAAACGCTAAATATACCCAACTGATGGAAACCTACCACTTTTCCCCATTGGCTTTTGAAACCATGGGACCAATTAACGCCAAGGGACTGGCCTTTCTCACCGACCTGGGTCGTCTCCTGGGCCAAATTTCAGACAACCCAAGAGAAACCAGTTACTTGTTCCAGCGCCTGTTTGGTTGTGATCCAATGTTTCAACGCCGTTGGGTTCCACAGAACTGTTGTTCTTCTTCCAGATCTTGACAAGGATGGCAACTCCAGAGTTAACATTGCTTATTAATATCTGACACCTGAGGGATTATAGATACCGCGGGTAAAAAATAATAATAGTAGTAGTATTAATAATAATATGCAACTTCGTATGTACATCTGACTTCTATAACGCGGGATTAGCAGCAGAAATGGCTGCCGACAGGAAGATCACCAAATACTCAGAAATTCCTAGCACCTATGACTTCATTCCAGTAGCATTGGAAACCATGGGTCCTATCAATGTCCAGGGCAGAGAGTTCCTATCAGAACTAGGTCGGCGTTTGACCATTGTTTCGGGGGAACCGCAGGAGACAGCACGCTTGTTTCAGAGTCTTTCTATTTGCACGCAGCGGTTTAATGCTGTTGCATTTCAAGGCACCTTTTCGCAATTGACCGGTGAAACGAAAACGCACTTCATATAGTTTCTTAGAGCCTGAGGGATTATTTCTACCTCGGGCTAAAAATAATAATAATAATAATAATAACAAAACAACGCCATAACGCAATGGCGTTCCGAGGCACTTTCGCCAACCAGGACAACGGCGAGTAGGGTCATCTCCAGACAAATTACAACAGCTAGGCTATAGTAATATCTAAGTCCCTGAGGGATCCTGTATACCTCGGGGCAAAAAATAATAATAATAATAATAATAATAATAATAATAATAATAATAATAATAATAAAAATAATAACAATAATAATGCAACAATTTAGCGGTTTAACGCGGTGGCGCTCAGAAGCATTTTCAGCCAGGAAATAGAAGAATAGGGCCATTCCGGATATTTTATTTTCTAAAATAGTTAATATTCAAGTCCCTGACGGATCCTGTAAACCTCGGGGCCAAAAAAATAGTATTAATAATAATAATAGTAATAATAGTAATAATAATAATAATAATAATAATAATAATAATAATAATAATAATAATAATAATAATAATAATAACGCAATCGCTTTCCGTGGCACTTTCACTATCCAGGACAATGACGAGTAGGGTCATCTCCAGACAAATTATAATAGCTAGTAATATCTAAGACCCTGAGGGATCCTATAAACCAACATAATTATCATAGACTATAGTCTACTGTTATCATCCTGGGTAGGGTAGATTAAAGAGTAGATTAAATTAGATTAAAGATTAAAGTAGATTAAAGATTAAAGAGTAGGCCTGCTATAAGGAGAGGAGCTTTGGTGGGTAGTATATGTATACTATTCCCTGCTTTTGTTAATATGTATTTTCCAGTTGGTCTATTTAGGAGGATACATCAAATTATGTTCTATCCATGTACGGTATTTATCAACATTGATGCCAAGACAATTTACGTCGGATAGTTACGATATTTTAGTGCAGTCAATTTGGATAGTTTTATCTCTCTGAGGTTTATATTTCTTGTGAGAGGTGAATAAAATATATTTTTGTTCAAGTTAAGTGATAATTTGTTTGATTTAAACCAGTCAGATACTAATCCTAGTACCGTCCTATCTCAAATCTTTCCTTTCTATCAAAATTAACTGAACGAATTGTCCTTACCGGGCTCAACGACTACCTATCTTCCGACTCACTCCTCAACCGCATCAATGTGGCTTCACTAAACACCACTCCACAAAAACCATACGTGCCTGTCTGTACAATAAACTTTTTTCTGCCGTCAGCCAACAGCAAGTCTCCTGCCTTTGTCTCCTTGATATATCCGCCGCATTTGACACCATTGATCACAGCCTCCTTCTTCGTCGACTATATTCTTGATTAGGCGTCTCTGGCACTACTCTACTATGGTTCCAGTCCTACTTGTATTTCAGGTCATTCTCTTAAAGCCACACTTCCAGTCATACTGCCAGCAGCCCCTCCCACTGTCTTGCGGTGTCCCTCAAGGCTCAGTTTTGGGTCCACTGCTCTTCATCCTGTATACCACACAATTATGACATCTCATACATTCCTCCTCTATTGACCACAATCTCTACGCAGACGACACCCAACTCTACATATTCGTCTCCCCAAGCTCATTTTCCACCTCCACCGCACAAATACTCAATGTGGTGATTGTGGTCAACCTAATCTCTGAGTGGATGTCGTCCAACTTCTCTGCATCAACCCTTCCAAAACAGAATTAATCATTCTAGGCCTTCCTAACCATATCAAGAAAATCCCTGACCTTTCAATACACCTATCCACTAACTCTTCATCTCTTACCTTCACCTCTGATGCCCCGGTCCGATTTCTTGGTGTTACTTTGGACCTACCCCTCTCTCCTTCTCTAACCACATCTCCAACCTCTCGCGCTCCTGCTTCATGCACATTCGCGACCTCCACCGCATCGGGCCCTTGTTCGACTTCAAAAATGCCTCCTCCATTGCTACCTCCATTGTAGCCGAGTGTTTCCGTCTCGGTGGAGGACAACCGACGCGGAACGTTGGAGTGATCTCGACATTCAGTCACTGGAGGAGTTTCAATCTATCGACCGAACCATGACGAATGCATTTTTATGTCTACTCCTTGTTCATCGACGGCGAGCCGGATGTGCGTCATCTTCTAGCATGCAGTGATGGCCTTCTCGTCGGCATCGTCACCGTGTTTGCGAAAGCTGTGACTTGTGGCCGCTCTACTCTATCGAAGCAACTTGGTCCAGAGACTCTGAACATCCATGCCATCTTCAGCTGTCGACGGGAATCCGTTGGTTGGTTCCAGGCGTGTGCGTTGGCCCGCCAGTGGTGATTCTTCTAGCTTACTGTGCATTGTATTGCTAGTGATGCAATATTTCATTCTTAATTACACTTATTTTCATACTAGGCTAGCGCAGAGAGCGCCTCTAAGTAGATATCTTGAAGAGGCCCTAAATAAATTCTCAGAATGAATGAAAGAATTAATCTTGTTTCACTCTTTCGCAATCCCCGGTCACTACTCATCACAAGTTCTCCAACCGAGCCATATCCAAACTGCACCACGACTCTGTAACGATCTGTTTCCTGAATTCCGCACTTTTTCGATTCCTCCACCATCATTACCAATCACCCATTACCACCTTCCTCAGGCTCCTCTATTCATCATCCAAAGGCTTTCCACTCGAAACTAAAGTCTCACCATTTCAAGAACTTTTACCACGACTCATCTGATCCTCCACCTTCCAATTCTCGATCTAAACACATCCTCTTTAACATCTACTCTGCCCTCTCTAACCCTCTGGAAACCGGACTCTGGACCTCCTTCGAAATACTCTTTGGACAACCCCTCTGACTCGACGCAGCGCTCGTGTGTAAGCTGGTGTCCTGCCCTTGGCTTTCGATTGGCGCCTTAGAAGTTTGGAGATTACGATTACGATTTCTGCTATTTTTGCGCCCACATTTTTATATTGCTATTGACAATAATAATGTCAAACTTGCTGAGTGTCAAAACCACAAGCCATAGAAGTGATAGAAGATTGAGTATTTTTGAAAAATTAATTTACCAAACGATTAAAAATTAGATATTCGGTATTATTAGCGTAATGCATTTGAGCATGTTTAGTTTTCTACTGAAGACCAGTTTATACCTCGGTGGAGGTAATGACGAACGTCGGCGAATCTGCTGTCTTCTTGTCTTCTGACATAGTAACTGTTGGTCTCATTGGTGTTTTCTACCAGAACAAGAAACGAAACACTTGTCCGAAATTATGGCTCTTCTGGTGACAAGTAGCTTGGAATATGTTAACGTTTGTGCAATTTATAGAACTTGCACCAAACAAAGAGTAGGGCCTAAGCTAGTTCTTAAATTCTGAAACTGGTTTTTCAGTCACGCATGATCACAACTTGAAAATTGCATCTGCGTCAACGCCCTACCTACGCTTTGATACCTTACCGGGTGGCATATTAACATTCTATATACGAACTCAGGTTCTGAATATTCATGAGTAATTACGGCCTGCCGTTGATTGGATGCTATAGGGCCTACTGGTCCTCGATACACGAGCAAAAGCAAAATGGTGGACAGCGCATATTTTCTCGATTGCCATTCGAAAATGAATGTAGCCTATAAAAAATAATGAAGAAAGAATTGAGATCAGAGCTAAGTTAAAATGCGCCAAAGATGTTGACACGTGGCTGCGTTCTTATACGGAAATGTCAGCGACACAATGGATCGTCAGGAAAACTTATCCACGGTTACATAGACTCCAATTCCGTAAAGACTATGTCTGCCATCATCATCTAGCCTAATATAATTATATTAGCTGCTTTGTATTTACTCATCATTAATCCTAGGCAGAAACGTCATTACTTATGAATATTTATTAACCTACCCTACCATCCAATCAACAGCAGACCGTTATTACTCATGAATATTCAGATTCTGAGTTCGTATATAGAATGTTAATATGCTACCGGGTGATCCGGTGCGCAACTTGCGGCCGTACGGCCTCATGCGGCCGTGAGAGGGAGAATTGGCGGCCGTCGACGTATGATCTAATTGTAATGTATTGGAGGCCATGTGTATATTAATTCAGAAATATTTTTATTCGTCTGCTTTAAAACTGAGGCAGCCTAATAATAATAATTATTATCCATCCATATCTAGCCTTGAACAGCCAACCACTGTATATAGAGAGCGGCCAATGAAAGTTACAGTGTACTTAATGCAACGGGACGACATTCCTACTGCCGTCTTTGATGCCCCGCTGCAAGAATTTACTGAACGACTCAGTGATTAATAAGATTTCCCCAGCACTGCCATTAGTTGTTTCTCCTCATCTGGTGGAGACAGAATGACCCCTGGACCTCCAAATGGAATTGGTGGAGTTGAAAACGACGAACGGCTCATAAAGAAGTTAACAAATAATGAGAATAAAACCGATTTACTAGGGGTGTGTCGAAGTTGGCGGTGGAATACTCTTAACTTCAAGAACTGGCAAGAAATAGCATGATCCTCTTCGGAAGCACCCTACGTGTGTGAGGCAGCCTTCTCTTGGATGAAGTATTTGAAAACAAGTACAGAACTCGATTGTTGGACAACAACCTGGACTCTGGAACACGTCTAAAGGTCTCCAGCGAGTCTCCAGACTTCTCATGCCTATCTGCCAATATCCAAGACCAAGGCAGTAATGAATTTGGAATATTGTTGTGGTCTTGATTACATTAGCTACACATTCGGGTAGGATTGAAGATGCAAATAAAATTGAATGTGCTTTTTTACAATTTTTTTCATTAATTTTATCATGGAAAATACATGGTAGGCCTACTGAAGTTAGCGGAGAAGGAATGGACGTCAGTAAAAAATTTTGTAACGGTAAACATGCTTAAAATTCTGGACTTCGCCCACATGTATTTTTTAAACAACCTAGTAGGAGATATATTGGCGGCCGTTATGAGAATATGAGCCTTCATGCGGCCGACATTCACGAAAAAGTTGCGCACCCCTGGTCTACTAAGCTACCTTGGGCATACGCTATCAAAGTCTACAGAGTATACGTCTATTTTCTGTGTGTCGGAATATATCAGGCAACATATACATGTATGTGAATCATAAACGTCGCAGATGACTCAACACGCCTCGCTTATCTCCATGAAAAGGGCGACAACGCCCTACCAAAGTTTTGTCTGCAGAGCATAGGCCTATGTCTATTTTTGTACTGGACTATGTCAAGCAAACATTGTGACTCATAAGCATCCCAGACGACTCAACCCGCCTCGAACCCCGCTTATATCCAAAACTGGCCATGTAATAGGCCCAGAGATGTAATGTAATGGTGACTGTCATGTATGCTATGTATATGCTCAGAGATGTAAGTCTCGTTTGATATTAACATGCTCAGAGGTGTATGCCAAGCAAACAGAAATATGAGTTAATTTTGTTAACTATCCCCTGCATAATTATCAACTCATGAGAATGATGATCTGATCCATGTATAGAACACTGTCACATTATACAATCCAGGGTTAGTTGTGCTGAGGCTTGGTGCATGGCTTGCTCCAACCAGTTTACAATAATTATTATTACATTCTCACTAGGGGTCTGCGGGTGGTGTACCCGTACCCGCGGGTCGGGTACGGGTCGGGTAGACATTTTACAGGTTACGTGTAATAGTGTGTCTTGCACGTTCAAAGACTTACTATAATAGCTGGCGATACCTGTCTAAGTACCATATCGTTCTGTTGACCTATGTTCGTGCGCCTTAATGAGCTTGACATTCAACTCAATTTAGTTACAAACTGGATTGTTTCCATTAACACAATCCGATCGTAGTGTTTATACGTATATTTAATCTGAGTTTCAATCTCGCTGACTCCGAGCCAGGCAGTCTAGCAGCCGTGTTTTCTTTAAAAGGTTTTCTTTAAGGTTGATGCGGCTACGGTAGTTGATGCTAGGCATAGTTGAAACACCAAGTCTGTCATCCATTTACCTATGAGAAATACTTAAACTCATATGATTAAGAATATTATGATTATTATGACTATTATTTTTATTATTAGTAGTATTGTTATTATTACTGTGATTATCACCTTGATCATCAGACTATGAATAGGCCCTATTACTATTGCATGCTTTATAAGACTATTGGTCTGGTAGGGGCAGGGATTATGGGAACGCCCATTTATTACGTGGCGTGTACGGTACGGATACGGGTATACCCGCGTGTACGGGTCGGGTCGGGTAGTAATTTTAAGTACGGGTCGGGTACGGGTACGGGTAACGGTCCTGTGTTACGGGTACGGGTCGGGTAGCAAAAATGCTCTACCCGCAGACCTCTAATTCTCACCTCACATGCTATGGAACATGACCCAGACCTAGCCTAATTTGTATTATGCATTGTTGATTAGGATGTTTCTTGAGTTACTTGCTGGATGACTGACCTAAATTTCTGCTTTTGCTCTTGCTGTTTATGGAGTCAGAAGCTTGACCTAAAGTCGGTAAAGGTTATTGTAGATTTGGATGTTAATCTGTTTTGTGACCTGCATAAATGCTTATCTGTATTGCAGGCTGTCTGTTCTGTTAGTAGTTAAGATTTATGTCTTCTGTAATTTGTGTTTTTGTGAATTGTTTCAATTGCATAACTGTAGGCCTACACTGTAACCGGTTGCGGTTTGTCAACCGGATTGTTTCAATAAACGAAAATATTATATTATATATATCTAAAAAGATATAAGATCCGATGTGTTTCATGCTTTCTTGCATGAATTTGAATTAATAATCATCTTCACCTAATTCCCAGTACTGTTGTCCTATCTGAGATAGGGTCTAATATTGCTTTAAGGATGATAACAATTGATGTTGTTCATCCTGTTCCTTGATTCTCCACCCACTCTCCAACACGTATTACCACATGAATGCTCTGATGCTAACTGTTGGCTATTTCTCTGCCCAGGTTGATGCACTGATTCTGACCTCCTTGAGGACCGAACTGCTGCATTTCTATTATGCTCTACCTGATCAGTGTTACAGTTGTCATAACTGACCCTTTTTTGTAGTAATATTTATCACTTGTCGGTGTACTTACTCTGCTCAGGCTTGAATATATTCTGATATTTATATGACCTGGAGTTACCATTCTTACATGTGTGTCCCGTTAAGTCGAGCTATAGTTGTGTATGTGCAGGATTTAAGCATGTGTTTTCTATGCATACGTCGGTAAAGTATTATGTTGGTTGTGCTAAAGCCTGGTTTGGGTGGATTATTTTGCAATCAGCTTTAAAGTTGATTTACGTTAAGCTGTGTTAATGCTGGTTCAGGCACTTCATTGTACTGAGTTTGTTTGTTCTTTTTGCGACGGTATTTCTACTCTTTCATGACGCAGCCACAGAGTAACCGAGAGTTTTATGATCAGTATGCTTTTCGGCCGACTGGTTCTACCACTGCCGCCCTCATATCCATAACACATCAACTCTCTGAAATGCTCCAACAAAGCCCCTTTGTTTACCTGATAACCCTGGACTTCTCAAAGGCGTTTGATACTGTGAGGTATGCATATCTGGCAGTGCAGCTCGCTGTACTACCCATCCCTGACCACATATACAACTGGATCATAGCCCTTCTCAGTAACCGCCAACACTGCAAAAAATTCCTTGGAACAATCTCCGATGCTATTGAAATCAACGCCAGCATAGTCCAGGGATCGGGTTTGGGACCGGGTAACTTCGCAGTAGCCATATCAAAACTAAAGCCACTCCACCCATTAAAGTACGCTTCCAACACAAATTATATTATTATAGACGACACAATTATTTCTCAGGTTGCCACTTCTAAATTTCTTGGAGTCCACATTGACCAGCACCTGAAATGGAAGACGCACATTGAAGAAATTAACAACAAAATTACAAAAAATATTGGCATACTTAATCTCCTACTTACTTACGTCCCACATAATTATTGACTAATCAATTATAGTGCACACTTATCTATCCTTACTTTACTTATGGTAATATTAGCTGGACCTCTACTTATAATACCCACTTAAATAAATTAAAACTAGCGCAGAAAAAAAAACCGTAAGGATCATAACTAAATCTCCTACCAACTCAATACTCGACCAATTTTCATTGAGCTTAAACTGTTAGCTATTTTTAAAATCAGATTTATGCAAACTTGCATGTATAAATATCACAACAACCTCTTACCTCCTTCCTTCACATCCTACTTCTGTCCTACCTTGCATATTATTGCTACAAGAAGGAATGATGACTATAATAGATGTATTTTCGCCAGAACCAACACTCGTAAATTATCCGTAAAATACCAGGGCCCTCTTTTGTGGAATAGCCTACCACAGTACATCCGTGCCAACACTTCCTTGTCTCATGCTGAATTCCGCACTTTTCAAACATCTACTGCGTGTGAACACACAGGAGTATGTATTACGACTCAACCGATCATCTACCTTCCAACTCTCGACGTAAACGACACCCACCTTAGCAGCTACTCTGACTCCTCTGATCCTCTGGAAACCGGACTCGGACCTCCCCTTATGATAACCCTTGACATTTTAAGTTGCATTTTATTTGTAGGCTTATAACCTAATATACACTGATTGAAATACTACTGAACTATTAATGATATAATAACTGAAGTTTCCATACTCGTGACAAAATGTAAAATCCGTCATTTATTACTTGCTTACTATAATAGCCCCCTCCTAGCGGGATTAGTCTCTTCTGGGTGCCTGTTGCTCCCTACATATTCTGAGAACCACTAGTGCATACTACCCTCATGTTCGATATCATGTTGATTATAATTTTAAAACAATTACCCGCTTTTATTTATTTTTCTCTGAACTGCTTGACATGTACTATGTGCTGTTACACTGTAATGATGCTGTTGTTGTTGGGAACAATAAATTGAATTGAAATTGAATTGAATTAAGGTGATACAATACACAAAAGTATCATTCTTCTTCTCCTTCTACATCTTCTCCTTCTCCCGCTGCTCCTTCTCCCGCTCCTCCTGTTCCTGCTTCTGTTCCTCCTCCTCCTCCTACTACTACTACTCTTTCTCCTCTTTCCCCTCCTCCTCCTCCTCCTACTACTACTACTGCTATTCCTGCTATTCCTGCGACTCCCCTCCCATCCCGCTCCACTACCACTGTAGAAGATGTAGCACATTTTTTAGACCTGCCCTGTTAGCTGTTAGCTGAATGTGAGGAGCCCTTGTAACGGCATTTTTGCGTTACGACGCCATATCAATTGTCATAATGTTTTCGCC
The DNA here is from genome assembly GCA_020284085.1 of Aporrectodea caliginosa. Lineage (NCBI taxonomy): Eukaryota > Metazoa > Annelida > Clitellata > Crassiclitellata > Lumbricidae > Aporrectodea > Aporrectodea caliginosa. Next base: position 1,964,589 of record JACEVL010000077.1, read on the forward strand.
CGAGGTAGAAAGATCCTTCAGGCTCTAAGAAAAGAAAAGTAGGTTCAAGGTTCTCGTACTCAACGTGCTGCTCAAAAGACCTCGTAAAAGCCACGGCGTTAAAACGTTGTGTGCAAACAGACAAACTATTACTATCATCATCATCATCATCATCATCATCATCATCATCATCATCATCATCATCATCATCATCATCATCATCATCATCATCATCATCATCATCATCATCATCATCGTCATCATCATCATCATGGCTCCATTTCTTTCTGTCTCTGATAGCATACAGGACCGTTCTCATTTCCATGTCTCATTCTTTCAGAAATTTTCTCGCGTTTTCCATCCATATAATTATGAGATCTTTGTTTGCCTTCCTTGACTCCGTGTTTTACTCCGCGTAGCGATATAGTGGACATGCTGGAAGCCTAGTGTCGTCCATTCTTGCTCAATGACGACACAATGCCACTCTTCTTTTGCTGATTTGTCTAGGAATGTCTAAAGATATCGTACAAAATGTGAAAAACACAATAAAGAAAGACGATCATTGAAATACAAGACTATTATACAAAGTACAACCAAATATGAACCACGAATTAAGTAATTTAGGAGAATATACACTAGCTCTACAAATTCGACAGACGGCTGACACTGTGACACATAATGAAGCCAATTATCTTCCATCTGTTCTGATTGGCCTACCTTGTTTCACACATTTGTTTTTGATTCGCTTACCGCAAATTATCTTCCATCCGACATTTATTAACCCATTTTGGACAAAAACTTTATTAAGAAATTTTTTTATGATCTGTGATAATTATTGGGGCCATGATGACAATGTTTGAACGTATGTATTATGTTTTTTGACTATTCTCAAATAACATAATAATTATATCGGTTTACGTTGTAATGCTGTACTCAGCCATTTTCACACAGATTAGGCGTATTATTATTTATTTTGATCATTTCCGGTATTCAGAAGACAAAGATGTAGGTAGCCTATGCAAATGAAGCCCTACATTCCCTCTAAAGAATAGTATCTTTGTTTCTCTTCCATTCAGCCATTTCTCACGCATATTACGCGTATTATTATTTATTTTAAGTTTAAGATCCTACCAACTGATTCTCCTATCCCCGCAGTGACAAGTAAGATTTTCCTTTCCCACACTGAGGTCACCGCAATACTACGGCGATAGTTTAAGCCTGGTCACGTTACAACACCGTTGAAGTAAGTTTAAGTATTCAGCATCACATATCACGAAATACACATTTCACACGAAACAGAATTTTGTCTTTGCTGTGAATAAACACTTTAATTACTTTTTAATAATATGAAGCTTTCGTAGAAGAAATCTGCGAATTGTGTTCTCAAATGGACGATTAGTTGTTTTCTGAGCAGCAAATCCAGTCATTGCTTCTGAATACGGAAGATCGCAGTCGATACAACATCTGACTTTTAAATATTTTGCACTCAGAAGCCAGATGATGATCGACTCCATCGTAGCGAATGTCACTGACTGAGTGGCTATCTGATAGAGCTGTTGGAGGATTGATGGCAGTAATCGTCTGAACCTTTCTGCACAGAAACAGTAACTGGCCCAGCAACAGCAGATGGAAGAGTCGATAGGCCTAGCATTAGGGCATTTTCATCCACACACTCTTCAATGGACTATCCACTATCCATCCTCTATCGCTGGTGGCATTACTATTTCAACATCTCTCTCAATATTACTAGACACGGCATCTTAAGCCTGTGCTAGGTGCACAAGCTGATCAGCGTTTTAATTGTCTCCATCTGCATTAGACTCTATAATGGCGAAAGCCTCAGACAAGGAGACCTTTATTTACACCTGAAAAAGGCATTATATAAGATGTGATTGCTGTGTAAACTAAAAATTCTAATTTATCTCATATTCATTTATAAATATGGACAATAGTAATGCACTCGATGCGGAGTTTTCAATAACTCTATGAATTTCTCCACCAGTGCCCAAATGGGAACAGACTACATTTGTGCCCAATGTTCCAATTTGGGAACATCAAAGATTTACTAAACATTTCTACCGCAATACATTTGATTTTAAATGCGCATTTGACAAATCAGTAGCTACGTAATGTTACACTTAAATCACATAAACATTTTAAAAATTTAAATTCTCTTACCTTATATGCAGACGAGAAACCAGAAGCAGCCGAATTTTTACAAAAACCCACATCTTTAAAGATGGCTGCCGCCCACTAGAAAATTTTGCACACTCAAGATTAGGCTAAATTATCGTAGTTGGACTATTTAACAGTCAAAAGCTGCCCACTATAACTAAATAACACAATACACTTAGTTTATACTTAAATTCATCCGCGTGTTCCCAAAATGGGGCACTGGGCACTTTGGGCACTAATGGGTTAAAGAATATAGGCCTACAGCGCCTTCGAAGAACACATTGAAGTCGTACAACAGTTCATTTTCGTGCAATTGATGATTGAATGGTTGGAGAAGTTATTGTCAGATGTCGATCCCAGCTGAAAGAGTTAATGACGCTGTAACTCTTTGTTCATCCCCTCAAATGTCTTCCTCTCTTGTGGCGCAGTGCAAGAATACGGGAACGGTCTCCGGTTCACCATGATGAAACCGGCTTATGGCAACAAGTTTAAGATCCTACCAACTGATTCTCCTATCCCCGCAGTGACAAGTAAGATTTTCCTTTCCCACACTGAGGTAACCGCAATACTACGGCGATAGTTTAAGCCTGGTCACGTTACAACACCGTTGAAGTAAGTTTAAGTATAATAATTCAGCATCACATATCACGAAATACACATTTCACACGAAACAGAATTTGGTCTTTGCTGTGAATAAACACTTTAATTACTTTTTAATAATATGAAGCTTTCGTAGAAGAAATCTGCGAATGATGTTTTCAAACGGACGATTAGTTGTTTTCTGAGCAGTAAATCCAGTCATTGCTTCTGAATACGGAAGATTGCAGTCGATACAACATCTGACTTTTAAATATTTTGCAAGAAAATGTCTTCCAAGAATATATTGGCATCTAATGGTGTGACGGTTCATAAGAGATTCTGTTAATTCATCACAAAAGTTAAAGTACATATCGTTGATAAACAAGTTTTCAAAATCTGAATTGACAGTTTTCCCAAATTCCCGAGTGTCATCATTCAGCGGTGATAAATAATAACAGAGTGTGTGCAATCCAAGCAACGACTGTATGTATCTATCGAAAAAAAATACAAAAGGTGGCAACAACAAAACATTCGTATATGCAAACTCCTTACAATCGTTCTTTATTTCAGGCTCACAAGGAATTTGTTCACATAAGAGCAAAACTGTATCGTATTGGCGACACTTGTAAAGGTACAAAGCACGATAACAATCTACTGTGTTGCACTGAAGACCAAAGTCATTGCGAATCACACTGTTGAATGATTTCATATTTTCTAAAGCATATTCCATCAAAGAATCAATTACTATTTCTTTAGCTATCATGGGATTCACACTTGAAGTCTCGGTTTCTTTAAAAGCATCTGTCCTGCGATAAACGATCTGTCTGGTAGCATTGAAATGAGTAACTGACTTCATCGAAACAATATATTTCTTCTTTCTTAAAGCCTTCAGATAATCGTCCATTTCTTCTCTTTGCATCCATCCGTCTGTCCTGTCATCAGTCTGTCTGTCTGTCCATCCGTCTGTCTGTCTATCCGTCAGTCAGTCTGTGTGTTTATCTGCCCATCTGTACGAACGCTCGACTTCGCGGTGTACGGAATTAGCATTAGTGACCTGTACGTGATAGCCACTTTTGGGCAGGCTTTTCTTAAGGCGACGTCTTGCAAGCCACTCCATTTCTCCGTTAATGTTCGTTATTGTTATGTAATGTGTTGTAGCGTAATGTAATATAAAGAATACACAGCGCCTTCAATCAACACATTGAAGCCGTAAAACAATTCATTCTCATGCAAGTGATAATTGAATGGTTGGAGAAGTTATTGTCACGTGTCGAACCCATCTGAAAGAGTTGATGACGTTGTAACTGTGTGTATTCCCTCTCAAATGCCTTTCTCTCTTGTGGCCAAGTGCATGAATACGTGAACCGTCTCCGATTACCCATAAATGAAACTGACGTACGGTTAAAACTTGAAGGTCTCCTATCCCCGCAGTGACATGTAATATTTTGCTTTTCCAGACTACGACGGTGATAGCTTAAGCCTGGTAACGTTACAATACCGTTGAAGTAAGTATGAGTATTCAGCATCACATATTTCGAAACACACAGTTCAGACGAAAACTTAATTTGGTCATTGATGTGAATAAACTCTTTAATTACTTTTTAATAATAATTGTGAAGCTTTCGTAGAAGAAATCTGCGAATGATGTTCTCAAACGGACGACTAGTTTTCTGAGCAGCAAATTCAGTCATTGCTTCTGAATTCGGAAGATTGCAGTCGATACAACATCTGACTTTTAAATATTTTGCTAGAAAATGTCTTCCAAGAATATAGTGGCTTCTAAAGGAGTGACGGTTCATATGAGATTCTATGGACTCTTCTCTACAGTCAAAGTACATATCGTTGACAAACTCGTGTTCATAAGCTGAATTGACAGATTTCCCGCATTTCCCAATGTCATCGTTTTGTAGTGATAAATAATAATATAGTGTGTGAAATCCAAGCAACGACTGTACGTCTCTATCGAAAAAATAGACAAAAGGAGGCAACAACAAAACTTTCGTATATGCAAACTCCTTAAAATCGTTCTTCATTTCAGACTCACAAAGAATTCGCTCACATAAGCGTAAAGCTGTATCGTATTGGCGGCACTTGTAAAGGTAGAAAGCACGATAGCAATCTACGGTGTTGCACTGGATACCGAAGTCATTGCGAATCACATTGTAGAATAATTTCATATTTTCTAAAACATATTCCATCAAATAATCAATTACTCTTTCTTTATTTATCATGGGATTCACACTTGAAGACTCGGTTTCCGTCAAAGAATCTGATCTGCGATAAACGATCTGTCTGGTAGCGTTGAAATTAGAATCTGACTTCATCGGAACAGTAGATTTCTTCTTTCTTAAAGCCTTCAGATATTCGTCCATAGGAAATGCTGAATCTGGTAAATCATGACAACAATCTAAACGCGTGGAATTTCTTTCTGCTGATAATACAATTAAATAATGAGCAAAAACCTTTGATGAAAGACGCAGATCAAGATAAAGCCGACCGCCAATGTAATGAAGATCACTGTCAGTAATCTTCCTGTGAAGCACACACAATCCAACGATTCGTGCGACATCGTCAATAAACAACAAGCAACCTGCATTCAGTGTTTCCTTTTCATTTTGAGGAGTCTGATCTACGAGAACTGCCGAACAGAAGCGTATTGCTGTTTCGTATTCTGATGTGGCAAAATGGAGTGCAGCGAGATAGGCCAAAGCTGCAGGAGCAATGTCATTCGATTTAGAATCATCATATTCAAAAGCCTTAATGAGAAACTCTTTTGACATGACAGACACTAGTTGAAATTCTGAAGGGCTATTTGATCCAGTTAAATGTTCCATGAGACCCTGAGCACGCAGGTATTGAAACCGACTACTTTGTTCTGTGTACGTTTTCGGAAAGTTATGATGCTGTGACCTTATTTTAGGGTGCTTCAGCATAACTTCTACAAGTTCAACAAAGAGACTGCTCTCCCAAGATATCTCTCCGTAACATAAACCATGTGCAGCATGCAAACTAAACAGTGCAATGGCAAAGTATCTGAAACACAAGATCTTCACTATTGTTGTAAGATATGGATTTGTACTCGCTTGTTTTGGATTATATCTTGCTGCATGTTCTTCTTTTAAACACGTACGCAATCCTGAATAATTTTTAATTGTAAGAGACACTTAAAGAAAGCATTATATCCAAAGTTTTTATTTTAAATGCTTTCCGAAATTCCAGGAGAGGCAGCAAACAATCCAAAAAGTCTGGTAATGCTTTTCTTGTATACGGATCTACAAATTGTCTCTGAGTGATTGGCAGTATGTAATTTTCGACAAACCAAATAGAAAGATTGCCAGAGTTGCGGAATTCATTTAGTCGTCTTTTGGTCTGGTGAAGCATTGCGGAGTTCATTGGCTCATGAAATAAATTTGCTTCAGGAATAAAATAATTCGGACAGAATCTCCTCTTTAGCCATTCTGAAAGATTGTTTAGCAATTCATAGCAAATTGCAATTACAGAAAAGGAATTCCTCCATTCCGGTTGCATCTTTTCACAAGTCCATAACATCAACGTCTTTAAATGATACGGACAGAGAACCTCATCCTCCTTTGGACAATCCTTTTGTATCAATTCCTTCTTTGCGAAGAATCTCAGCAAATGATAGACAATCTGTTGGATTTGAGTCCAACTCTGAAGTAAAATTAACTCCGCGATTGAAAATGACAATCTCCACTGTACTTTATCGTCTCTGCAAGAACGATGTTGAGAATAAACCACATGACAACCATTTTGTACAACTTCGGATATTGTATCCATTGTCGGCCATCCGTATTTTCTTAGTCGAGTAGGCCAATTTTTGGCTTCTGTAGGCCACTGAGGGCAAAATAAGGCTCTGACTGAATCATTTCCCAAAGTTTCGTTCGCATCTATATGAGATTTACATGTAATTGCTGGCCCACAAACAATGCTTGACACCTCGATGCCATTCGATACTTGACTGAAATTTACTGAATAATTATTTGTTGCAAAGGAAGCCAAATTTAGCGCCAGGTATTCACCTGAATGAGCTGTATGGTTGACTTCGTATTTTTTGCATTTCCAGTTATAGTTCATTTCACCCGAAGTTCGTAATCGAACAAAACCTGGATACTTATGGTATGGTTCAATCTTGAAGAAAATAATCCTATCGGATAGGCCACTCATATCACATGGCAACACTGGGAAGTCGCCAGTGAAAACCAGCTCGTCATTGTTGCATGCTAACCTATCAACGTCGCCAATGCATGGATTCAGCGGAAGAATAAAGAACTCCTCAAGGCTGCCACACGATATCAAATATTGTTTGTTTGCAGGACACTGTGACATGGCTACACCATGCATGCAATCATAAACAGTAGAAAACGATTTTGGAAGTAATTGGCATGTGCTAACGATGAACATAGATGCCTTTTCTTCAATCGATTTAACCGCATGGTCTGTCATCTAAAATTGAAAAGACATATAATACTCCCACCGGAATAATTATCATCATCGTCATCATTATCACTTTCATCATCGCCAATGTCGTCATAATCATTTTATTCATCGTCACCGTTATCATCATCATAAAATTCATCTTCATCATAACCGTCTTTAATCATTATCATGAGAAGAAGTGTTTTAAATTCTAGTTTTCACCCAAAATTAAGTTGTAACAGCCGCCTTCATCAGTCACATTTTGAATGATCGTGTTCACAAGATAACCTAGACCAGTGCTTCCCAAACTTTTCAGTGTCACGGACCGGCAGGAATAAACTTTTTAGTGTCATTGACCGGCAGGAATAAACTTTTTAGTGTCATTGACCGGCAGGAATTAACTTTTTAGTGTCACTGACCGTCAGGAATTTTCCCACTGCAGGAGGACCGGTGCCCAATTTCATAATTATTTCTCTTTTTCAATCACCTAAAATAAATTCCTCAAATATGTATTAATACTGTTTTAGATGTATGTTTGCAAATTCTATGATTCTATTGCCCCTTTAAATGCTAGCCTAGTAAGTGTTTTGGATATGATTTTTCAAAATATAATATCCATTTTTGATTCCCAGACAATTTGACTCAGTGTCTAGACTCACTTTGCGGACCGGCAACTAAGGGATCGCGGACCACCACTTTTGGAGGTACTGACCTAGACCTACTTTCCGCTATTCTAAAAATCACAGTCATCGGTGTTGATATGTAACCTTTACTCAAACATACAATTACAAACCCAGGTAATTAAAATTTAATTAAACATAGAAGGACGGCTCTTTTCTACCACCTAAAACGACGGAATGGGTCATTTTTGACCCATACAGTTTCATTGATAGAAAGCATGTATTTTTGAAGGATAATTCGTCTGCAGCATAAAAATTCCGCCCCAGAAGTAATATTTTTGATACAATTCCGCGACAGAAGACCTTTGCGCATGAGCAACCTTCGGCGCATGCACACTGTCCAAACTGCGTTACTCCTCTCAATTGGCGTAGTGAGGGTCGGTTATGGTGAGATTAGGCATTGTGATGGTCGGTTATGGTTAGGATTAGAGTTAATGTCGTCATTAGATAAATGCTAAACACCTTCCGCCGCAGAAGTAATTTCTTCATGCGCTGCGTGGCGGAAGCACCACGCATTTTTGAACAATTCCTGACAATAACTGAATGATTTACTGATCTCATTGTAATAAACTTTCAGAATGTGAAACTTTTAATTTATTTATACTGCCCCTAAGTATACCCGAAGGTGCTATTTAGAGGCGTCAAGTTCCTCAAGCGATGCTGAACATGAGTCGTCTCTCAGACACGCTCGTGCTTCTCTTTCAGTGCATCGTTGGATGATATGACGCATCATGCCTTCATCAACTAGAAGCTGAAAGTCGCTCAAAATAGAATCCTTTCTTATTCGCTGTGTCGCAACTCGCAAACAGCGTTAGTCCTGAAACTTCGCTCAGCACGTTCTTACTGCTTAGCCTTCGACGAGGTGCATGCATCATCGGGTGAAATCACAATCCAGACAGTGCCGTTCCTTGATGTTTCCCTGGTTTCTGTAGCTGCTGCATTTGTGCTGTCACGATGTTGAAATGATGAGCGACCCCCTCTATAACCACGACCTCGTCCTTGGCCACGAGAATCCCCTCGACAACATGTACGCACACATCCACAGATAGGAACTTCAGGATTTTGAATGGCTAACGGTTCGTCTTGTCCACCGGAGCGCCTCTGAATGGGAAATCTGGTAGGGGCGCTATAACAAGTGTTCAAATACAATACAATACAATACAATACAATACCATGATCATTTCGACACTTAGAACAGAAGAACTGCTTCTTGCCTCAAAGGAAAGGTTTTGTATTCCGGTATCTGAGACAGATATTATTATCATTGTCTTCATATTCGCAGAAGTGTAGGCTACTCACCGATTTCTTGAATCAAACGAAGGGCTTGGTTTGCTGTATGCATATAATCGTACACGGAGAATCATCTTTTTAGCACAGGTATCGATTACCCTCAGATATAGCTGTTTTTATATCAATTGTGTTTGAAACAATGACCAAAACTGTTTACAAATTGTGGGAAGAACGTGACCTTTGCATTGCCATCATAAATAAGTAAGCTTAATATAAAATATACACTAGAAAAATAGGCATTTGCAGTAATAGTGTCATGGGTCAAAAATGACCCAAATCCGTCCTTCTAGGTATTGGCTGCTCTAACTCCTATACCTGACCAGCTATTAATAAGATTTTTCTTCTATGCCTTTGCGGCCACAGGCAAGTATATGTCTTGTCTTACTCAGTTTGAGTAAGAATTACTCAGTTTGAGTATGAATCGTACTGGAGCAGGAAGCCAAGAGAACAATTTAACAGACCGTAGCTTGCCTGACTATAAAATATATTTACATTCGAATGTTTACTCCAGACAACCGCAGAAAGTTTGAAATCACGAAAAATTCTGCTTCTTGCAGGTTCCATTCCAGTAAACAGAACCAGACAGAATGGTAATCAGTTGTTTCATGAAACCCAATACTGTCTTGCTCGAAGGCTTTCAAACGCGACTCGACAGAAGGCTTACCTGTAACATATAATAGAAAAAAGTATGATATCCTTATACGTGTATAATGTGTGTCCGCATGCACGTATGATCTATGAGCGATATTGTACATACGATTTACCTAAGTGTGTATGTCTGTAGATATTGATATAGACTCTTCATAGATGTAGGTTCCCTTTTAAGTAGGGCTGCATTTCGATTAATTTTTTTAATCGCGTTAATCGCGCGATTAAAAAAATTAACGCAACGTTAACGCAAAATTAACGCGATTTATTGCACATTCATTGACTTTTTATGTTTATTTTTAAGGGTCTTGAATTCGAAGAATTCAGTCAAAATTCTAAAACAATTGTCTCAATCTTTAGCTGTAGCAGTCTAGGATGCTTGCCTTTTATTCAAAATAGTCCCATAGACAGAGAACACGTTCAGAAGGAACACTTGTGGCCGCAGAAGCTAGATATTTCCTTGCAACAGAAGCTAGGACTTTGTGGGCTCCAGCATGCTAATTCCGTGGACAAGAAACCATGTCATTCTCCAGCGCATCTTTGTAGCGAAGAAGTGTGCGTCTGAATTTGATTTTGCCCAGGGGGAATCAACGGCTATCATCATCATCATCATCATCATCATCATCATCATCATCATCATCTGATGATGATGATGATGATGATGATGATGATGAAAATTCACCGTCCTTCGATTTTCCGAGCCACATGCTACGAAGGCATGTGGTAAGACAACGACGAATTACTCCGGTGGTATAGAAATTCTCGGTTGCAGTATCGCAACTACGTTATCAGTTTTAAATCTAAATTGTTCATCCATAACTGTTTTGCGTATTGTCTTTGACTGCAAAGTTCGACCCAAATCAACCTTGGTTTTTTAATCGACACGTTTCTTTGATGTCAATTATTTATGTCAATTATTGATACAAATTAGATACAAATACAAATTAGATATAAATTAGATACAAATAGGGCATTTGATACTTTTCTCCATGAATATAAACAGAAATATGAATTAGCATTCCCTCTTTGCCAAAAGAAATCTTCTAGAAGGAACTCACCAAAAAATCCCTGGATGTCCCAAGGCTTACTTAAGTCCTGTAAGAAAAAATCCAAATTATACCAAAAATTTATCAAAAACCCAAATATCCAGAAAAAGAAGGCTTTTATTTCATATAGGAACAAATTCAAAGCAATCAGGATGCAGGCTGAAAAGAATTATTATGCAGCAGAATTCTGTAGACAAAGCAACAACCTTAAGGAAACTTGGAAAATTCGGAAAAATTTAATTTGTAAATCCAATGAGGAAGATAGGGATATTAAATCATTAAAGATAAATGGTCTTACCTCCACAGACCCAATAAAAATTGCGACCGAATTCAATAACTACATTACTAATATTGCCCATTCCCTAGCAATAAATATCCCAAATCAACTTCTAACATTGAAAAATATATGCCTCCCCCGAAAGTAGACTCCTTTGGCCTTACTGAAATAACTAATGATGAATTAATGCAATTAAGTTATACAATCCATCCTTCCCATGCAAAAGGAGTTGATGACATTGATCCAACTATAGCCTTAACAAGCCTTCCTAATATAATACAACCACTAACTGAAATTATCAACTGCTCTTTCAAAACTGGCATATTTCCTCAAGCTCTAAAAATAGCAAAGGTGGTACCAATCTTTAAAAAAGGACCAAGAGATGAGGCTTCTAACTACCGACCCATATCATTCTGTCCTTCCTTTCTTCTCAAAATGTTTTGAAAAGGCCATGCACGTAAGACTTAATAATTATATAACCAAATTTTATATTCTCTTTACCTCCCAACATGATTCCAATCAGGCCATTCAACATTCATGCCACTTTTAAGTATGCAAGATAAAATTTCTGCTGCAATGGATAAAAATGAATTCTCCATAGGTATATTTCTAGACCTGGCCAAAGCCTTTGATACTATTGATCATGGTATATTACTAAAAAAATTTAATTATCTCTTTATGGAATTCGAAACGCACAGCTAAACTGGTTCAAAAGTTACCTTGATAATAGAATGCAATTAGTGAGCTGCAACGGTACAAAGTCTCCTTTGAAACTAATTAAATATGGTGTACCTCAAGGCTCCATACTCGGTCCTTTATTATTCATTTTATATATAAATGACCTACCTAATGTCTCTCCTGATCTATTTTTTATATTATTTGCTGACGATACTAATATTTTTAACTCTCACTCCTCAATAGAAACACTAATTAATCATACCAACTCTGAACTGTCTAAAGTAGCTGATTGGTTCCAACTGAATAAGCTAACTCTCAACTTAGATAAAACTAACTTTATTCTTTTTAGGTCATACAAAAAATCGCTTCCTAACTCATATACAAACTTGTGTATTGTGGGTACCCCTATTACTCAAGTTCAGTCCTCTAAGTTCCTTGGGGTCTATGTAGATCAGCACCTATCCTGGAAAGATCATATATTTAATATCTCTATAAAAATTGCTAAAAACCTGGGAATACTTGCACGTATATCCAGAATCCTCCCATCACAGACTAGAACCACTCTCTACTACACTCTTATACATCCATACATAACTTACTGTAATATAGTCTGGTCATCAGCATATAAGTCCAATCTCTCTAGACTACTTGTCCTCCAAAAACGGGCAGTCAGATTTATTGCAAAACTCCCATATGGAGCCCATACGATAACTGAATTCCTGAGACTGAAAATATTAAAACCTGACCAGATAAGGCATGTCCAAATTGGCATATTCATGTATAGATATACTCATAACCAATTACCCTCAACCTGTAGGAATTATTTTCAATCCAATACTGACAATCATGATCGCTCGAGAAACTTCAAGCCATATTACATACCGTTTGCTCGTACCAATAATAGACTAGTATCAATAAAGTGTGCAGGTCCAAGAGCATGGAACAGTATTCCTCTCGACATTCTTTCACTACCTTCTCTCCAGCTGTTTAAACGTAAACTTTCTACCCACATTCAACGCGGAACCTAACATACTCATAAGAGGGGACGACCTGGTCACCGCAATGGGAGTGTGCACCTGTTTATAAGCTATGTCATTATATGTGCATAATCTCTAATTTTTCTTAGTTTTCTTTAATTTTTCTTTAATTTATAATTTTTAGTTAAGATAGTTAAGAATATCTGACCTAGCTTGTGATTTATCATAGTTGGCCGTAATGCTTTCTGTCAACTATTTTGTCTCAGGTGGCCCTGGCTTGCGGGACCCTCGGCCCCTTTTGGGTCTCCTGGGCATACCGACAAACCTCGAAAAACAGCTTCATGTAGGGCCTACTTACCATCTGTATTTTAAGTTGGTTGCCGAATAAAATATGTTATGTTATGTTATGTTATGATGTCAATTAATAATTATAAACGAGTGAACAGAATATGCACCGGAGGACCGAATGTACGCATGCAGGAGAGAGATAGAGAGTAGTGCTGAGTGACTCAACAGAATTGGACAATAACCGATAACCGATTATTTGAGAAATATTGATTATAAGAACTTAATTTTTTTATTAGATATTTTTATTTTAGAGATTTTATCAAGAGATTTTTAACGCGTTATTTTGCGTTAAAATAATTAATCGCATTTTTTTTAACGCGTTAATCGCGGGCGTTAACGGCGATTAACGCGCAGCCCTACTTTTAAGCACCTCTCAATAGCATTAACCCCCTAGAAAGGGCTTTCACATACTTAGACTAGAAGTATTTCATTTAAAGGGTCAATTAAGAGCGTTTTTTCTATTGCATTTGTACAATAGATTCTGCTTTGATAATAATGGTACATTTGAACCACTACCACTTACAGAAGAGTGAATGAGGCAGTCGGCTGATGGTGGTTTTGGTAAGCATAAGATTCCTTCTAGGTCCTACAATGCGCTTTCGCATACTTAGCGGCTAAATATTTTATTTCAAGGGTAAAATAGCAGTATCTCTTCCAAAGCATTTGTACAATGGATCTTGCATATAGAATAATGGTAAGTTTGAAGTGGCACCACTTAGAGAACGTTGATTGAAACAGATGGTTGATTGTGGTTTTGGTCAGTACTAAGGGTGCTCTATAGGCCCTATAAAAGGTTATCACATACCTAGGCAATAAGTATTTAATTGGAAGGTTTTGTAACAGCATTATTTGCAATGCATTTCTACAGGGTATTTTGACTGACATTAACCCTTTCGTGTCTGTTGTATCCATATGGCAACATGCGTAATTAAAGTTAATTTTTTGTTACGCCAAAATGTTCAAAAAGAATCTGAAGCATTATCTGCTAAATCAATGTTTGCTAAATGTATTATTGCCTTTGTAAGTATTATTGTGACAATTTTTTCTACTATGTGACCTTGAAGTTAGTGTGATTACCATTTTTTTCAAATGTGAGTTTTGTTGGCTTAATTAATTTTTACTAATGACTGCTACGAAAGAATAAAAAAATTTTTTACAGGCGTAGTTCAGTTTTCAACTCTGATATACCATAAAGTTACTGTTTTGTGTAAATTTGCTATTTCAGTTAGTTTTATACCAGTTGCCATTTGGCAACAATGGGAAGTCGTGGATGTATAGAAAAGGGTATTCTGATTTACCACATTTTAGAAACAGCTGACGGTTGTGTGTTTGAACATAAAATAATAAGTATGATTCAAGGTTGTCTGAAGATCTCACAGTAAAGGACTTAGAATGTCGTATAACCGATTTTGGTAATTAGCACCAATGGTTTTGACTGTATGATGCAGACTGATGGATGCTGATTTGGATAGGAGGGTGTCACGCTGTGGCCGGTGCTTGCATCAGCTGGTAGTTATAGCAGCGTCTTCCTGTTGCTCTAGAACAGAGGCAGTCAGTGGATGAGCAGATCATTCCATTCAAAACAGCCTTCATCAGTATATTTGCCCAAGAAACGGAAACGTTGAGGCTTCAAGGTCCTTGCAAGGTGCGTGCTCGCAACGGATTTACCCATGACTTCACATTATGCCGGGGCTGTGCACCAGAACTAGCAGCGTCAGAGAGTGTGGGGTTTCAGCCGGCTGTCTTTGTCATCCTATTGTGCAAGACGCTCCCAAAGAATGTGAACCACATCGTGTATTTTGACAACTGGTTCAATCTTCCAGAGTTCCAACTGAGGCGGAAGTAATTGGGATTTCACTCTGTACTCTGTAAGGACTCTTCTTGCAAACGGGTTTTGAGGTTGCAGAATCCGATTTCCGCAAAGCATGTTGTGGATCTTATGACAGCAAGGTTTATGGAAACTCTGGACTTGATGTCATCCGATGGTATGACAATCGTGCAGTGCAGATCTCAACAACTTTCATTGGTGTTCATCAGTTCTTATCAAGATCGTGAAGCACTGGGACAAGAAGGTCAAGAAGTATGTCGAGGTTCAGTGTCCTGCAGTGATAGAGTACACTGCCCACATCGGAGGTGTTGACCTTTTCGACGTGCTCTCTGCAATGTACCGCATCGACCACAAAAATGTAAAGTGGTACCGCAGGATCTCCTGCTGGGTTTTGAATGTCGCCTGCATCAATGGCTGGGCCCTTTACAAACATCACTGCTCACAACCTGCAGTTCCTGAGAAATAAAGACTAGATCTTCTTGGGTTTGTTGCCCAAGTTTCCCAGTGTCTCATAGTAGCAAACAAGCCTTCGAGATCTACATCTCTGGTTCAAAAATGAGGCAGTCCATGAAGTGCATGGCCAAATACTCAGGAAAAAGAAGGTCAGACAATCGAAAGTCCAAGGGAGAAGAAGAAAGTGACAAATGCTTCACTACCTGAAATATGTTTGGACAATATTGGGCACCTGCCAGTTCCACTGAGTGGGATTTACTAAATCCAGACTGAAGTGGAGGCATTAGAGAGTGAAAATCAAGGTAGTGGACCAGTTCAACAGAGACACATTTCTCATATGGGGGTAGAACAGTCTGCCGTAGTTCCTGACTGTGTCCGAACTTCGAAAACAATGTTTAAGAAGGAGTAGGCAATGTAGCTTTTATACTTCGACATTTCGCAATTATTCCCGATCAAAATAGAATGTTCTTAGCGCTCAATTTATCGGACAAAGTGCGCATTCAGCTGAAATGACAACAGAATCAATGAAAAATTGCAAAAATACTATACTAAAACTGTAAAAAAAAGGTAAAACAAATGTGCACTGTTAACTATCCGGCATCACAATATATCGTTAGAACGACGGTTCAGAGCTGAATCGAATGACATACTATGGGTTGAAATAGCTCGAAGGATAAAAAAAAGTTATTAGTGTTTAACCGTTTTCAGACTTCGCGACATGTCGCGAACCAGAGGAAATGGTAAAAAGTTAATAACTTCTACAAATATGGGCATATTCTGAAAATTAATGTATCCTTTTATTCAGTATTGAAAGCTCTATCCAACGGTATATTGACTGAAAATTAATTAGTTTTCACTTTAAAAATATCACAAGGAAACCTGCAATTTTGTCGCAAAAATCCTATTTTTCGTAACTTTGGCCCTCTGGTGGGGGCGGAAGACATTAATATTTTTAAAAACTTTTTCTACATTTTTTACCCCATACCATTAGGCAACTTTTGGTTGCTATTACTTTTTGAATTTCTAATTTTCGGTTTTTTCACTCCACCCTAATGTACATTTATGCTATATAAACATAATTATGTAGGGATGATTGTGTGTATCTTTTATACATAGATTAGTTTCAAAACACACATAATCTTATATTTGTTTATCCAAAAGTACAAAATGTACGCAATAATATAAAATATTGCTAATTAATGGGTTCCGTTGTTAAAAGTGATGTAATTTCGAGGTGCATTCACATAATGTAAAACTAAATATACCATTCTGTGCAGAAATGAATGCTGAATCCATTGCTATATCACAAGTTATGATATGTGAAACCAAACACGAAATCCAGGGGGTGGTAACCACCCCTTGGTAGCCGATGTCACAAAAAGCTTGGTAGCCCGAGGGATAAAACCTTATTCTTCATAGTAGTCTGCCGCTAGGTGGCAGCGCAATGTGGCACAGCTGAAAACGACATTGTGAAGAAAAAACATATATAGGAAAGTCACAAAAGCAAAAGTCTTTTTTGTTTTATTCAAAAGAAGCGTTGGAAAAAAGTAGACTGTGGGTTGTTTTTTACCCCTCGGTTACCGTATAAGGGTTAGTGCAGTCAATTTGGATAGTTTTATCTCTCTGAGGTTTATATTTCTTGTGAGAGGTGAATAAAATATTTTTTTTTCAAGTTAAGTGATAATTTGTTTGATTTGAACCAGTCAGATACTAATCCTAGTACCGTCCTATCTCAAATCCTTCCTTTCTATCAAAATTAACTGAACGAATTGACCTTACCCGGCTCAATGACTACCTCTCTTCCGACTCACTCCTCAACCGCACCAATGTGGCTTCACTAAACACCACTCCACAAAAACCATACTTGCCTGTCTGTACAATAAACTTGTTTCGGCTGTCAGCCAACAGCAAGTCTCCTGCCTATGTCTCCTTGACATCTCCGCCGCATTTGACACCATTGATCACAGCCTCCTTCTTCGTCGACTACTGTATATTCTTGATTAGGCGTCTCTGGCACTCTTCTACTATGGTTCCAGCCCTACTTGTCTTCCAGGTCATTGTCTTAAAGCCACACTTCCAGTCACACTGCCCGCAGCCCCTCCCACTGTCTCGCAGTGTCCCTCAAGGCTCAGTTTTGGGTCCACTGCTCTTCATCCTGTATACCACACCATTATGACATCTCATACAATCCTCCTATATTGACCACAATCTCTACGCAGACGACACCCAACTCTACACATTCGTCTCCCCAAGCTCATTTTCCACCTCCACCGCACACATACTCAATGTGGTGATTGTGGTCAACCTAATCTCTGAGTGGATGCCGTCCAACCTTCTCTGCATCAACCCTTCCAAAACAGAATTAATCATTCTAGGCCTTCCTAACCATATCAAGAAAATCCCTGACCTTTCAAAACACCTATCCACTAACTCTTCATCTCTTACCTTCACCTCTGATGCCCCGGTCCGATTTCTTGGTGTTACTTTGAGTTTAAAATTAAACTCAAGCTGCTATGTAAGTCTAATAGTCCTGATGTTATTCTATATATATATATATGGACACAGTCTATCAAACTTTTAAGTGATGTTCTCACCAAAATCTGCTATAATATGGCATGGGCCTACTGTATTATAGACTATAATACAGTTGTGCATCAGAAAGAAACGATCTTTGTGTACAACTGTGTTCGTTTCTACTGTGGGTCAAATACGATGACAATAGTCCGCTTCCTACTCATCGGGATTCGGGTGGCGTAAACCAAGGAACTCTGGATATTATTAAGAAGTCCTTGGCTAAACAGACACCACACATACATGTATAGGCCTACGCCTGTGGCCCTGTGTATCATGTATAATGATTCACGAAGCATCCGTCATTATACAGACTGCAGTGGGCCAAAACTTGCAGCTTTCTTCAGATTGAACAAAGTTTCCGGGACCCTGCCAGGGCCCCCTGCCATAGAACCGGGCCCCGGGGCAGCAACCCCCTGACCCCCCCTCTCATCGGCCCTGATTATAGTAGGCCTATGTATGTCTAATAGTCTTGGAATTGTTCGGTTCGGCAGCTGTTTGCATACTGACTAAATGACTCACTGTTATTAGCACATGAATGTAACCTGATGCGGTTTGACATCGGGAAGATCTATTAAACGAATATACATATACATACCCTTCTCCTTCTCTAACCACATCTCCAACCTCTCGCGCTCCTGCTTCATGCACATTCGCACATTCGCGACCTCCGCCGCATCGGGCCCTTGCTCGACTTCAAAAATGCCTCCTCCATTGCTACCTCCATTGTAGCCGAGTGTTTCCGTCTCGGTGGAGGACGACCGACGCGGACCGTTGGAGTGATCTCGACATTCAGTCACTGGAGGCGTTTCAATCTATCGACCGACACACGACGAATGCCTTTTTATGTCTACTCCTTGTTCATCGACGGCGAGCCGGATGTGCGTCATGTTCTAGCATGCAGTGATGGCCTTCTCGTCGGCATCGTCACCGTGTTTGCGAAAGCTGTGACTTGTGACCGCTCTACTCTATCGAAGCAACTTGGTCCAGAGACTCTGAACATCCATGCCATCTTCAGCTGTCGACGGGGATCCGTTGGTTGGTTCCAGGCGTGTGCGTTGGCCCGCCAGTGGTGATTCTTCTAGCTTACTGTGCATTGTTTTGCTAGTGATGCAATATTTCATTCTTAATGACACTTATTTTCATAATAGGCTAGCGCAGAGAGCGCCTCTAAGTAGATATTTTGAAGAGGCCCTAAATAAATTCTCAGAATGAATTATACCCCGCAGCCGATCGAGTCGATCGATCGAGTCGATCGTAAACTCGGCCAAGTCGAGCCGATCGAAAAATCGTCGACTCGATCGACTCGCCGATCGAGTCGATCGTAAATTCAGCTAAGTCGAGTCGATCGTTGTTTCCTCGACTCCACTCGACTCTGAAATGTTATTACTTACTTTTTTTCACAAAATGACAGACCTTATGATATAATGACGCAATTCTACGTAAACACACAACTACCGTATGAACCTTATATATGAAGTTCAGCGCATTCTTATTAGTGGAAGTTAGCCTATAGAGATACTTTTTTCACAGTTTTACTGTGACAGAACCCTCCAAGAGGTTCCAAGCCTGAACCTCTAACTAACTTCAGTAATCGTGAGCAGTTTCAAGTTTCTTGAACTAACTATAATTTATTACGTATTTATCTCGCCTAAAGAGAGGATTTAATATAGACATTACGCGTCCTCTAGTTCCTATATATATATACTGCCGTTTGAGCTGGTACAAATTTCTGTACCTTACTGTAGAAGATTCCACTGTAGCCTAGCTGGCTTTGAAAGCTTTTGAACAATGGGTGCATTCAGCTTCATGTTTCCAAAGTATTAAACTGACAAATTGCATAATAAAAATATCGCATTTTTCGTTCTCATTTATGTCGAATCGTCCATATTTCGCTTCCTATTTTTTATTTTTTGCATTAACGAAAATAAAGATGAATTTTCGTTAGTGTTATTTTCGTTATAGTTATAGTTATAGTTAATGATATTTTTTAGTTATAGTTATAGTTATCGTTAACGAAATCATTTTATTTTCGTTAACGAACATTTTCGTTATCGTTATCGTTAACGAGAATCACACTGATTTGGCTGTTGTTTTAAGCTAGCACTCTTCGAAAAAAGATTACTAATTTTATATACAGGGAAAACCTGGGCATTAAGCATTAGGATTCAAGTAGGCTACTTGTCCCTTTTGACTTTAATTATCGTTTTACTACAGAGGCTCAACTGGATGGAAGGTTGGATAGCTGACGTAGGCTAATTCAGGAGGCAGTTGAGTCAACAGTGGTGGTGTAGCTTGACAATTATAATTATAATAGATCAAGTGTAAAATTATAAGACGATATGAGAGGAGAGTGTGAGTACTAAAAATAAAACGACCGCTGGTTTAGCGGACTAGTTGTATTGTAACTACTTGACGAATGAGGGCTGGATGATTTGTTTGTGGCGAGATGTAGGTAACGAGTAATAATCGTTTCTCAGGGGTAAACGCAAACAAACATTGCCTGGATAGCATTAACTGGTTTCAACGAAACAGAGACATCTGCCTTTCCGGGTCTATTCAATCAGTCATGTGCACAGCCGTCAGCGAATTCTGATCCCAGAACAGATCTTCAACTAAGAAGTAAGTAAGTATGGTCTTTGTTACGCCATTTGCAAACGCACAATGGGACAGCATTTATGCAATGATAATAATAAAACATCGAAGTAATAATATTAATAATAATAATGTGTAAACAGCTAAATACATGAAAGATAATTAATAATTTTAAAGCATCCTGGTGATAAATCCCTTCCTAGTAAGGGGTCAGATTGCGGAATGGTACGATTGGGTGTCACGACAACTCGTCGAACGACATTTCGTATACGACACTTCGTCGAGCGACATTTCGTCGAACGACATTTCGTCTACAAAGTTATTTGATATTGTCACTTTAAAATGGAAGCTGGATTGATGAAAAAAAACAGTTTCCCGAAATGGAAGTGGGAGTGATGAAAGCATTCCTGTGTTGAAATAGAAGCTGGATTGATTGAAATTATTTTTTCCGTAAATAGAAGCTGGAAATCAACCTGGATGCATGGATGAAAATAAGTTTCCATTCAATAGAAGCTGGATTGAAGAAAATAATCTTGTCAGTAATTAGAAGCTGGATTCCTGAGAATATATAGCACGTTTTAGCGAAACTATAAGAAAGCGGCCTCTGTTGATTAGCCGTAATGGATACAGATACACTTGTAGACGAAATGTCGTTGGACGAATTGTCGTAGACGAAGTATCGTTATACGAAATGTCGTTCGACGAGTTGTCGTAGAACCGTACGATTGTGCGAACGAGGTCTTAAGGAGTATCCGGTTTCGCAGATAGGAGGGAGCAATACGTGTAGGACATGCCCAGGAACCGACAAAACCGCGGAGAAGAGAGCGTCTGCGTCTGCTCTGGCACACAACTCTTTAATGGTAGGGGTACTAACTAGTAGGTAGATATCCCTGGCGTGTAAGTTTTTTTTATTAGTGCAGTCATGCTGTAGTATTGGGATTGTAATTGTAATTTGGATATTTTTTATATTTCCTAAGATGATACTAAAATATAAGAGCACTGTTTATTCTGTATGTCCATTAAACGGGTTGGTATACTGCACCTCAATCGAAAAAGTTGGAGAACGGGCGTCCCTCGCACCCGATAATTACACAGAGTCTAAATAATTGATAATCATCTTTCACGTCTGCCTTGACGACGCAGCTATGTGGATTTATTTAATAGGAAATCCTTACTATAAATTGTTCATTTTACTTAATTTGCGATTACAAAACAAAGCATGTTTTACAAGCATCAACTCAAATTACTCAATCATAGTAAACGTTTAAGTGCTTTGTTACTATGATTTATTCTTACTTCGGCGCGTTTCCCGTTTCCTTTATTGGTTTATTAACAGATGGCCCGAACGGCCCCCTTTCGAGCCATCTGGTTAAAGTTTTAACCACTTTTCGGTGCTAATAATAGACGCTGATTTTTTTTCAGAATTGAAATTGTTCTATAAATAAACACTTGCTCATTGCGACTTATTTTATGTTTATCATATACACCGTGCGTTTTACTTAAAAAGTGTAGCTTTTCAAAATAAATACGCATTCTGTGGTAAATATTACAAATATCCCGATATTTTAGGCAATTTTGGATGAGATGTTACCAGGGCCTAGGACAGGATTTGGAGGCCCAGGGCCACAACTAATTTTCAAGGCCTTTTTCAGATATCTTTTAACCCTCAGAGGCTAACCTGGGGTGAATTTTTCACCCCACTGTCAGTATTTGCGCTGAATTTTTTTACAGCATTGGAGTTATGCCGTGCGCCTTTGTGTATCTGTTCATAGATGACTTTTGCTTAATTCCATATATTTTGTCTTACTTATTTTGGATGAATGGTCACGTGACTGACTGACTGACGTCATACCGTGGCCATTTTTATTGGTTATTTGTGTGAAAGATGTCTCGACGGTTATCTGCTGCTAAAGCGTTACTTGTGTGTTGATGACTATAGACTCGATGATTGTGCTGATAGTTGACTTTAGTTAGGTTTCCTAGTTTTGCAGTTTTATGTTGAACTTGGTACAATTACCATTGTTGATCGAACATGGTTTAATTTTATATCACATGCCTCAAATAGTGAGGGGTGAAAAATTCACCCCAGGTTATCCAATGTGTGATTTTTTTATAGGTTAGCCTGAGGGTTAAAAACTCAACAGAAAGGTTCAAATGTTACGCCATTTCTCAGCTTCAGTTTCAAGTTCTTTCATCGAATGACAATCAATAGCCTAGACTTTTCGTTTTTCGCTGCAAATACAGCACTTATCCAACTCAAATAATTTGGATTAGTTATATATCAATCAATCAGTTTTATTGATCCAGTTCAAGTATCACATGTATTGAAATAAGAAAACACAAAGCATTGCAACAATCGATTGTAACACTAATTAATACAAGTTTGATAAGAAGTCCAGAGCAAAAGGCACACCTAGAAGGGAGAAAACTCCCGCTGTGTAGGGGCCATAGTTGAGAATGTTGGTGGCAAATTTCTCAGAGATAATAAGTAAAAAATAGGTAATAGGAAGTGGAAAGATTATAAACTAATAACAGTATATGAATAACTCCTTAATTCCGTAATTCCCCATTTCAATAAATAACTCCGTAATTCCGAAATTCCGAGGCCCTTTATCAAGTGAGGCCTGGGGCCAAATGGCCCCGGTGCCCCCTGTCCTAGACCCTGGATGTTACATAATGCTCCTTCCATATTAGTTGATTATCTGCGTAGACTCCCAACAATTTAATCGAGAGAACTGATGACAATTCTATGTTTTTGATACACATTCCTTGGTTTCCAAGTGTGGCTCATCACCGTTCACGTGTTTATTCTCCAGACAAACATGCAGACAAAAATGCAGCTAGACGCATAGACCGAGACAGACAGACGTCTAGTAAACACGTTGACACAGACTGAGTGAGATAGAGAGAGCGAGACAGAGAGAGAGACAGAGACAGAGAGAGACAGAGAGAGACAGACAGACAGATTGATAGAGACAGTGAGACAGAGATAGAGACAGAGACAGACAGACAGAGACAGACAGACAGAGACAGACAGACAGACAAATAGAGACAGACAAATACAGAGAGATAAAGACAAAGAGAGAGACAGAGAGAACGAGAGAGAGACCGACCAGAACCGTAAATCCTGGGGAGGGAATTCCCTCCCAATTTATAAGCCTGGGGGAACGTGAAGGAATTCCCTCCCCACAAATTTTCTAAGCTGTGACATATATAGGCCTATTAGTGTCACCAAGCTTTAGACAACTGTCAAGTCTTGTAGGATGATTTATTGCGGGAACATGGATACTGCAGGAAACAGCCGGATTGAAAGCTACGCTTGGAAGCTAGGCTTGAAAGCTGTACAACAGGTGTGAAAGTTAGATTTTCTTCTTAAGCCAAAGCTGGCAGAACTTATGTTGTGACAAGCGGTCAAGCGCAACGCATCATCCTACAAGACAGGGCATATATAATAAAATATATATGTATATATATATAATATAATATTCAAAGTGTGAACTTTCAGAGTGGGAGGAGAACCATAGACTAGGTCAGTTCATCTCGAGACCCCGATCGTCACTGCCTTCCGGTGCATAGAGGATTCTAAATAATTTTAAATAAATGGAATTGATAAATAAAGTGCTGCAATGTCTAGCGGATCGCCTTGAAATCATTTAAAAAGTGTTATCTGTCGTTTACCAAGTCATCAGCTGGAAGGTGTGCTGGTAAGTACAACTAAACGGTGCAAGTGCACATTGTATTTTAACTGTTGAGACTGCATTTCACATTTATAAACAATTAGCCATAGGCCCAAAACCTAAATCTGTGCATCAGAAGAATTGACAAACAGCCTTATAGGTGTAAATTTAATTTTCTTCCAGAAAGAAATTATTGGTCGCAGTTTGTACATGTCGGCTACTTGTAATCGCAGTCGTAATCTCGAGATTTCTTCAGCGCTAATAGTACAAAAGCTATGCCACAGAACCAGCTTATTCACTGGCGCTCAGTCAAAACAAAATACATAATAAACAATATCGATAGGCAGATAGGCAGAGGATCAAGATCAACCAGCGGTGGTAAAAAAATTACATAATGACAAAAATATTGGTTTACATTATATCGGAATAATGTAAGACATAATTTTATCCGCCTTAGGTCTGTACTTGGTTGAGGTTGCCCAACCACTTTTAAGCAGTTTACGGGCCACTGGAGAGCGAAACCGAGAGAGCTAGATCGAGACAGCTAGACAGACAGCGTGTGTGTGTACGTGTGCGTGCATATGCGTGTGTGTGGGTGGGGGAAGAGTATACACACTTCCAAACGGGCAATTTTCCCTCCCCACTTGTCGAAGCAGATTTACGGCCCTGAGACCGACAGACAGAGAGAGACAGAGAGAGAGACACATAGAAAGACAGAGAGAAAGAGACAGACAGACGGACAGAGACAGAGAGACAGACAGAGACAGACGGACAGAGACAGAGAGACAGAGAGCGACAGAGAGGGAGACAGAGAGGGAGCGACAGATAGACAGACAGACAGACGGATAGACATATATCTAGGCCTATAGAAGGACAGTAGGTTAGCCAGACGTAAACAAC
This sequence comes from Aporrectodea caliginosa, assembly GCA_020284085.1. Classification (NCBI taxonomy): domain Eukaryota; kingdom Metazoa; phylum Annelida; class Clitellata; order Crassiclitellata; family Lumbricidae; genus Aporrectodea; species Aporrectodea caliginosa. The sequence goes on from JACEVL010000077.1 coordinate 1,989,727, forward strand.
AACAGACAGAACAACTTGTAAACGAACAAATGGAGAGACACAGACTAAAGTGTGGAGAGAGAGAGTCTCTGTTTAAAGGACAGATAGACAGATTAAAGAGAGAGAGAGACGAACAGACAAATACACAGACAGAGATAGACAGAGTTGTTGCGTCTTGACAGCAAGTTTTGAAATAAACGAAAATACAATACAATACAATACAAGACAGACAGTGACATGAAGTTGCAGCTTCCTCTACAACCGAAAATTCCCCTAAATTTTCCTGACTGAGTAGGAGATGAATCCGCTTTCTCTTTCGATTTATTTGCAGAATGCCAATAGATAGTCTAGGGGTCAGAGCGTTGGTCTGTCAGCCGAGAAGTCTCTGGTTTAAACCAAACCACTGCAGAAATTTGTGTCGAGATATCTGCTTCATTTGCGCCCCCTAGCCAACACAGCTGTCATGAGTACACTGACGATACACTGTGATTACGAAGATCAGGCGAAGTGACTGATCGACCGCCCTAAAATGCCGAGGCTAAGAAAGAGGAAGTCGCAAACATTCATACCATTGGCTCTTCTTCTTCTTCTTCTTTCTCGAGATTTGAACCTGATGCCTTCGGGTGAGCACATCACACAACAACAGAAACCATTCGATGAATGCAAACCCGTCTTATAAGCGGATAGTTTCGGTTTAACGACGCTGCGCCATAAATGAGATGATTGACGTCGCACTACTCCTTATCCCGGCCGCATGTTTCCAAATCCTATGGCAGGGAAGTCATGGGCGGGGCTAATGCTGAGAGAAACACGGCACGTGACGCATCTCATTAATATTCATAACCGTTGACGCAGACGTTTGTTTATCTGAGGATCGGTAATAATTATAGCCATGGCCTGTAATAAGTCTGCCAAGATACAAATAAAATACTGTGGAACGATGTTGATCTTGGTAATTAATTTGATCGTCTTAACTTTCTTTATTATGCGCGCATTACAACATCGTTTTATCATTTTATGCATATTATGAGTAACGTGACAATTTAATGTTAATGTCTGTATAAAGTCATCCGTCCAACGTCCATTTAGGCCTAAGCACATAATTATTATTTACATCAATCCAACTTTTAGTTCAACAAGAAACCATTTTCACCGATCCAGCTTCTATTTATCTGTTGGAAAACAATAAAATTTATGGTTATTATCCAGCTTCTATTTAAGCAAGATTTTTTTTCATCAATCCAACTTCTACTTAAGCGAGAATTATATTCATCAATCCAACTTTTATTTAAGCAAAAATTATTTTCTTCGAATTGGTAATCCATCGGTTTATTGTTCAAAATTATTCACCCACTGTACCATTATTATTTTTCATCAATCCAACTTCCACTTTAGCAAGAATCCCTTCCATCAATCCAGCTTCGATTTAGGCAAGAATTCGTGTCATCATTCCAACTTCCATTAAAGCAGGAATTATTTGTCATCAATACAGCTAATTAAAAATTATTTTTAATCAATCCGGCTTCTATTTAGCAAGAGTATTTTCATAAATCCCACCTCTGCTTAGGCCTACGCAAAAATTATTTTCATCAATCCAAATTCTATTTAGCAAGAATTCCTTTCGTCAATCCAGATTGTATTCGACCAGCTCTAAACCCAGATAAACAATGGCAAATAATTTAGAACGCTGAACGACTGATTAGGCTACTACATCTTCTATTTAAGCAAAATAATTTTTGATTGATCTAAGTTCTATTTAAACAAGAATTACAACGGGCGAATAATTTGCAATGTTGCAATAGAAGAATCCGAAAATAGCTTATCGGAACAGACAACAACAGGCATCCGTCATCTTTTATGAATATTAATGAGTATAAGTCTAAATAATTGATAAGCACCTTTTATGTCTGCCTTGACGACGCAGCTATGTGCATTTCTCTAAAAATCCTTCCTATAAATTGTAGGCTACTCATGACTTAATCTGCGATTTCAAAGCAAGGTACATTTACAAGCATCAACGCAATCTTAGCAAACATAACCATGATTTATTCTTAATTCCGCGTGTTTTCCTGTCAGCGTTTCCAGTTTCCTGTTTTGGTTTGTATTTTAATTTTATTTTAATACCAGATGGCATGAACGCCCCCCCTTTCTGGGTATCTGAGCGGTTTGGTGACTATTCATCCCCGGAGAATTCATCCCCGGACGATTCATCCTGGACGATTCATCCCCGGACAATTCATCCCCGGACGATTCATCCCCGGACAATTCATCCCCGGACGATTCATCCTGGACCATTCATCCCCGGACTGTTCATCCTGGACGATTCATCCTGGACGATTCATCCTGGACCATTCATCCCGGACGATTCATCCCGGACGATTCATCCTGGACAGTATTCTATGATTGTGGTTAGTAAGTGAATTATGAAGCTTTAACGCACCTTTCATGGTATGGTCATGGTATAAATAGGTTACTTCATGATTTTTTCGTTTTAGTACATTAAGTACCAAACTCGTTCTATTTTCAAATGAATTGTACTCGTGGATTCCACACTCGTAGAATTCATAGGAAAATAGAACTCGTGTGGTATTTCCGGTGTAAATACGACAGAAATCATGAAGTAACCAATACTTAGTTGTAAAACATTTACAAGGTTCGCCATTACACCACACATTTCATCTTACTTACTGAAATAATGACTCTTAGGTCAAAAAACATGACGTCACCAAAGTATGGGTTCAGTGTGAAGTGCGCAGGTTTTTCGAATCAGAAACGTTTCAATATCAAGAAATAAATATGCTTATTTCTTAGTTAACGGAAAACATTGAATAAGAAACAATAAAATAATACGTTATGACGACGGTAAACTTTGGAACATCGAAACGTGGAAAGCGAACGGTGATACATCGAAACTACGAATACTGGAGAAAAGGAGAGAACGCACAAGGACAAACACAATGGCGCTGTTGCAAACACCAGGTTTTCAACTGCAAAGCACGACTGCTAACAGATGCAAACAACGTTGTGATCGGAGATCAGTCACCAGACCACACCCACAGCGGTAATGTCTCAACAGCACTTGCACGGGCCGCTATCGCAGATATGAAGAAGAAAATGACAGAAACTATAGCAACACCAAGTTCGTCTTCCGGTGCGGTCATGGTTGATCTGGGTCCACATGTGTTGATGGCCTTGCCCAAGAAAACTTCTCTCAACCGTGTTCTGCGTCGTCATCGTCAAGTTGTATTGTCAAGCGGTGATAACCAGCAGACCTTACCACCAACACCAACTAATCTCAGCTTTCATTTCCCATCGAAATTTATCAATTTCCTATTATTTGATTCTGGATCGGGAGATGATCGGCTTATCATCTTGGGCGATAGAATGCTTCTTGGTGGTCTAGCCAGATCCGACATCTGGTTGGCTGATGGCACTTTCAAGGTGGTACCCTCCATCTTTTTCCAGATGTACAGTATACATTTCCAGTTCATGAACGGAATTAATCCTGCCGCAGTATTTTGTCTATTGCCGAACAAGACCCGAGCAACCTACGACCGTCTTATAACGGAATTGAAGAATCTGATGCCAAGTGCTGCACCAAAAACGATTTTAACCGATTTCGAGTCAGCGGCAATGGGAGCATTTTCCCATGCATTTCCCGGAGCTTCCATAACCGGATGTTACTTTCATCTCAACCAGAGTGTCCTTCGCAAGGTGAATGAATTGGGTATGAAGAACGATTACGAAACTGACGATGTGCTACGTGGAAGTGTTCGATGTTTATCAGCACTCGCACATGTACCGGTTGATGATGTTGCTGAATCATTCGACTTGCTAGCTGAAGACATGCCAGAACATGACAGAATGAACGAACTTCTATCCTACTTCGAACACACCTACATTAGAGGTCGACGACTCCGAGGCAGAGGCCACAATTATGGCCCAGCCATGTTTCCAATCCCGATGTGGAATCAGTACGAATCAGCTGGAGATGGTATAGCACGTACCACAAACATAGTGGAAGGCTGGCATCATGGCATACAATCACTGTTCATGTGCACTCACCCTTCACTATGGTTGATGATTGAAGGGCTGGAGAAAGATAGTCAAAAGCAGAAGGCAGCATTCATGCAAGCAACTACTGGTGCCCAGGAAATTGGTGTGAAGAAATACCGCGACTTGGTCGAAAGAGTTAGACGTGCTGTTGGTGGATACGGAGAAACAAATGTGTTATTGTACCTTCGTGCAATTGCGCATTTGTCGCACAATTAAAACTGTTACTACTGTAACTACATCTTATTATTAATAAATCGAAACTTAGTTGTAAACCAATTAGTAAAATAAATCATCGTGACTTTCGTGGTGGCTATGTGCTTTGTCGACATTATGAGTTTTGGAAGCCGAATACATGTCATCGTGGGGAGAATTGTCTTTTTGCCCATAACTATGAGGAACAACACCTTTGGACTCTGGAAAAAGATGGTTGCTTTGACATTGCTGAATTCATTGGTCAAAATCGTTCTCAGAGTGCGGCACCACTGTTCTCTGTTTATGGAATGCTGGAGTAAAACTTTGTCACAACTTAAAGTTAAATAAAATAATAGAAATTATTGAAATGCAACATTTGTTTTATTTCATTTGATAATGTGTATTAATACAAGGATATTTCTGTTACAGAAATGTAACAAGACCGATAGTACTATAACTTCACAGTCATTAACTGTTACAGTAAATTCTTCGCTTTTCAGTGAACTAGTCCCTTCCCTACACCATCAGGACCTCTACACCTACTACTGCTGATAAATTTCAAATAGATGCTTCTTCATTAATTTCAATTCTTTCCGTTGCTTTACTTTATATCGTAATTTCTATTTCATTTGATTGAATGGTCCGGGATGAATGGTCCAGGATGAATGGTCCAGGATGAATGGTCCAGGATGAATCGTCCAGGATGAATCGTCCAGGGATGAATGGTCCAGGATGAATCGTCCAGGATGAATGGTCCAGGATGAATGGTCCAGGATGAATGGTCCAGGATGAATCGTCCGGGGATCAATAGTCCGGGGATGAATCGTCCGGGATGAATCGTCCGGGGATGAATTGTCCGCATACCATCAGCAGAGTCATTGTGGCCAGTCTGCATGGCCACTGACATCTTTATTGTCTGTGCAGTCTGTTGATCCAGTTCCAGAAATTGACGTTTCAACTTCAGCCTTAGTGACAATGAAACTGGAGATTTTTGGCAATTTCCTTGATTCTATTTCAATCTGCTGACGTCGCTTGCGTTTCGCAACTCCACTTAATTGTTTTGATGTAATACTTGTATTACGTCTTGCAGACATAGTGTTTAAAACTGTATTACTAGCATTCTTTAATCTTTGCCATCGTTCAAAACATCGACCTATATTGGTCGCTTCCCAAAGGTGGCTGATTACTTAGTCAGAGTCAGAGACTGTTGCTGCAGCCAGAGTCAGTTATATATATATATGTTTGTATATACTATGTGTGTGAATAAATAGGCCTACATATAAATATTATATATATATATATATATATATATTAGGGTGGAGTGAGAAAAAAAATTCTTTCCTTTTTATAAGCTAGACTATTAAAAATGTGCCAAATGTCCATAGTAACAATCCTGCCAAATGATATTATTTTCTGACAACTGCTTGATCGCCCTTCGCCCAATTGAAATAATTGGCATTGTAACCATTTAAGTGGGCGTTTAAATGAAGCATTTCGACGATGCCAAAGGTAGGTTTGATTTACATATGTGACACAGTTTAACAGAACCATCCAATAGCATAATAAAAGTATTATTTAGAAAGTAAAACGATTGCGCTACAAGAAATATTTCGGATGGCGTATGAAAACTAGGTCATTCATGGCGGTTTCTGGCTGTGAAATCAAGACGTTTTCGCTTTGCGACAAGACCTGAGGACGGACAATGGAAAATATCCCTCATTTTTGGACATATCTCACAAACTGCAAAACTCGTAAGGAACTTCAGCAGAATGATGACCACATTGACCAGTTCGACCACACTCACACTGGCATGGAGGGAGTATTCTTTGATGGCCGCAAGGATCGAACTTTGACACAAGTTCTCGGCGACGACAACAAGTACCACAGAAAAACCCTCACGGAAGAACACATAAGCATCATCGCAGAGCCGGGTTCTTCATACTTCAGCCACACGACTGCGCCATCAGGCTCCAGCAAAGACATAGCTGAGTCATTAGTCGCTAGTTTGAAAGAGCGGAATGCGAAGACAGAGAACATTAAAGTTGTAGGGTGTGACGGCACAAACGTGAACACGGGACACATAGCGGGCGTTATCCGGCGACTGGAAGAAACCTTCCAGCATCCTCTGCAGTGGCTGGTATGTCTGCTCCATGCCAATGAGCTGCCCCTGCGCCATCTATTTCAGGCACTCGACGGCGTGACTACAGGCCCGCGCGGATTCTCTGGAGCTATCGGAAAGCGGCTAGTGACGTGTAGCGAACAGCCTGTCTCTTCATTTGCACCAGTACAACTGACCGAGCAACTGTCCAGTGTGGACCCGAAGGAGTTGAGCACAGATCAGCGCTATCTATTGGAAATGTGCAATAGTATCAGCAAAGGTGAATGTAGCGTCGATCTGGCAATGCGAAACCCTGGTTGCCTGAATCACTCACGATGGCTAACGACAGCCAATAGAATCCTCCGATTATATGTCAGCGACATGGAACCGTCACAGAATCTGAAAACGGTGGTGACGTTCATCATTCGCGTATATGCTCCAACGTGGTTCGCCATAAAAGCCCAGTCGTCATGCAAAGATGGAGCTAGGCACCTTCACCAGATGCTCGTCAAGTCACGATACCTCAGCCCTAAGCACAAGAAGATCGTCGACCCCGTCATTCATCGCAACGCATACTTCGCTCACCCGGAGAATCTCCTCTTAGCCATGATGACGGACCATCGACCACACATACGTGAGCTGGGCCTGCGACGAGTGATGAAGGCCAGAGCTGAAGCACATCCCAATGGACAAATACGGAGGTTCAAGGTTCCCGCAAAACTCAACTTCAACGCCGTGGAATACTTCGACATGATCGACTGGGCAGTCTGCCCTATCTCGGAGCCTCCCGTAATCAAGGCAATGACAGACACTGAGCTCAGGGATCTCATCACGACGGAGGTGACTCCAACAGTCACCTTCCCAAAATTCCCCAGCCACACGCAGGCTGTGGAAAGACACGTGAAGCTGGTGACCGAGGCGGCGATAGCTGTTTGTGGACAGAAATCGCGAGATGGCTTCATCCGTGCACGCGTCGCTTCTCGACAGCTAATGCCGACGTTCGAGTCAAAACGTGACTTCTCTCACTTCACCTTGTAACTGTTTGTGACTTTGAAATCAAAGATACTGTAATAATCAAGGCATCTGATTGCATTAAGATGACTATTGACTAGTTGACTACCTTACCTAGACTGTGGACTGTGGACTCGGAGTGTGGACTCTAGTGTAGACTAGAGTGTAGACTGTAGTGTAGACTGTAGACTTGTGTAGAGTGTAGACTGTAGAGTGTAGACTGTAGACTCTGTGTAGAGTGTAGACACTAATCTACCTATATCGTTCTGATGTCGCTTAGTATTGCAAAATAAAAAGTTGCGAAGGGCGATCAAAACATTAATCAAAAATCTTGTAATTTTTACACAGTGTTCTATTGATCTATTGGCACCTTTTGACATATCTAGCTAATTGAAATTCAGAAAAAATTTTTTTTTGCCATTTTCACTCCACCCTAATATATATACATAACATCCTGGTCTGTTATCTATCGGAGATCGGCTAAAGACAACAAAACAGCCGCTGGTGGGCTAAAGGGAATACGATACCAATTAGTCGACACGACTGAAGGCATTTCAGGCTTGACAATATGAATTTCCATATTTTGCGTCAGTAAAGTAAGGAAGTATTGCAAGTGTGTTCACAAAAACTACATCTGTCACAAAATGAGCAGGAATGTGACTTAGGCTAGATTAATATTTTTTATCTCTGTGGCCCCTGGAGGTCGTGGGCCCGTGTGCCTTGCACAACCTGCACACATGATAGCTACGCCAATGAGATAAAGACACAGACAAATATACAGAAGACGGTAGGTTAGGCAGACGTACACACCAACAGACAGACAAACCTGTAAACAAACAAATGGAGAGATAGACAGATCAAAAGAGAGACGAACAGACAAATACACAGCCAGACAGTGACATGGAGTTGCAGCTTCCTCTACAACTGAAAATTACCATTTAATTTTCCTGACTGAGTAGGAAATGAATCCACTTTCTCTTTCGATTTCTTTGGCAGAGTGCACGCTTGGCTGTGGTCAACGCGTTGGACTGAGAGGTCGCTGGTTTAAACCAAACCAGAGCAGAAATGTATGTCAAGATTTCTGCTTCATTTGCGCCCCCTAGCCAACTCAGCTGTCATGAGTACACTGACGATACACTGTGATTACGAAGATCAGGCGAAGTGACTGATCACCCGCATAATATGCCTAGGCTAAGAAATATGAAGTCGAAAAAACATTCATACCATTGGCTCTTCTTCTTCTTTCTCGTGATTTGAACCCGATGTTTTCGGATGATCACATCACACAACAATAGAAACCATTCGATGAATGCAAGACCGTCTTATAGGTGGATCGTTTTGGTTTAAGTGCATAATTAAGATGATTAACGTCGCCCTACTCCTTATCCCGGTCGTCGGACTGGCACCACTCCATGGTGGAGGCAGTTTCTGTTGTGCAAAGGAGTCAATGTTCATCGTGTGGCCGCCAACGACGGTTAACGTCGATATTGCGTTTAGTGGTAGTGGTGTGGTGGGTCTAGCGACTAAACGCGATTGCTAATTGTCGTCAACGGCCTTTGATGTCATGTATAGAATCTAAATTTTTGGCATATTGCAGAAGCGTTTTAAGAGTGTCTAGCAATAGCACTGTATTACGAATTGTTTAGTGAGACCTTGTGGCTGCTGAGGCCAATTGCATCGACCTTTAACCCATTATTCTAATTAGTTATAATTTCCATCCGCAGCTGTAGTTCCTGTTTAACGACGTTGGGTCATAACAAAGATAATCAGCGTCGCCCATATTTTCCCATCGTTTAGACTAGCACCACCCATACATACATACATACATACATACATACATACATACATACATGCATGCATACATACATACATACATACATACATACATACATACATACATACATACATACATACATACATACATACATACATACATACATACATACATACATATAGTCATGGCCATAATGCATGCATCACCTGGATTTTTCTATGTTTCCTCACTTTTATTCCAATAAACATGAGAGTTAGACACTTTTTTCTCCAATAAACATGAGAATTAGACACATGTACTGCCAGACACTTTTTTGCAACCAGGGCATAGCCAGGGCAGTCATACAAGTAGCCAGTGTAGAGGTGATTTATGGCAAGGTGGCAGCGCGAGCTTATAATTATGGTCACCACACAACACACAGTGACGTCTAACCCCCCTCCCACCTGGAATTGGAGAATAAACCCCCAACATTCTGGCCGACTTATATATAAGAGACTCAGAAGTCACTCTCACATGTAACTGTAAAGTAATAAACATCAGCATAGTCCATTACAAAAGTTACTATGTACACGCAGCAACTAAAATAAGAAGTTATTATACTGTAAATGTCCATTAATAATGTGTTCTGACCAGTGGCGACTACAGACTAAATCAATAAATTTCACAGCTAACAAAGCACCAGGTAGAATAGAATAATAACTTTATTCTACGCGTCTATGTTATATGCAATGGGTATGGTAACTGGACTGCAAATATACAGGATATATAATTATGACAATCTTGATTACACATTTATCTTTCGTAATGACCAAGCATAACGTCTAACATTTAATCTAAGTAGAATAAGCTAATTAATTCTATTACTTAACATATCACGAAAGCAACAATATCAATAGTCTAAAATAATCTCACAAAAAGATGTAGCGCAAACCACTCTGGTAAATATCTAGTCCAGCAGAAGTATTTGTGCAGTTCTCGTGTGCGTTTTCAGAGTATTATCAGCAGCAACTGCAAAACTATACCATGAAATTTTATTTTGATGGCATGCAGCAATTCCACAGTCTTGCAATTATGCGAGGAAAAGGCAACTGAGGAAACTCTGGATTCTCTACATCAGAATGACTACTGTCTTAAGTATTCTGAAATGAAAGCGGTACAAAGTAACTATTCGTATATATGTAGGTATCCTGCACTTCCATAGTGCTCATCTTTTCATTATAAATCTACAATTCCAAATGTTTTAAAACTGTAGTTACGTGGAATCATAATTCAGCACAGGTCAGCAACTAAGTCGTCAGGTGGAGAAAATCGATGGCTAAAACAATGCTCTAGAAATTCCTTCTCTCTTTTAAACATATCGTCACATATACCACATCCAAAAGATTTTGACTGTTTTGCATTCATAAGAGATTTGAATTGGCTAATATACAGACATTCTCCATCTCTAATTTTCGGCAAAGGACCTGCAATTCCACTAGAATGCGGATGTACGTTCGTTGAGTAACGTTCATTTTCTTTATCAATAACGCCTGGAATACTAAATCTGATGAAGTGATCAGAAAGGTTAGCAATTACTTCACTTCCCATTTTAAGATCCTGTTGCGGTGTTCCTGCATGGAGTTTAAACTGCTTCGCTGAAGAACTGCTCTTGGTATAAGGTTTGTTGCGCGAGTGTTGCTTCTCAGTTGCATGAGTTCTTCTGTGACTCTTTAGATGTCCAATATCTGTGAACCCTTTATTACAACCCTCACATACATATGGTTTAACTTCTGTGTGGGTTCTCATATGCACCGTCAAGGCTTTTCCTCGATTAAATGATTTCTGACATAGCTGGCACCTGTATGGTTTTTCACCAGTATGGGTTCTCATGTGCCTTTTCAGAGTACAACCTTGATTAAATGATTTCTGACATAGCTGGCACCTGTATGGTTTTTCACCAGTATGGGTTCTCATGTGCGTTTTCAGATTACCACCTGCATTAAATGATTTCTGACATAGCTGGCACCTGTATGGTTTTTCACCAGTATGGGTTCTCATGTGCCTTTTCAGAGTACCACCTTCAGTAAATGATACATAGCTGGCACCTGTATGGTTTTTCACCAGAATGGGTTCTCATGTGCGTTTTCAGAGTACCACCTTCAGTAAATGATTTCTTACATAGCTGGCACCTGTATGGTTTTTCACCAGTATGGGTTCTCATGTGCGTTTTCAGAGTACCACCTTGAGTAAATGATTTCTGACATAGCTGGCACCTGTATGGTTTTTCACCAGTATGGGTTCTCATGTGCGTTTTCAGATTACCACCTTCATTAAATGATTTCTGACATAGCTGGCACCTGTATGGTTTTTCACCAGTATGGGTTCTCATGTGAGTTTTCAGATGACCACCTTGATTAAATGATTTCTTACATAGCTGGCACCTGTATGGTTTTTCACCAGTATGGGTTCTCATGTGCGTTTTCAGATTACCACCTTCAGTAAATGATTTCTTACATAGCTGGCACCTGTATGGTTTTTCACCAGTATGGGTTCTCATGTGCTTTTTCAGATTACCACCTTGATTAAATGATTTCCGACATAGCTGGCACCTGTATGGTTTTTCGCCCGTATGGGTTTTCGTATTCTCCATCAGGATACTCACTTAATTGTTAATTTCAGTGTTTTATCCAGTATCGGTTCTTTGATGAGCTGTGAGACGATCACCTTCAGTATACAGTTTCTGAAATAATTAACATATGTTTGTGTCTTTAAATGATTCGTACGTGCCTCTCCAATCACAAGATTCTAGACAAAGTCGGGATCTGTATATGACTTTAGACAAGGATGAGTGTTGGTATGCGGTTCAAAGCAATGGACTCTGTAAAAGGTTTCTGCAATTGTTGTTGTCATAGTCTTTCCAACACCAGCAGTGTCCAGTTTCACACATTACCGATTACTTCATTTTAAGTTCGCCTTTCAGATGCTTACAAGAAGAATTCATGTTTCATGTATCAGTAGTAGTTCTTTTCGAGTAAGACGAGAAATTATTCACACAGAAAAAACTTCATGACGAAATACTGAAGCTATCCATCTGTTGCATAAAAGCACACCTTCATGCTATTATTTAGGATATAATTATTTAGTGAAGATATAATAGCTGACTATAGACAAAGTTGGAGTAAAAGAAATCCACTCTAATATTATTAAGATGAAAGCCTTGTCTTACAATTAGATTTTGAAGCTCTGAAAGAATGTTGCTCGTCATTTTCATAGACTGCCTAAAAAACAAGTAAAGCATCAGCATTAAACATGTTTATAGAACATAATTTCATCGCAGCTCAATACAGTAGAATGACTGTTCATTAATATACACTGAAGCATCACCATATGCACCAAAGCATCACACTATCACTCCCGTTCTTAAATCACTCCACTGGCTGAAAAATCCTTGAGCGCATCCACTTCAGAGTCTTATCTCTAACCTACAACTCAATGCAATACTAGTAGCCAAAGTACCTTCGCACACTCTTCACCATCCAGTCATCCCGGTCTACCCGTTCGTCCTCATATCTCACTCTCCCGTCCACGAGTCACTAAACGCCTCAAGTTCTCCAACCGATCCATATTCCACACTGCACCTCAACTCCGAAACAAACACCCTCAGAAATCCCCAATATTATCAGTTCCTCCAACAAAACTGCCACTCACTCACCGTCACCTGCCTCAGGCTTCTCTACTCATCATGCCACAGATTTTCCAAACTGAAGTCTCACCTCTTCCAGAAATCTTACCCTGATCCATCCGATCCTCTGCCTTCCAAGCTTTCTCGTCCTCGACGAAACCCCCCATAACAGCTGATCTGCCTGTCTCTGGTTTGTCTGGCAACCAGACTCGGACCTCCACTGGACATCGATCTCTGGACAACCCCTCTGATATGACGCAGCGCTCGTGAATAAGCTGGCGCTCTGAGCTTAGCTTTAGAGTAGCGCTTTATAAATGTTTAGTCTACGATTACCATTATTACGATTCGTAGTTGAGTGACTATAGTTAACAATAATGCTTAGGCACAGTACCAGGAATTCTTTGAGTAATTTTCTACTAACATTTGTCTAGCTTAAACCCTAAATGTTACAGATCTGTCCCAAGACAGAATGGCCTGACGCCTGTACCTAGAAATACACCATTCCATGAATCTAATATGTAATTCTGAAGGTTTGTCCTTCCGGTGTCCCACTAAAGGCTCCTCTTCTCTTTGCTAAACACTCGGCGTCTGGTCACCTCTATGCTGATGATGTCCAGGCCTCTGTTCATGGCGCCTCTTCTCACCAGCTTGCTCTTTCCCAATCTATTGAATCTTTTTCTGCTGATCTCAATTGTTGGATGTCCTCTAATCGTCTTTCGCTCAACTCTTCCAAGACTCAATTGATCTGGCTTTGCACTCGCCAGCAGCTAATTAAACTTGATTACGATTTGCTTGCCAAAAAGTTCCCTCAGTTTACTTTCTCGACAAATGTCCGTGACCTGGGTGTTACTCTTGACAGTACTCTTTCTTTCTCTGCACATATCTCTAATCTCTCTCAGTCCAGTTTTTATCATTTGCGGCGTCTACGTGCCATTCGACGATCTGTCCCATCGCCGATTTTTTCTTCCATGGTTCATGCCTTCATCTGTTCACGCATTGACTACTGCAACTCGTTACTTATAGGCTTACCAAAACTCCGTCTGACTCCACTCCAATCAGTACTTAATGCAGCTGCTCGTCTGATCGCCCGCCTTCCTCGTTTCTCCCATATTTCGACTTTTATGACTGAACACATTCATTGGCTTCCCTTAACTGCTCGGATTCAGTCTAAAATTCTCTTTCTTACGTGTAAAACTTTTTGGGTCAAGCTCCACGCTACCTCTGTGATCTTATCACACGACCTATCTCAGCTACTTCTGGACGTCCTCTCCGCTCTTTAGACCATCATGACCTCCTAGTTCCTCGGTCTCGGACTGCCACAGCACAGCATCGTGCCTATGCCTCTGTTGGCCCTTTGCTGTGGAATGACCTACCTACTATAACTCGTGCTGTGATGTTATCTGGGGGCACTACTGTTTGTGCTCGTTCTCTTAAGACTTTTCTTTTTTTCGAGGGGCCCTTCGCACTGGAAGCGCCTCTGATTAGGTTGTACTGTGAGACGCGCTTTATAAATCCGTAAATAGAATAGAATAGAAAAGAAACGGAACGGTCGCGCGATATGAATATTTTAGAAAACGTTATTATAGAAATTTGTAGGTCAACGCGACTATTTTCAGCTCGCAATTTACTTTAAATGCCGATATGTGGACATTTAAAATTTCGAAGTGGTGACTACCGTTGCAAAATTACGCCGCCATTTCCGATTTCTCACAATGTCAAACGGCACACGGCCTCCTAAATTGAGCATTCCCAAGGCATTTCGGGACTTCTTCGACAAGCCAAAAACGTCATCTAACTACATTGGTAAGAGCGGCGTAGCCTATGTTGCGTGTCATGCTCCTCTGTCCTATTACAGAGAGCGTGCGGATCGCGGTTCGCTTCCCGATGCCGGCTTATTTAAGAAATAAGCAAGACTAGCACGGTCCTTGCTCATGGCGTGGCGTCCATTCAGACGGGCGAGCGGTGGTGAAGGGTTGGGACTCATCCGATCAATTCATTGAAAAATGAGCAGGGTCGAGGCCAAAAAATTATTCGATCGCTATAGAAAAAAACGAACGTTTACATTTTCAAATCCAGGGGCGTACCCGGTCAGCAGCTAAAGCAGCCAAAGTTAACCATGCATATCAAGCGGGAACGATATATAAAGGTAGAGATAACCCGTGCGAAGCCGGGTAACTACATCTAATAGACGAAAAAACCAAGCCAATTTTAAATCACGCCATCTCAAATCTTCAAAGCAATTTCCAAAAGTAGGAAAGCTAAACGTTGGTCTGGGTCTCGATGTAAAGAAAGAATGGTATAAAGTCTCATATGGTGCATCACACTATATGGATCGTAAACGTCGTATTCGAAATCTCCGAATATCTAAAGCGCTATTCCAAAGCCAAGTGCAATGCATCAGATTATACATGAGTGGAGACATGGACAATATTGAAAATGCCGAGATGGAGAAGCTTGAAGCTTTTGAAATGTGGTTATGGAGAAACTATATTATACAAGATTAGCAGGAGCAACTGTAAACAAACGAGAAGGTGTTGCAACTGGTGCAAGAGGAGAGCAAAATCCTACACTTACAGAGTTCTCAGACCTCATCACAAGGTGTAGTCCTCTTA
>JACEVL010000078.1:0-255000 GCA_020284085.1 Aporrectodea caliginosa
TTCAAATGCTGAAGTAGGTATAGTGATGCGGGTTTAATCATGTTTCAGAGGATGGTTGCCTTTCGGACTCTAGTCTGCTAGCAATACTTTTATGCGCTATACCTCCTTAATACTACAACCTACATGTATACGGACTTTGATACGCTGCAACTCCTGAATTCTACAACTTATTCCGATGTTTACAGAACCTTTGTCAAGGACACAGCCGACTTCTCCATGAAATGGTCAAGTCATTGAGAGCATTTGGTAAAACTCTTTCAGTCTATTAAGAAATTGTAAAACGTCCCTTTTCCCAGTCATATTATGGGTTCAGGTGTTGTTGAGATAGACTAGGTTAAGATCATGACTATAATAGGGAACATATTCAATCGAATACCACGAAAAAGGAGACGAGGTGTACGACCGGTTATTTTTAGTTCTTTTCCGAATGCGATTTACTTTCTTGGCCGAGACATCACATATAATCCCTGATTTAACTCAGAAGGGTATCCCAAATAATGTTCCATTGGGTCCTGAACATCCGGAAGGCTCTAGACAAACTTATATCCGATCATGTAGAGCAATGCAATTGTATAGGCTACTGTAGACCAGGGTCTCAAATACGTGACCTATTTTGCAGCCCACGATGGCGTTCAGAATTTCTAAAATACTTGACAATGAAAGTCTATACTTTTGTTTAATAATAATGATAAAGCTCTGTTGTTTGACTTAGGCCTACTATGTGCCTTTCTAAAATAAAATAAAGCTTGATGGCCTCTCCCATGATACCACCATCTTGATGGGAAGTGGTTCACCGAGCCTTTGCATTCACATTAAGGATCATGGCAATGTTTGGAAGCACTTGCATCTGTGAACAGTTTTTCTGTTCAATGAAGATCAATAAATCTGCGTTATGGTCAAGACTAACTGATAAACATCTACAAGTGTCTCTTAGATTGCTGCCATCTCAGAATATCAATCCTATATATAGACGCTCTGTTTGGAGCCAAATGCCTCCAGTTAAGTAACTAAAGAAATTGACTAAATTACTAAACGTAATAGCTTACAGTTTCTAGAAAATTAATTAACTTGAAATAAACTACTGTGTTACTCTTTATTAATTTTCTCCATTTCTGCTTCACGTTGTGTCACTGAATGAATAGGATCGTTAACTCATAGCGAATTAACGAATAGCCAAAGCCTGCACATTATTGTTTTTTTGTTTTCTTGTAATCGCATTGCGTTCTGACAATGTGTTATGAATAAACGAAGATTCTATTCTATTCATATGCAGCCTGCGAGCTCACATAAAAGTATTCATTTAGCCCTTGTGGTAAGTTGAGTCTGAGTTCTCTGCTACAGACTTTGCTACACAAAACGAAAACACACGGAAGCTGCACCGTGTACGCATCCTGCGATAAAATGAGGAAGAAGTGACGAACTGCTTGGGTGTGCTTAATTTAGCCAGAATCAACCCAGGATAGGCAAGTAAAAGATATTCCGAAAATCTCGATCTGAAACGACAGAACTCGACACCTGGGCGCCTTCAAAACACATATACAACACTGACCAAATTGTTCTCAGAGTGAATGGGACTTGTTATATCATCTTAAAAAATTAATGAATCTTCCCAACAAAAGTGTACGGCTAGAGCCGAGTTTGCTAGAGGTGCAGCTGGTCGAAATCCGAACAAATTTGTGCCATGGCACAACCCACAACCTCTACACGTAAGTCGACAGTCTAGAAGTCTAACCATAACACTATCTTGCGACTACCACGTCGCTATATCCCGATAAGTGTCACAAATTGGTGCAGTTTTTTTATCCTTCCTATCATTAATTATCAACTTAGGCATCGTGAATGTGTGTGTATAGTTACAGACAACACGGCAAAGCTCGAGGGTATGTACCATACGCATTCCATTTTTTGAAAGGTACGTACGTTTTTTAACGTAGGCCCCTACCCTATTTTAGGGTACGTAAACAATACAAAAATACGTGAACACACGTCATTGCTCATTATATGAATGTTCAATTTAATTTAAGCAAACAATCACAACCCAGTAGCCTATACAGAACAGTAAATTGCTGCAATGCTATATTGTAGGTCTATGTTTATCCAGCATACATCGCACTTAATGCACTAATGTCAGTCAGTCGGCTCAGTTCTGCTGCAGCACTTCAAAGTCCAACTCCAAGCAAAAGGTTGAACAGTTGAACAACTGCTACTTGACATAATGTAATGTACACTAATCTGGAACTCCCGGAATCTGACTCGGAATCGTCAGTCTCACCGTCAGTGTCATCGGGCAATTCCCAAGGAGTGTATGGCTCTTCATAGCAGACATCAGTAATCTTATCAATGAGCCTTGTGTTGGTGTGGATGAAGACTAGCTTTTCCATTGTGGTGGGTTTGAGACTGCAACGCCGCTTGCTCTGAACAAACGGCAGATTATACGTAGGCTATGGGTCGCCGAGTAAACCATAAATAACATTTTCGTGTATGATATGTACCATAAGCGTATTCTATTTTTTGAAAGGTACGTAGGCTACGTATTTTAACGTTTTCAATTTTAGGGTACGCGTACCCTCGAGCTCTGCAACACGGGTTTCCTCTACTACTGATTTCAGGTCATGGTACCGATTCGATAAACTCTGATCTTTCCTGCAGATGAATAACAATTCAAATAGGTTGTGCTGAACCGACCCAGGTTATTATAAACTTTAGAAAAAAGGTACAACCGTTTATTCAAAGTCTATGCCACAGAGGTTAATACATCAAGAACAACTGTGATTGCAGAAGGACAACAGAAGATGATGGTAGATCTACTATTTATATATATATATATATATATATATATATATATATATATATATATATATATATATATATATATATGTTCATGAGGGGGTTGATCTTCATTTCATGTCGGTTGCTTTGTAATGAATTAATATCAGAGCAAAACTTTTCTACTGTCTGTTGAGCTATGGGCGACGGCAAACAATCTGCGTCTGAACGTTCGAAAAACACGTAACCATAACCATAACCATAAATTTTATTGAACCCAAACAACGAAAAGCAATTACAACAGAGAAAGAAAAAACAGACAAGCAACAAAGGGGATCAAAAGGTATACGACCCTAAGGGACCTAGGTCCCGCTAATGAGCCACCTGTAACAAAGGCAAAGTTATGACAGAACAACTGAAACACAAGTATGAGATATAACATAGTAATTCTTAACTAGTTAACTAAGACTAATAAATTTAATGAGCACTAGGTAATAAGATGAGACCGTAGTCTAATTTTGAACAGAGAGATATTAGTTAAATTACGTATGGTGAGAGGTATGTCATTCCATGTCCGGGGGCCAACGCATTTTATAGAAAACATCCGAGAATTAGTCCTAGCAAAAGCTACTCTAACATTTGCAGCAGAACGTACAGGGTAGGGGTTTAGGATAGTCGTAGTAGTGAAATAGTTATTGAAGACCCTTGGTAATTGATTATGAAAATATTTAAACATAAATTCGCTAGTTTGAAAAATTCTAATCTGTTCAATACTAAGGACACGGTACAATTTAAATATTTCATCGGTTGGCATAGAGTGCCGCGTGCCAGCAATTACTCGCATGGCGCTTCTTTGTAACTTATTTAATCTCGTTAGCCTTGTAGAATATGTCGAGGCCCAGACCATATTAGAGTATGTAAGGTACGGATGGATAAGAGAGTAATATAGGTTAAGACGTGTTTGATTAGGCAACAGATAAGCTATCCTAGCCATAATGCCAATGTTTTTGCTACTTTTTGAGAGACAAGTTTTAGATGATTATTACCCGGAACCGTAAAGTACTGCCACCTCAAGCTTTGGAGGGACTCGAACGTGTTTCTACCATTAAGATCCTAGGTGTAACTTTAACTAATGACCTTCGAGCCACCAATCACGTGGAGGAAGTCCTTGTCTCCTGTAGTGGAGCTTTACACGCTCTCAGAATACTCAGGTCGAATGGTCTTCCCAGTGGCGCTCTCTGCCGGGTTGCTGAGGCAACTGTCGTCTCTCGATTTACTTACGCCGCTCCAGCCTGGTGGGGTCTTACTACGGCTGAAGACCGAAAAAGACTCGATAGACTTCTGCTGCGAATCAAGCATGCTGGATATCTTCCTCCTAACTCACCGGATATCGATCAGCTGGTGTGTGATGCTGACGCCAGTCTACTAAAGGCAGTGATAAGGAACGATTTCCATGTGTTACGTTCATTGTTTCCACCAATAATTACTCGTCATTATAATCTGCGACCCCGGCCTCATGATTTCACTCTGCCGGATAGGGATGATCGAAATTTCATACCTAGAGTACTTTATGGTGTATTGGCTATACGCTAATTTTCTTTAGCAATAGGTCTCAGTTATTAATACATTCCTAGCCCTCTTATCTATTTGACTATTATTTTTGTCTAATCGATATCTAAACTGTTGATTTTGTAATCTTGTTGCGTTTGTGTCAACGAGTTTGTGAAATAAAGGAATAGTAGTAGTAGTAGTAGTAAATCATATTCAATCTCAGAGGTGGGCAAACTACAGCCCACAGGCCAGATCCGCCTGCCAAAACTTTTTATCTGGCCCACACAATTCTTCAGAAAATTACCCCAAAAACTCACAAAATTCAGACCGCACGAAGTTTTCCACATTCTACTCACATGCTTCTGCTATCTTACTTACTATTCCGGTCTCGTCTTTCATAATAACTCTATGTATCATCGGTACTCCTGCCGACCTGCCCCATTTTCGTGCAGTCCGCCACTAACGAATCAATGGTTAAACGATTAGAGATTTGTCAAGCTGCGTGTTTATTATGTCGAGACACTGTGGCCGTATTCAAAGACTGCAATATAAGGCACCACTTTCAGACAAAGCATGGTGGTTTTGGACGTACAATCCATGATAACGAATTACAGGAAACAGCTGACGACTTAGTGAGAAAGCTGGAACAAATTGTTTTTGTGAAGCAGTCGAGTGAGCAAAGTGCAGCCACAAAAGCCAGTTTTGTTAATGTCACATCGTTCCAATGCAAAATGGTATTCTCGATGAAAGCACAGATATCCATTATTATACTGCTCAGTTGCTCATTTTCATCAGAGTAATCGACAAGTTTATAATCACAGAGGAGCTGTTGTCTGTGAAACATTTAAAAGACGCTACAACAGGACAAGATTTGTTTGAAAGTGTCAGTAACTGTCATTGAAACATTGGGTTGGCATGGGATAAGCCTGTGTGCGTAACAACGGATGGGGTTCCAAGCTTAACTGGCAAATATGTTGGATTGATCAGGAAACTGAATGATGAAGTTGCAAACATATGTAAGTAAGTAAGTAAGCAAACCCTTCTAATCATCTGTTGTCTAGAGCTGCATTGCATCATTTGTCAGGAAAGCGTGTGTGAAGTTTTATTACAACTGCAGCATGTTGTTGACCTTATTTTAAGTGCTGTCAAGTTCATCAGAGCAGAGGTTTGAATCACAGGCAATTCAGATCTCTACTAGAGGATTTGGATTCTGAATATCAGTGTATTGAATAGCACAAATGTTCGTTGACTCAGTTTGGAAAAAGTGTTGAAGTATGGCATTCAACGGAAGAAATTATTATGTTCCTGGAAATGAAAGTCACTACAGTGGAGTTTTCAACTCGAATGAAGGAAATTGAAAGGCATCCTTATTTGAATTCGCAGTTGATATACTTGCCAAAATGAATGCACCTAATTTGAGACTACAAGGCAAAGGGTTTTCGCACACGATCTGTATGCAGAAGTTAAATCCTTTCAAGCATAGCTAACAGTGCTTTCAAGGCAGATGAAAGTACTACAAAACTACGGACAATCTCCTACTCTCCAGCTTCAAACTGTCACAACATAGTCTGCAGAAAAATATATTCTTCAGCTATGAATTTGAAAAAAGTGTTTTCCAGATTTTAAATCACTTGAGACTGAATAATATTTGCTTTGCTAACTATACCGTTCATATTTGAGACTGATAAGGCACCTACAGAACTTCAACTGGAGTTCATCGACCAACAAAGTGACACTGTTCTCACAGAGCAATTCAAAGGTTCAGACCTGACAACATTCTTTTCTTCACTCAGAAAAAAAAAGTTCTCAAATCTACAAACTTATGCTTAAAAATGTTTGTGTTGTTTGCATCCACTTACATCTGTGAACAAACATTTTCAACTATTTATCGATGATGTATGTGATGATTTCAATAGGCCCTTTATCCACACACTAGGACGGTAAAGTTTAGGAGCTCTTTCAGGCCACTTAAAATCAGCCTTTCCCCATTTCGCCTCGCCCTCCACTTTCACTTCTCCCCTTTCCCTCTCCTCCTAGAAGAAATTCATTCACCTACCTTCATCCAAATCATTAGTGATTGGTCGATAGTACCTGCCAGATTCAAAATCAGTTGCTGCCACTCCACATGCAGTTGCTTCTGCAGACCAAAGGAACTCTTTTTCCGCAATTCTTCATGGACCTAAACAAAAGATGTTGGTAATCAATTCTTTTGAGGATCAGCTTGAATTTACAAAGCCGCATTATTATAACAGCCGAACATCTGCTGCCGTTTGAAAAATTCTTGACATCGGTCGCACTGACCAGTACACAGTGATGTACAAGTCCAACTCGAGACCG
Organism: Aporrectodea caliginosa; assembly: GCA_020284085.1. Classification (NCBI taxonomy): domain Eukaryota; kingdom Metazoa; phylum Annelida; class Clitellata; order Crassiclitellata; family Lumbricidae; genus Aporrectodea; species Aporrectodea caliginosa. Next base: position 6,655 of record JACEVL010000078.1, read on the forward strand.
AGTTTCTGAGGACTCAGACTTGAACTGTCATGACTCGGACTTGGACTCAAAGCCTCTGGACTCAAATCAGACTCGTGGACTCACTATCCAAGCCGCATTTTCTGGGCAGAACAGGCAACTGTATTACCAAGACAACACTTAGAGACAGTTACAATAATTCTAGCTGACCCTGAGTACTGTATCAGTTAGCCTAGTTAGTAGTGGAAGAAGTTTTATGCGTCATTATCGTGGATGACATTTTTGCAGGAAAACCAAGTTTTTTCCCTTTGTTATCAAATGCTGCCAGCCTTCTTCATCTGAGGTCCAAATCCGACCTGTTGGGTCTCAGTAATCAATACCAACCACCACTGCCTTCCCCATGTGCAGATGGGTTGCTTATTGATGGTGAACTTATTGTAAACGCGGACAATAATAGTCCCCAGGGACGATAATAGTCCACAGAGTCAGTCCCTAAAGACTGACTGAACGAGTTAGCGACCGACTTAACAACTTAGTCAACCAAGTCACATGCTTATCAACTAACGAAGCGCTTAGACTTGTCGAGTGGCTTACGGACTTGAAATCGACTTCTTAGGTAATCCGGTGTCTAGCAGTCACCTAATAATGCAATGCATTTTAAAGCCTACTGTCCTGAAAAACCAATGACTGCGAAATGTTAATGTGAATTTATTAACGAAAGTGACAGACGATCAGTGCTTGTAAAAGGAATAAAACACACTACAAACTCCGAGGTTGTACTGCAGTGCTCGTTCAGCCTGTAATGGATTCTGCATGTATGGATAAATCCAGTGGTTCCCAACCTTTCAATTGACTCCTTCAAATCCGGACTCAAGACTTATTTGTTTGCAAAAGTCTACCCTGCTGCTAGTTGACTGTGTAATGTAATGTAATGTAATGTAACAAGACATTTATAAAGAGCCACTCAAGAGTCTCTCAGAAGCGCTCAACACGTGGCCATCAAACAGCTGAAAAAGTGCGTCTTTAAGAGTTTAGAGAAAACCATATAGCCGCGTGCAGCTCGCACAGACGGCGGAAGAGCGTTCCAGATCTGTGACGCCGCAATCGAGAAGTCCCGACGACGCTCCCCATACCCCTTACTTACTGTCAAGTTATTGAATACTGGCCATAGTCGCAGACTCACACGCAAAGTCTGTACAGAAGCCCTAGCGACCGACGGCAGACGTCAAAGGCTCAAAGCCGAAACTCCAATATTTCCGACTGTGTCGACCATAATTGACACATTGTTGATATGCTGACCGGGCGCAAGTGGGGTTAAAATTATGAAATTATCTAATTTAGTATAACGGAACATAATAACTTTAGCATTATTATATTACATTCTGAAAACTGACATTTATAATGAAACCGTCATATCCAGGTGGGTATGAAAAAAGAAAGAGAAACAACTTTCAAAAGAAAGGACATGATGAACATAAACTACATGATTTTTAAAGCGCTGCCTTTGCGAGCACCAACAAAACAATACAATACAATACAACTTGCATTTATAACGCGCCTTAATAAAACAAATGATAATAAAACAAAGTCTAACTCAAAGGACGCGTTACAATGTACTTACTAATCATAGTACTTAGAGAAGAGATAAGTTTTAAGTTTAGATTTAAAAATATTAATTGAGTATGATCTTCGGATTAGTTCTGGTAGAAAGTTCCATTCAGCTGGACCAGCTACTTCAAACATTCTGTTTCCAAATTGTAGATTTGTTCTTTTGATTACGAAGTCTCTTTTCGAAGCCGATCGCAATCCACGTCTTGATTCAAGAGCAGCACAATGGTGTGACTAAAGATGATAAGTAAGGAGGAGCAGACCCTGACATTACTTTGAACATGAAAAGACAGATTTTAAATGATATCCGAGCCTGAATGGGTAACCAGTGTAATTGCTGAAGGGAGTTTGTGATGTGATCTCTAGGGCCAAGGTTCTTGACTAGACGAGCTGCAGTGTGGATAACAGAGGTAAGCGGTGAAAGGGTGGATTTTGGCAGACCATAGAGTATTGAGTTACAGTAGTCAATCCTGGACAATACAAGTGAAATAAGTGAAATAAGTGCATCGAGTGCAATCGAAACCACTGATAATGCTAGTGATGACTTAGATTTGTCGGACAAAATGGTAGTCAAAAACAAGAAGTTGAAGCAAATTCTGAAAATAATCTTCTGGGTATATATGCGCCGAAAGTAACGAAACTGACATATGCAAATGCAATTTGATTATATTGTTGACGAATTTGCAAGGCAGAAATCAAGGAAGAAATTTTTTAGAGTTTTTTTACGATAATCGTAATTATTCTAATTTCACAAGGTAATTACTCTATTAGCTTGTAAATTAGTCTTTCAGTTCCATTTAAGTAGCAGGTTATAAGTTTCGACTTTATGATCTGTTAGTGCAGCTTGCAGTTGGATCCGGTGTTATCGTATTGGTAATAACCAGTAGCATCCAGTTACATTACATCCTTGTACAGCAGCACTAATAACATATTGAGTTCTGTAAAGCGCAAGTTGTGCAACTTAAATTTAAAAAGATTAATTTAAAATGATTATTATAGATTGCCTATAAAATGATAAAATTATTAGTTAACGGTACGCGTGCATTATATGTATTATTATTATTTACCCTGTAATTTTATTTTATTAGAAAAAACATAGCTTATCATGTACGTTTAGAACTCTGTGTTCAGATACCCGTACTTTGGTAATTAGCTTTGCTTTGGGGTTAGGGCACCCGGATGTCTTAACCCGGCTCTTGGCTTAAGGCCCCCGGAAGTCTTAATCCGGCCCTGCATAAAATGTATTAATTTTGTGTTATTTCACGGTTGAAATAAATTTTAATAATATTAATAATTAGTGATTATCGATTTAAATACTCAAAAATCGTTTGAACTGTGTTTTGGCTTAGCATTTCCATTGGAACTGAACTAGCCAAAACACAGTACTGCTCTTCGGCTTATATCAGTTTTAATCAAAGTGAAATGGTAATAATGATTGCACTTTATAACTAATACTGTTATTGACTGCCTTTGTTTTAACTTGAACAACTTGAACTTGAATAACCGTTTCAATTTGAACAGCAATTAGTAAATAAATTTGCAAAAAAATAATATTGAAAATTATAAAAAAATTGAACATTGGACTCTAAGTAGATTTTGTCATCGAAATTATAATAGCCATTCACTGTTGCTCTACATATATCTACAGATAGAATATAATGTTTTCAAAAATAATGTGTCAGCAAATTTATTTAAAAAATTAAATTTGATACAATCAACTGAACATTCCACATGTAGAGATCACTTTAGGTAACTAAACTCCTGAAACTACACCAATACTGTAAAGGATACGTAAATGATTAGCTGCTGATTAAATGCCACAACTGATTAGCAACTTTCTACTATCTCGTTTAAAATTATCAACCAAATCAGAAGTGGTTGTGTATTGACTTCCATGATAGATCTCAAAAGTGAGGTGTCTCCAGAAACTTTGGTACTTTTTCACTTTGAAAATGCAGCCGTCGTTGTGGTAGAACTATTTTTCTGCTTTTTAAGCGTTTGAGAGCTTTTCCGGCTGACCTTGCCTTTGCATCTGCACTTTTCTAAAGCCAGACTCAAAATTTTGCCAGCTTTGCTGTTACAATCCCTCCTTTATAATAAAGAACACTGAAAGGTGCAATAAATTTTAGCACAAATATGATACAAGACGTTCTTCAAACATTCAAACATGTTGTCTAGTTCAAATGATATAGGCCTAATTTACCCTTTGAGTACCAGCATTATTTTTCGAAAATAGCGATAAATCCGGTAATTTTGATACGCTTTGTTCAGCAGTACTGCCAGACATAATTTATAGAATTTATCAGGAAACAGCAAAACTTCGTAGTTATTGTCAGTATCATCATCACCTCTAATATTGTCTCTTAGCATCCTCCAGTAGGCCAGGCGACATTATAAAACATCAGTGACGTGCGTACGACGATTCGATAAAACTTACGCATCTCCGAGTCTAAACAATATCATGTTTTTGGCTATGTGTAAACTTACACTCAAAATACAAGTCAACTGGAAACTTTACCCCAACATTTGCCTTTGTTACCTGGCATAAACACAGCCACACCAACCAAAATTTCCAGTTCCACTAACACCCAGACAAGCTAGTAAGTACCTAACACAAATCTAATAAGTTTTGCGCCTTGGAGATGCTTGGCAGGTATACCCACAATCAGAACACACGTGCTATTTGAAACCGCGGGTTTAAAAAGGGTTAAAAAATCTCTTCGCGACCACTTCCATACCACAAATCTCTTAGAAAAATCTCATTCATTTACTGAAACCCAAGCAGGGAATTTAAACCAAATGTTCTTGGAGCAGGAGTGCCTTAATGCGCTTTGTATAATTAATACATGTGGAGTGTGACATGGATACCTAAATTTTAAATTGATCAAGCGATATTCGTCTCTGCATTTTTGGGCAGTTGTCTGAAAATAGGGCGTCTGTAACATGACTACAATCGATTTAGGCTAGTGTAAAATAGTGTAAAATATCTTAAAACTTCTTATAACCATATAAAAGAAAACCTAAGCATTAAGTAACCATCTGTCATATCCGTGTATTAGTCACACCCACGTAGCCGTGATAACAGCATCTTGAAAAAATATAGAAAATATTCAGTTTTATAATATGTAATTACAATTAACGACTGTAACAATTAAACACGTTTTACAATTAAAAACGCTTTATATAACTTACTTCAGATTAATTCGGATTGACAAATTTGTGTCACGCCCTTAATTTGTAAACCAAACCGGAAACAGAATGCCTAAACGGCGCTGACTTATTACTTATTACTTATAACGCAACACCGTGTTTGACTTGCTATGCGTTTGTATACGAGCAGCAGACGCTGTCGTTATAACGCAGTGCTGTGCTTTGTAAGTAAGTAAGTACGTGCTTTATTGAACCGCCTGCAAACGCACTGCGGGAACATCACATCAGACTCATAGAGTATTAAATCACAAATCACAAAAATCACAAATGTCAAAAATATCATAAAATACAATAAAACAGACATCTATGAATATATGAGAGTAAGGTTATAGTAAAAAGAAAGATCAGCAATAAAATCAATTAAAATAACATAAGCGTAATAAAACCACATCGGGTTAATGCGTCAGCATGTGGGATCTCACGGTTATGTGAACGAGGACGGAGAGAGTACTTTAACATTCTTTATAGGAGGCAGTAGACAATTTAGAACATGGCTGGGGTTGTGAAGCACAGATGAGAAAAGAGAAGAGTCAGCACGGCAACAGAGGTCATCGAACATTATCTGGTCGGCAGGCAAAAACTTTAGCCGTACCATTTTCCGGATTATTGCATTAATACGCTTTGGCTTGACTTCAAACGAAAAATATCCAACTCACTGTGTTTTGGCAACATAAAATCTCGGATACCAGTGATAATACAGCTTCGACAGTTTCTTAACATGAAGATAGTTAGGCTACATCTTAAGGGCAAAAATGAGAAAAAGTGAGAAACATTTTTTCCAGTTACTGTGTTTTGACTTCTCAGGGCAGTATGAAGCTAAGTGTCATTACGAACGAAAATATTACATCAGTTAGCACAACAATGCACATAATTATACCCCCAAGCCGCCGCCACAGCCGCCGAGCCGCCGAATTTTTGTCCAAGCCGTTTAGCCGCCGGAAATTTTACGGCTTAGCCGAAAAACCGCCAAGAATGTTTTTACGGCTAGCCGCCGGAAACATATTCAGCTAATTCAGCAAGAACACGCACAAAGTTGTGATTGTAAAATTTTCCCGCTGGTTTCAAAGAGTTATGACTTTGTAGATTACCGTACAAGTTCGGACTTATTGAAACTGTACTGTTTCGAATGACTTTTTGTGTGCCACTATTAATTGTTCATTTTTATGGCATTGTAGCAGATGTCCTAATGTCTAATTAATTGGCTTTTGGAACTCTATAGTCGATACACGTTTCGAACGAACTATGTTTCAAGCCGTATTTTTTACGGCTAGCCGAAAATGGTAGTTTACGTCATTTACGGCTAGCCGAAAAGCCGCCGTAAATTTTCTCAAGCCAGCCGTTAGCCCAAAAAATTGCGGCTTGAGGGTATGAATGCACAGCAATCTAGAAGAGTCACCAGTGAAGGGCCCACGCACACGCGTGGAACCGACCAACGGATTCCCGTCGACAGATGAAGATGGATTGGATGTTCAGAGTCTCTGAATCGAAGCCTCTGGACTCAAATCTGACTCGTGGACTCACTATCGAAATCACATTTTATGGGCAGAACAGGCAACTGTATTGCAAAGACTAGGCCTTCACTTAGTGGTAGTTACAATGTTAGCTGTCCCTGAGTACTGTATGAGTTAGCCCGGAGTTAGCTTGTTGAACGCGTTTTAGGAGTGGAAGAATTTGTATGCGTCATTATCGTGGATGAATTTTTGCAGAAAACCAAGTTTTCCCTCTTGTTAGCCTATCAAATGCAGGCAGTCTTCATCTGGGTCCAAATCTGATCTGTCGGGTCTCAGTAATCTATGTCAAACACGTGCACCGTAAACTTCACCACATGTGTAGATGGGTTGGTTATTGATGGTGAACTTATTGTAAACGAGGACAATAATAGTCCCCAGGGACGATAATAGTCCACAGAGTCAGTCGCTAAAGAATTCCTGACTGAACGAGTTAGAGACCGACTTAACAACTTAGTCAACCAAGTTACATGCTTGTCAACTAACGAAGTCGCTTAGACTTGTCGAGTGGCTTACGGACTTGAAATCGACTTCTTAGGTAATCCGGCGACTGTGCACGTACAGATTTTTTAAACAGTGATAAAGATAAAGATGAGGATAATAATAATACTGGCGGGGGAACCATCTGTAGCCTAGTACACTTTCACCGGCAACAGACTGAACAATTAGGCCCTAATCGGCGTTTATAGGATCTAATTGTTATTAAAATGTAATGGCCTTACTTTTCATACCCAACACGTTTATCCTGACATAGGCTACTTCAACTTGCGATTGAGGGAGCAAATTTGAAAACATCACGCTAAGTTGGCACAAAAATAAAATATAATAACCTACCTATCTCCAGGAGCTCTTCACATTGACTTCGGTCTGCTCTGGTCGCCGATCTCTGCGCTCGGCTTCTAGAGGTGACTTTATGGTACCGCATGCTCGCTCTGCCACCAGACAGCGTCGGGCATTCTCGATAGTGGGTCCTTCTCTTTGGAATGGTCTCCCCTCTGACCTGCGTTCTCTTCCACGAGACTTCTCTTCTTCTTTTTTATAAATTACTTAAGACCTTCCTTTTTGACCGGGCCTGGGTCGGGAGCGCTTCTGAGTAGTAACCTTGAAGGGGCGCTATATAAATCTCATAGATAGATAGATAGAACTTGTTGCGAACTCTGAATTAACACTGCCGTACACCAACCGTTTAGCTTCGCTAGCAGTGGCGCGTCACGGCAGGTAGCGGTAGGTCATTTGACTTGCGTAGGCTATTTTATTCAAGACCTGCCCTATGACCTGCCTAAAATGCTTTGGAATTTTTAATATCTTCTTTACACTTCAAACATCAATATCTGTCCAATAAGAGCACTATTGCAATTATTTACGTCTAAACGAGTTTTTGCGTTTTCTCTAGTAGGCCAATAATTATACATGTAGAAGCTTATAATGTAAACTCTAAAATTGAAAAGTAGGCCTAATGCTTAGGCTAAGTATTCTTTTCCGCCGTTGCGTCAGAAAGTAGTGGAAATAAATAGTAGGCTAATTAAGTAGGCCTATATCCTTTGTTGAAAAACCAACTGATAGGCCCTAACCGAATTTTGGTGTACAAAGATCATCAAATAGGCTAGATAAAAAAAATTAAGTAGGCCCTATAAAGCATTAGTGTGACAAATGTTTTACGAGATAGAGAGTTTGCCTTAGGTAGCCTATTATTCTATTGTGGGTTCTGGGGTGTAGGCCGCGTAGCGCGTATGAAACAGTTTTCACGGGAGGCAGTATAGCTGATGTATGTGCAGGGTTGCTGATGATGGTAGAAAAGAAGTTAGAGTCTGCTTTTTGGCAAAGTTGCTCGAAACTTTGGTAGGATTCCGTTAGATATCGAGACCGGACCAGTCGCCGTATAGTTGCCTGTAGACGAGTGCGTCCCTCTACCCCCCACAAAGCCCCACCACGCCGGGGCCGCATAGAGCATCCGCGAGCGACACTGTGGTAGCATTTGTTACATCACTCAGAGATTGTCCCCTTAACCCATGCATGTCCTGTTAGAACGCGGAGGGCATACATTGACTGCCTCTGTTGATTAGCCGTAATGGATACAGATACACTTGTAGACGATATGTCGGTAGACGAAGCGTCTGTAGACGAAGTGTCGTAGACGAAAAGTCTGTAGACGAGTTGTCGCGGAACCCTGGCAAAGCCCCACCATAGTTGGGAACAGTAGGCTATAGCATGCGGTTGACAGTGGTTTGCACTAACAAATTTTTACGGCAACTATTTTTTCAACTAAAATAAACAAGTTTTACTAAAAGTAGGCAACTGATTTTGTAAATAAGTTAACTGAACTAAAAATATTTAGTTAAACTTTTTCAAACTTTTAACAAACTTTTTCACAAACATTTTCACAATGTTCCCGTTAAGTCGATCAGTCGAGTGTATACGATCGACTTGGTTCGGCCGACGATCGACTCGATCGACTTCGTCGACTCGCCGACCTTTCGACGACTCGATCGACTTGGCTCGAACGACGATCGACTCGATCGATTTCGTCGACTCGGACTGTAGTCTCTTGGCCAAAATTGCTGACGACTTCTTATTCTTATTCTTATTTTTTAGTAACTAAATTACTCATGAATTTCAATTGCACACTCTTCCTCAAACTGTAATTGAACTGGTAAGTAACATTTCAGGTATTATAATGATATCGTGCATAGTTGTAAAAAACGTTTTTTTCGTTTTTTATTATTTTCCAAAAACGTCGTTTTTTCGTTTTATTTCTCGTCTCGTTTTTTCCGTTTTTATTTCTTATGTGTAACTTTATTTAGTTATTCACTGTCTGTTACTATTTGTTTAATTTTATTTTTGTCTGATGTCCCTTACGTTGCCTCCATCCTTTCAAGGATTCATCTAATTTACGTCACCATTTAGTGTCATCAGTTGAGAAATAAACAGCACAGTTCAGGAATAATAAAGTTATGTTATTTGCTGATTAAAATTAACAAGGTTTTTAATTTTAAAATGCATTAAAAGATGTAGCAAAGTCAAATTATTTTCTTTTCCGTTTTTTCGTTTTTTTCCGTTTTTATTTTTTCAATAAAACGACGTTTTTCCGTTTTTTATTTTGATTTTACCGTTTTTAACAACTATGATATCGTGTGTGCTCTGGTTGATTTGTAAGGATTAAGCCTCGCCTAATCCGTTGACTTGATCAGCTAGGCGGCTGTAGGTAATCCTGGAAATGGCGGTCCCAAATTATGAACTGAAAGAAGTCTACAAAGTTATTTGATAATATTACTATTGTCCATGCAACCAACTTGGTATCCAGCTTCTATTTACGGGAGAAATTATTTCGATCAATCCAGCTTCTATTTCAACACAGGAATGTTTTCATCAATCCCACTTCCATTTAGGGGAAACAGTTTTTTCACCAATCCAGCTTCCATTTAGGGAAACAGTTTTTTCATCAAAGATGAGGAACGTCGTCTATATAGGCATATGAGAGAAATCTGTTTCATTCTGTGTCAGCAATGCAGACTTTGCTGATGGATGAAGTTAACCGTTTATTTAACTTCCATTTAATCAAGCAGGTGAGTGAGGTGGCAAGGAAGGTCCAAAAAGGATGAAAATCCCGCTAACAGGGACAACTATTTGCTAATAATTAGCTTAACAAAATAACAGAATGGTTAACACCTTGAATTTGCTATGGTACATCAAGTAGAATAAAATATACAACTAATATGAAACCATTAAGCGAAAAGAGAAAAACAGAAGGGAAAAGGTCCACTTAACCAGCAGATTAGCAGTAATTAATAAGGCTAATTAATAATGACATTATATATCAAGTGAATGCGTAACATTTTTTAAACCAATAAAAATTGGCCGCCTGTTGGATGAAGAGAGGAATCTTATTCCAAACACTCAAGCATTTGTTAAACCAAGGAAGCTAAAATAAAGTTGATTGGTGAGTAGGGTGGTCCAAAAACATAAAAGTGAAGCTAGGGACCAAGATACCACCTACATTTTTTAGACTTGTTGTTTGTATTATCCTGGCAAAATGTCAGCTTCCTACTCCAACTGGAAGACGGTGCTCAATGACATAAACTTACACCATTGTAATCGTCATGTAAAAGCAAAATGTGTTACAAAGTGTGATCATCTTGGTAACTTTCTTATGGAATTATGCAGTTAAGTTCTCTTACTAACTTTTATATTTAGGACTTATTGGACAGTTCTTATTACAGATTTTGCCGTTTACTTCCTGTTCATTACCAGACATTGTACTGACATTTATTTTCGTTGATATAATTATGTACAAACGGTACTGTTTATGCAACACATAATTCCAGAATTCATATCTTTGATTGCATTTCAGCCGCTTTCTGCAGCATTTCATACATTGATATATACATACAAACAATATATGTATATATGTACAGATATTATATATATATACAATACAATACAATGCAATACAATAAATACATACATACAAAGCTAAAAATGAACATGCTGATTCCGTAATAGGCGAATCTATACCAGATTGTCCCTTGGTGGTTAACAGGGTTGGTAAACTGCTTTCCGAGATTTTTGAAAGCACTTAACCGCTTATCAGTGCTGGTTTCTGAAGGTGACAAACAATAACCTGCTAGGAATTCTAAAGTTGGCCTCTGGAAGAGGACTTAATGAAGCCAAGTCTATTTATGATCTGCTGGAAGCATGGAAGTTGACTGAAACAGTTCAAGTCATGAGCTTTGACACTACTTCTGTGAACACTGGTCGCTTGAATGGAGCATGTGTTCCTCTGAAAAATATAATTGGTCGAGAGCTCCTGCGATTGGCTTGATGTCACCCCTTCATGGAACTGATCCTAGCTATGGTTTTCACTTTTGAGCCTTTAAGTTACCTAAACACACCAGTATTTGAAGAGTTTTAAGGCTGCTTAGGAAATGTGACATATGACAAATTGCAAAGTCTGGAGCCAAATTCTGAAACAGAAAATTTCCGTGAATCCACCATCACCTGCCTCAACAATGAGGCTGGAAGGAAATGGCAGAAGATGAAGATTGTGCAGATTGTCCAATGAGTCCAGTGAACGGATTGTGAAAGGTAGGGCAAACAGACTTCATGAGGTAGCAAGCTTAAGAGATTTTGCTACAAAGAGCAATTTTGTTACAAAAACCAAAGCTACTCCAGTCCCCGAAGTAGGTGTTTCATTTCTCACCCTTCCACCAGACGTGAGAACGCAGACCAGGCGTTAGAACGCAGAATATCAACATTCGACATGTAAAGAAATGGATCGGAGCATTGCGTGTCAGTCGAACACGGTGTCAAGCTCTTTGAAGAATTCAGCAGCCTCCTCCACATGATGAGGAAAGTTGTTGCCTTTCTCCTGCAAGTTTTTGAGGCAAACAGAACGGCTGTTCCCACTGATACTACGAAGAATTCTTCTATACATGCATTGCTGAAGAAATGAAGTTCTGCGACACATACTTCTTGGGCCATCATTTGGGAGTTGTTGATTGTTTATATGTTTCCTTGCAGCAAATAATATTGCTAACATGATATAACTACTGTCTGTGTATATTGGTAAATTAATAATCTTATCATAATTTAAGATTTCAAGACGTTATGCGTTGTTTCTAACCGATCGCACTATAGGGTAAAGGGGGTACAGAGGGAGGGTACGTGAGCACCGTCTTCCAATTGGCGTAGGAAGCTGAAATTTGCCAGAATTATACTATTAACAGGTGTAAAAAACTGAGGGGGTATCTTGGACGCTAGCTTGAACTTCAATTTTTATCAATGTGACCATGAACCACCCTATTGGTGAGCTATAATAAGTGTAATGTAACTGAACATTAACATAGCACTTCTTCAAGATTTCAACTCAAAGGGGCTCTCTCTGCTAGTCCATATGATGTTAACTGTCATTACAAACGACTATATTACATCAGTTAGCACAACAATGCAGTAAATATGATGCTAGTGTAGCCTATCTTGCGTTGAAATAAAGTCTCCCCCGGGGAGAGTTTATTTCGAGGATGGGATGAAATATTCTCTCCCCACCGGAGACTATATTCTGAAACAAAGTCTCCGGGGGTGAATTTCTTCTGAAAAAGATCCGCCGGGGGAGAATCTATTTCGAAATAGAGTCTCCGGGGGAGACTTTTATGGGGAGACTGTCACGCGACACCGGCTCCGATTTAAGAGGCCGCACAGGTATGGACGACCGTTGCGTCCCAAGTCAGGTACTTCCCTCCTGTCCACGGTATGAGGGGGTGCTCCGTCTGTCACCTCTTTTATACCATCCAATCGAAACAGGCCAATACATTTTTATTATTGTTGTTGCTATTATTATTATTATTATTATTATTATTATTATTATTATTATTATTATTATTATTATTATTATTATTATTATTATTATTATTATTATTATTATTATTGTTATTATTATTGTTATTGTTATTTTTTTTTTATTGCCCGAGGTATCAATGATCCCTCAGGCGATCCAAACAATATCCGGAGATGTTACTGATGGTGGTCTGGAACGGCAACTCACTCGGCAGTTATTGTTATTGTTATTGTTATTGTTTGTTGTTATTATTGTTGTTATTGTTATTATTGTTATTATTATTATATTTTTTTCGCCCGAGGTAGAAAAGATCCTTCAGGCTCTAATATTATTATTATTATTATTTTTTTTCGCCCGAGGTATATATGATCCCTCAGGCTTTAAGAAACTATCCGAAGAGTTGTTTTTTTGTTCTGGAGTTAGCGGTCCTCGTTCTCGGTCAACTGTGCGAATGTGCCTCGAAAAGCAACAGCGTTATATCGTTGCGTGCATATTGATAGGCGCTGGAAAAGATGTGTGGTCTCGAGTGGGTCTCCCGTTACCGCGGTCAAGCGCCGACCTAGCTCTGTCAAGAACTCCAGGCCTGATCTGTTGATGGGACCCAGCGTTTCAAAAGCAATGGGGACAAAGTAATGGGTTGCGGGGAGGTCTGCGTATTTGGCATTTTTCCGTGTTTCGGCCAATTCGGCCGCTGCCCCGGGTGTTGTCGATGTCAGATGAATGTACGATGCGGCGCATGTGTGGATACTGGTGGCGTCCCAGGCGATGTATTTGCCTCTTGTCCACGGGATCAGCGTCGCTCCGTCAGGGCGTTTGCCGTCGCTGCGGAACAGGCCCGGCGGTTCTTTGGCGCTTGGCGTGTCTGCTCTCTGGAGGGCTCTCCATACGATGTCGTTCAATGCAAAGTGTCTGCTGGCTCGCCCCCAGATTGTTTGCAGACCAGACCGTGGTGTCCTCCCTGATCAGCCATCTCGCCACATTGGCACTGGTGTGGCGCGCTGAGATCCAGTCCCAAGCGTAAGCCTATCGCCACCCTGACGGCCTCGTTACTCAGGCCCAGGCCACATGATGTTATGGGCACTGTAGCCATCCAGTCCCCGGCGTGTGCGGATGTCACTGCTCCAAGTCTTGCCCGGCTGAGTGGGTCGTTGAGTGAGGTCCACAATTCTGATCTCTCTTATTATTATTATTATTATTATTATTATTATTATTATTATTATTATTATTATTATTATTATTATTATTATTATTATTATTATTATTATTATTGTCATTGTTAAAACACGGTAAGGCTTAGTGTTGCTGAGTTGGTCGCTCCTCAGCGCCGGGCAACCTCGACATGGTGCCCTGGAAGGCAACCGCGTTGAAACGCTGGACCGTAACCGACAGGCGCTGGAGGATGAATTCTGTCTCTCGGGTGTCTCCGGATATTTTCGTCAGGCGGCGACCCATCTCGGAGATGAAGGCGAGACCCTCTCTGTTGAGAGGGCCAAGGGTCTCCAGGGCTACAGGGACGAAGGTGTACCTCCTCTGTAGATCTGCGTATTTGGCGTGTTTCCTTGTGGCAGCCAACTCCGCCGCCCTTCCAGCTTCGGTCGCCGTCTCAGGGATGTATGAGGCGGCCACGGTATCCACCACCGTCGCGTCCCATATCAAGGTCCGCCCGTTGCCCCACGGTATCAGGGTCTGACCATCAGGCCTCCTTCCGTCCGATCTGGTGAGGCCAGACGGCTCCTTAACCGCAGGGGTGCCAGCTCTGTTGAGGCTGCGGTAGATGATATCGTTGACGGCGCAGTGTCTAGCCTGACGTCCAAACCCCAAATGGCAGGAGAGGCCATGTGAGCCTCTGGACGACACCGGAGCACCGCATGCGCACGTGTGCGGCTCGCAAATGGCCAGGCCCAAGCGCAAACCGGCCGCAACTCTCACGGCCTCGTCGCTCATCCTCAGATCATATGCGGTCAACGGGAGGGCATGTAGCCAGTCGGAGGCATGAGGGAACTGCACCGCTCTTAGTCTGGCCTGGTCGTAAGGGTCCTGCAGTGCGCCACTAACCGACGATAAGACCTCCTGCAGCAACGGCCCATCCCATTGTGATTGTTTGTGACTGGGGACGGCCGTTGGGTCGGAAATCCTGGCGAGTTGCATCCATTGCGAACGCGCTGAAGTGTAGGCCGTGTCTGCGTTCTCGAGTGTTGTTCCCAAGATGAGGGACTTATTATTATTATTTTTTCCCCCGAGGTATACATGATCCCTCAGGGACTTAATATTAATTAAGAACAATAAATATTATTATTATTATTATTATTATTATTATTATTATTATTATTATTATTATGAGGGTTTTGTCCTGCTCCGTATTTTTATTGAGTGGCTTTGTAGTTCAAGTCCGCTGGTTTTGATCCGCCTACATGTTCGAACAACATTCGCCCTACGTGTTCGAACTAATCAGAAAACTAAGTTGGGCCATGTACAAAGGAAAGAACGGAAGAACAGCCACAGAAGAATGGAGGAAGAAAAACGAATGGAAACGCGCAAGAGTACGATCGGACGATGAGTTACTTAACTGAATAATTGCTCTTCACGTCGTCAGTTAAGTTGTTCACTAAGCAGACTGTTCGTTGGGCGTATACGTCGTTGTGGAATCAAACTGCGTCGTTACACGGAATATTTAGTAAAGTTAACTATACGTGAGAACTACATCTCTGAGTTATCTGTATAATGTAGGCAATTCGCAGACGCATAGTTGGGCCTTGATTATTGAAAAATAGAGGATCAACATTGATTTGATGTCAAGTCTTCTGCTAGATTTAGAGAAGCCTTGCCCCGCTGACATCGTATTTGAACCTGGTATCGTGGTTGGGCCATCCTGCAGGTAAGCTAGCTCAAACCCGGTATCGCTCCCGCTCAATTATTATTATTATTTTTTTTGCCCCGAGGTCATACAGGATCCCCTTAGGGACTTATGACTTATTATTATTATTGTTATTGTTATTGTTATTGTTATTATTATTATTATTATTATTATTATTATTATTATTATTATTATAATAGTAGTAGTAGTAGTAGTAGTAGTAGTAGTAGTAGTAGTAGTAGTAGTAGTAGCAGTAGTAGTAGTAGTAGTAGTAGTAGTAGTAGTAGCAGTAGTAGTAGTAGTAGGCCCTAGTAGTAGTAGTAGTAGCTTGTATGAGCTAATCACAACAGATTAATCATTTAGTTTGCCATTTATTTGTTTAGATTTGTCTAAAAACTCTAATCACAGCAAATTGACTTACCAAAGAGAGCTGGAAGCAGCACCAGGAGATCAAACGACTGAGATGCAGCATAACATTTTGCGGAAATTTTCCGTTGAAGAACAGCTCGAAGGAATAGTCTGTACTGATAGCTTCTACAGTGCTTGCTTAGGCCTACATGCCATCGAGCAATCGATGTTTTCCGTTGAGGTAGGCCTACAGGTGAATGATTACTCTGTACTCAACGCTGAACGAGCTTTCGAGCAATCGATGTTCTGATCTTATCAAATGGCTTTGTTTTCTTTGTAGCCTTGTCTAGACTCTAACATGTCTGCTACGCATAGCCACTAGTGTTTTGCATACCGTTGTAGACTTAAGGAAAGCTTCTACAACAAATAATAATCAACATACCATCATTCTAGTCTTATGTTACAGAAAATGTGTGAATGTAGCATTATTTGAAAGGCGCATGGACATTTGCCTTAGCACCCAGCCTTAGTAACGGGCCTTTTGGCTTGCCTTAGCAACCAGCCTCTTGCCTTAGTAACGGGCCTTTTGGCTTGCCTTAGCAACCAGCCTCTTGCCTTAGTAACGGGCCTTTTTGGCTTGCCTTAGCAACCAGCCTCTTGCCTTAGTAACGGGCCTTTTGGCTTGCCTTAGCAACCAGCCTCTTGCCTTAGTAACGGGCTTTTTGGCTTGCCTTAGCAACCAGCCTCTTGCCTTAGTAACGGCAGTTTTTGGCTTGCCTTAGCAACCAGCCTCTTGCCTTAGTAACGGGCCTTTTTGGCTTGCCTTAGCAACCAGCCTCTTGCCTTAGTAACGGGCCTTTTTGGCTTGCCTTAGCAACCAGCCTCTTGCCTTAGTAACGGGCCTTTTGGCTTGCCTTAGCAACCAGCCTCTTGCCTTAGTAACGGGCCTTTTTGGCTTGCCTTAGCAACCAGCCTCTTGCCTTAGTAACGGGCCTTTTTGGCTTGCCTTAGCAACCAGCCTCTTGCCTTAGTAACGGACAATTTGTCGTCCTCTGTGCCTATATATAGAGACGCCTGTTGCGTGTAAAGGGTGAGCGAGTGTGTGAGTTGGTTCCGAAGTCAGTTAAAGTTCAGTTAATGAGAGTTAAGCCAGAGTTGTAGTGTTTAAGCTGTTCGACATTAATAAAACAATCTGCTGTGTTGATCCGTGTCGTTGCCGTCTTCCTAGTTAACCTAGTGTTAGGCATCGTCGGTGGCACCGTTAAGTCCTTTGCCCGACGGGAAAGGCCGAGTCCAGCGAACGGACGAAGAACAGGGAAGACTCCGAAGAGCTATCCTGGTGAACATTAAGAGAGAGATACCGGAGTCCTGCCCCACGGCTGTCGTTTTTCGCCACAGTGGTACAGCAGAAGTGGGGTGCTAGACGATTGAAGAACACTGATTTCCGATGGGAGACGAGGACGACACGCGCGTCTACCCGCTGGTCGACTTTGACATCCTGCAGCCTAAAACCTCTACGCCCGCCGAGAGAAGGCGAGCTTTGTCTTATAACTAATTTGCTTACTATTCCAGATGGAATTTAGTCCTGCCATAACTCCCTTTGCCTTTGCTATTCTTGCCTTTATGTCCTTTGTACAATCATTATTCCATGTTAACAGACTACCTAAGTACACAAATTCTGTTACATTCTCAATCACCTCATCTTGCACTTTTATTTCCCTGTCTATTGTCTTCTTGCCAAATACCATTGTTTTTGTTTTATCCACATTTATTTTTAATCCAGCCCGTTGTGCAGATGTGTTCAGTGTGCAAACATTTTCCTGCAGCCTCTCACAACTATTCTCCAGCAAGTCAATGTCATCTGCAAATTTTAAGTTATTAATCAGTTCTCCCTGTACGGAGATTCCAGTTCCATTGTCTTGTATATTTTCCATGACTCTTTCCAAGTAAGTGATAAATGTATTGGGTGAAATTGGATCTCCTTGCCTTGTCCCTATCGTAGTTGAAAACCATTCTCCTATTTCCCGTCCCACCTTCACTGCAGATTTTGATCTGTCACCAATGTTTCTTAGTATTTGTATCAGTCTGTTTCCTACTCCATATGACTTTAGTACTGCCCATGTCACGTCATGCTTGATGGAATCAAATGCCTTCTGAAAGTCCACGAAACAATTATAGACAAGCTTGTTTTTTCTCTTGGCTTTTTCAGCAATCAACCTTAACATCAGAATTTGTTGGACTGTGCTTCTATCTTTTCTAAATCCTGCTTGTTCATCAGACATATATTCCTCCGTTTTTGCCTTCAGACGACTCAACAAAATTGTCATGAGTACTTTCCCCATATGGTTTATCAGTGCTATAGTTCTATAGTTCTTACATAATGTTAAGTCTCCTTTCTTAGGTATTGTTACAAGTATGGACTTCGTCCATTCCTCTGGTACTGTTCCCTCTTGCCACACTTGGTTACATATTCCCTGAATTGTCGTTATCATATCCCTTCCTCCAGCTTTTATCATTTCTCCTGTTATTCCATCTGTTCCAGGACTTTTGTTTTTCTTCAGCTGGTTCACCGCCCTTTCCACTTCCTCATATAGAATATCATCCTTCTCGTCATCTTCAGCTGGTGGAGTTATCTCTCGCAGTTCTTCAAGCAGCTTTTTGTTTGTTACCTCCGTCTCACTATATAGCTCACTGCAGTATTCTGTCCATCTTTCTTTTATCTTTTCTTTGTCCATCAAGGTATTTCCATACTTGTCTCTAATTGCTGTCTGTTTTGGTTGCCATTTCCTATTTATAGTTTTTATCAGTTTAAACACTTCCCTTGTTTTGTACTCGCCTGCATATTTTTCAATGTCACAACATTGTTTCTGCAACCAGTTCTCCTTATCCTTCCTAGCTGATGACCTTACTACATTACATAATTTTTTATACTCTTGTGTAGCTTGTTCAGATTCCTTGGCCTTTAGTCTCATCTTCCTTTTTTCTTTAGCTAGTTCTAATGTTTGGTCACTTATCCATTTATTCTTTGGTTGTTCTGCTAAAGGTATAGTTGCTTCCACTGCCTGTTCTATGATCTCACCAAGTATGGTCACCTTCCTTTCCATATCAAGTTGTTCCAATTCTGCATCTTTGATTCTCTGTTCTATTTCTTTCTCATACTGTGCCCGCACCTCCACATTATCAAGTATTTGGATGTTTCTCTTCTTTGCATAATGCTTACTTGGTATGTGTCTCAGCTTCAACTTCAGATTACACAGCACCAAATTATGATCAGAAGATATGTCAGCTCCTCGGAATGTTCTACACAGCTTAACTGATGTTATCCACCTTTTATCAATCAATATTAAGTCTATCATATTGGTATGTTTCCCATCTGGTGATGTCCAAGTGTATTTCCTGCAGTCTTTTTGTTTGAATTTAGTGTTACAGATCACCATTTCATATTTAGCTGCAAAATCCAATAGTCTTTCTCCTCTCTCATTTCTTGTTCCATACCCATATTTTAACATTATGTGTTCCCATCCTACATTATCCTTGCCGATCTTTGCATTCCAATCTCCACAAATAATCTTTATATCTTTTCTTGGCAAATCTTTCATTGTCCTCTCCAGATTCTCGTAGAACTCTTCAATATCTTCATCTGTGCTATCCGCTTTTGGTGCGTATATTTGAATAACTAATATGTTCAGAGGTTGTCCATTAAATCTAGCTGGTTCGTAGCAGCGCTCTATTTCAAACTATTCGAGGGTGGCCATATTGTTCATTTAGGACGCATTCTCAATCAAGAAATCAATAAATTTCGTTTAATATTCAAAGTATCACACTGACAGGTCGCAACTTGTGACAAGTATAAGGTAACAAAATTGTCTTTAATAGCTCTGAGAGTTAGCCATGAATTAATTGGTTATTATACCATTGACTCAGTTCTGACAGCTACAAGTTGAAAATAGGATAATTAGAATAGTGGTGTTGTAAGTTACGGCAGCTTAAATGAGGTGATGAATGAGCGAATGAGGTGATAAATGAGTGATGTGATGAATGATTTATAAGTAGGGGATAATGTATTTAGTAGTAGTACAAGTTTTCAAATAGTACACGAGATATAAAATTTCGGGGGTGGGGGCGTAGAGTAGTGGTAACATCATTGGTGACATTCGTCGACTACCCAATTTAGTTGCCGTAATTAATACAAGTAAATTCAGCTCCATTATTACGATGTACAGGAGCTCCATACTGGTCTAAGCATCATTAGCACGAGAGAGTACACAATTTTCAGATGGCTTATTTTACATAGCTAATTTGGCGTATGATGATATTTTTTACTGCAGTTGTTGAAATGAATCACTACAATGTAATTCGGCAAGCTGTTGTCAAAGCATACCCGCAAAGAAGCAATGAATATCACACATCCGAGGCCAAGAAAATATATGATGTAGTCAAGCAAGAAAAGGACGACGGTGCCAAACTGAATGCAGTTGAAAGTGAGCTGAAGAAACTGCGTGAACTGACAACAAAGAGCAAGACTCAGTCCTTGATGTATTTCATCAAAGCCAGTGAAACAGCCGCAGCTGCTGCTAAACTAAAGGCTGGTGTTTCTAATAAATCGACAGAGCTCAACTCGAAGTCAAATGAGGAAGAAATTGTGTCTACAACTGACGATAGTAAGAAATCCATATCTGCTGTTGTCACAACATCTGCATCGTGTAAGAAGAATCCAGCTCGAGCACAAGCAGAGGCCGCAGAAGCCTTGAATATAGCAGCTAAAACAGTGTTGGATCTTCAAAAATGTAGAAACCCTGACGACACAGAAGTAAAACATGCCAAAAAGGTTCATAAAGCAGCTGAAAAGCTTCTATGTGCTAAACAAAGAAATGCAATGAGACAGATGAAATTCCAACAAAACCGCCGGCAGAAACTGAAAGAGATGTGTGAAGAAGATGAAACATGCAAAAAGAAACTGTGCCTTAGGGAAGCACCGGGAAGACCCAGTGCAAATGATGCTCAGCCGGGATTGTTGCAAGCAATAGTTGATCTCAGATTCGTGGCGCAGGTGCACATGAACGAAGACGTACAGACGCACTTAATAGTGGTCGTACACTAGACGATCTCACGCGTGAGTTGAAAACATCAGGTTTCAGTCTTACCAGATCAGGCATTTATCTTAGGCTCATTCCAAGGAATTGGTCAACACACGAAGGGAAGAGGCATGTCACAACTGTTAATGTAAAGTTGAAGCGAGCTCAAAATGCCGATCACCATCGCCATGCTGACACCAAATTTGCCAGGGCAACTCACGAGTGTTTGGTGCAGCTCTGTAGCATTCTTGGACCTCATGATGTGGCTTGTCTGAGCCAGGACGACAAAGCCAAGGTCCCACTTGGTTTGCCTGCTGCAAACAAGCAATCAACAATTGTCATGAATATGGAATATGAAGTAAAACTTCCAGATCACGACTTTGTTGTTGCTTCTGGACACAAACTCACTCCCAGTGTTATTGCTGGACTTGAAGTACTTGCAGGAAAAATTGATCACGGTGTCAGTTACTCTGGACCGACATACATTGGCATCAGAAGCGGAAAGCACGATTCATCTGTTGCAGCCACACATGCTGCTGATTTGCGCCACTTGTATGCAAATGTGCAAGCTTTCAAGCCATTCCTGTACAGAGAGAATGGTCTTACTAAGCCAGTTCTGGTGATCTTTGTTGATGGAGGACCTGACGAAAATGCCAGGTATAAGGAGACTATCAAGTTTGTCTGCGCAAATTTCATTACTCTGCAGCTTGATGCTTTGTTTATATCAACACAAGCTCCAGGTCGTAGCGCTTACAATCCGGTTGAACGTAGAATGGCACCACTGAGTCGCTATCTAGCAGGCATTATTCTTCCACATGACACTTTCGGATCGCATCTTAACTCTCAGGGACGGACAATTGACGATGACTTGGAAAGGATGAATTTCCAGAAAGCCGGGGAGACACTTGCTGATGTGTGGAGTGAGGCAATTATCGACAAGTTTCCAGTTATTGGTGAGTGCAGGGGCGTCCATCCTATGGGGGGAATGAAGCAGAGATCTTCATTGACTTTTCAGGGGGGAAAGAAATTTTTTACATTAAACGTCTGCTCAGTTTTTTTCGTTTAAGAAATTAATCGATGTGTTTTTCATTTGAAAAGTGCTAACTTTGTTTAAAAAAATAATAATAAAATCATTGAGCTGTTCTCGCACCGAGCTCACGATTAGTCTTCAATTTCATAATTTTGGTGTATCGTACATGCACCTACTCAAGCGGTTAGACTTCGAGGTGATTGTAGGCTTGCATAGGCCTACCTTACAGAAAATGTTTTAGTCTACTGGTCCCTTTCAAGAATCTTGCTATCAACCTCTGCTGACAAGGCAGTTGCTGCTCAGCTAATACGTCAGTGCAGTCAGAACCTGAAACTGCTAAGGGGGGGGGTCCGTGGCGCATTGGATAACATCTGGCAAAGAGACCGAGAGGTTCCGAGTTCGAGCCCCCGTTGGGCGGATATGCTTTGTGTTTGCAGGCTGTCTGTTCTGTCAGTAGTTAAGATTTGTGTCTTGTGAATTGCATAATTGTACACTGTAACCGGTTGCGGTTTGTCAACCGGATTGTTGAATAAACGAAAATATATTATTAAAATGAACATTCATGGCAGTCAAGTTACAGAAGCACAACGATTTGCAACGGTCTACGATGTGCATGTAAACTTTCCGGTTCATCGAGCAAGACGACCACCCAGGCATTGTGACGAGGAAACTGAGAAAAGGACAGTAAATGTGGTACTTCTCAGTAGCACAGACATCTTATTGGTGTTTACTATACAACACTGGATACGGTTGCTTGTCAACTAGAGGCAGTGACGGATCCAGAAACTTTATGAGGGGGCAAATGGGCGTCCGAAGGAAGATCGTCGAGGCGTGCAGCACCTCGACAATCTTACCAACAATTAGGTCTACAGTGGCCCGCAAGCCAAAAACGGTTGGCCACCTCTGACCTAGATGATACAGGCATTGACAATGATGATGAACAAAACAAAGCTGTCGACAGGACAATAGATTGAAAGCAGTTATGTTAAGCCAGTACGTGTGATGTGACAACTTTCAGACTATCCGATGCTGATCACTAGCCTTTAAAAAATCCTGGTCTACCTTGTGGTGACCAGCTGCTGCTCAGCTGAGTGAGGCATGAGTCGCATCCGCATTCCGCATTGTGAAAAATAGACTGAGATCAACCATGGTTGGTGACTGGTTTGCAGCTCTGACAGTATTAGCCAGTGCAGGAGACGACATATTCTAATAGTACTCTATCAGTACTACTGGAGGAAATTGTTGAATTGCTTGGCTACACACTCTGCTGCTCTGAAGAAGCACCTATTGTAATTTTAGTACTTATGTTAGTACTGTCTGGCTGCTCTGGCAGTATGCCTCTGTCTGTGTACAAGCCTTCATATTTTATAATGCATAGTGTTGCTTGATTAGTGAACTAAAATTTAAAATATGCAATAAGGAATTCAACAGTAATATCGTGATTCAAATTTTGATAATCGAAATTTTCTCTTTCAATCGCCTGGGGCGGTCGTCGTGGGGGGGAATCTAATGACTTGAGGGGGAATGCTTCATAGGCGTAAGGGGGTTGGACGCCCCTGGCTGAGTGGAGAGGTGGTTTAAAGCTGCCAGAGGCTGAAATGCCAACCCAGGAATGGATGGCGAACCACGTGCGTTCGAGTCAATACTTTCTTCAAGTTGTAAAGTGCAATAATGCAGAGTGCTGTGCGCCAATGGTGTCTGCCTTGAAAACCGTTCTACCACTTGGATTTCTCCCTGCACCTCTTCCTGTATCAAACACTGACGGTCTGAAAGTTGATGAAGCTGCTGGAACATTTCTACCACTTTTCCCACGTTTTGAAATTCAAATGGCACCCGTTGGTTGTGAAAATCTTGGTTCAATTCCATACGATTTCTTTTGTCCTACTGTGAAGAGTTACATCACCAACAGAACGTGCAGCATCTGCAAGTTGTATTTTCCCTCAGATATCATGGTGGCAGAACACAAGCGTCAATTACATCCAAGAGTTGAAGTCAGCATTGCGCCCAGGTGTAAACCAGTCAGGATTGCAGCAAAACGACAAAGAGAACTCATGGCAATCATTGCAGCAGGTATCTGCTCATATAATTATTAAAAACTACATTTGCTTAATTATAACATATAAATGTATTAATACTTTTGGTTTTATCTGTTATTAATGACTTTCATGTGGAAAAATAATAAATATTTTTAAGCAGTATCAATTACATCCAGGAGTTAAAGTTTTGCTGCAATCCTGAGAAAGGAAGACCGAGAAAGAACTGGACGGGGACTGTCGAAGATGATCTACGATGCCTGGGGATGTCTTGGCGTGAGGCGAACAATCTGGCTTTTGACAGAGAAGAATGGAGGTTGTGCGATGCCCGATATGCAGAACTAAGGACTAAAGAAGAAGAAGCAGTATTTGACATTGCATTTTCAATTTCATTAGATCTGTTGTTGCAAGTGTCGCACATTTAAACTTAGTGACGTATGTTTGTGTGATTGCTTATTTTAATAGCTGATTCGGAGGATGCGGAGTGGATAGATCAAGACGACGTTGATACTGCTGGAATGGAGATTCCGTCATCGGCTCACTCGTCTGGCCTACCAATTGTACGGGACGATGAACTACAGCTGCCATGGGACTGACTGGACTAATTATGTTCTATAAATTGTAAAGTGTTTTAATATGGTTTGAAAACTTTTAAATGTCTGCTATACACTTCATGCTGTATTAGTTAGCTTTATTAATGCATCTTGCATTTCTAGTATTAAACGATTAATTTGCTAATTTGCATTAGTCTAGTAACTACATTTAATACAGTAGGCCTACAAACTTTTAACATAATCCAGTCACTATTAAAGTGCTATTAACTAACATTGTATTGTTATAAATCCTCGACAATATCAACTTGACAGTATGATAATAATAATAATGAAAGTTTCCAGTTGTGTAATACAATAAGGTCGACTGTATGTCTTTGAATGTGCTTATGGACTGGGGGGTAGGGGGTAGGAAGCATATCTGTTATATAATATAGGGGTGGGGGGTCACAGCTGCTGTTATGTAACGTTATTAGGGGTGGGGGTAGGCAAAAAATTGAGATTTTTTGCGTTATATAATATGTGAACGGCCCCTTAGCATTCCAAGAATCGAATTTTAGCACATGCGATGCAATTCTTTGCATCTGAGTGGTTGAAGAATCGTAATTTTTACATACATATTGCAATTCTTTGCGTCTTATCATTCGAAGAATTGTAATTTTTGCATATACACTGCAATTCTTTGCGTCTTAGCAGTCGAAGAATCGAATTTTTACATATACACTGCAATTCTATGTATCTGAGCAGTCGAGGAGTGGTAATATTAGCATACATGCTGCGATTCTATGTGTTTGTGCAGTTGAGGAGTGGTAATTTTAGCATACATGTCGCTATTCTACACGTCTCATCAAGCCAAAATTTGTGTATGGTCTATGCAAGCATTGAAATCATCCAACGATGTAACCTACCAATTGCAATTTTACCATTCAAGTTGCTCTTGCCAATGCACAAACCTCATCTCATACGTCTTAACATTATGTGCATCTTAGCAAAACAAGAGAGTCACAATTTTAGTACATATACCAGGCTACCATTGCGCATATACACAAACATACACAAATATAAAAACATGCCCATGCATGCCTGCAAACATACAAGCACATGCTGTATCTCTCCCTTCCTCCCTCCTTCGTGCTCTCTCTCTCTCACCGTCTGGCTTTCCCTCTCCCTCTCTCTGCATTCTTCCTTTTTACAGCAACTTTGTTTGATATTTGAGAATTGAGCACTTTCGGAGATAATAACATACACAACCATAGAAACATGTCTATGCACACATGCTTACAAACATATGAGCATTTGTTGTCTCTCTCCCTTCCTCTCTCACCGTCTGTCTTTCTCTCTCCCTCTCTCTGCGTTCTTCCTTTTTACAGCAACTTGTGTGATATTTGATAATTGAGCACTTTCGGAGATAATAACATACACAACCATAGAAACATGTCTATGCACACATGCTTACAAACATGCCTACAAGAACTTCCGCAAATACATAAATCAAATATACAAACACTTAAAGATACATATACTTACACACACACACACCCATATACAGAAACATAAATGTGCAAACACCTACACAAACACATAACTACATACAAATACACACAAACACATGCACTCAAGCATACAAACACACATACGCTTACATATGCGTACACATACACAAACATCCACTTACCCAAATTCATACACCAGGCTGCTATGAATATGCTAATAATACCCTATACATGGTTCGATAAGGGCCAATATGATTCGTCTAATGAACATTATAGTGTGCACCAATAAGAGCGCAAATTTAACGTATATTAAAATAACAGCTTACCTATGCCTCTCTCTCCCTCTCTCCCTCCCTTCCTCCCTCCCTTCCTCCCTCCTTCGTGCTCTCTATCCGTCTGTCTTTCTCTCCCTCTATCTGTGTTCTTCCTTTTTTACACCACTTTGTTTGATATTTGAGAATTGAGCACTTTCGTAGATGATAATGCTAATAATAATAATAATAATAATAATAATAATAATAATAATAATAATAATAATAATAATAATAATAATAATAATAATAATAATAATAATAATAATAATAATAATAATAATAATAATAATAATAATAATAATAATAAACAGTAATTATAATAACTCTCGCAATCTATATTAAAAGATGTGTAGATGGATGTTGGATGGCTGGATAATTAGGCCTATATAATTAGTCGCACAAGAGTGCAACTTTAATGTAGGCCTATATTAAAATATTAAATGGTATTTATTTGAAATATAATTAAAATAATAGCCATGTCGCTGTAAGTTGCTTTCAACCAATAGGAGTCGTCTAATGAACATATTATAGAGTGGACCAATAAGAGTGCAACTTTAACGTATATTAAAATAACAGCTTACCTCTGCCTCTCTCTCCCTTTCTCCCTCTCTCCCTTCCTCCCTCCCTCCCTTTTACCATCCCCCGTGCTCTCTATCTGTCTATCTGTCTGTCTTTTTCTCTCTCCCTTTCTCCGTGTTCTTTCTTTTTGCATCAATTTTGTTTGATAATAATTGAGACTTCAGAATAATAATAATAATAATAATAATAATAATAATAATAATAATAATAATAATAATAATAATAATAATAATAATAATAATAATAATAATAATAATAATAATAATAATAATAATAATAATAATAATAATAATAATAATAATAATAATAATAATAGTAATAATAATAATAATAACTCTCGCAATCTATATGGAAAGATGTGTAGATGGATGTTGGATGGTCGCACAAGAGCGCAACTTTAACATATATTAAAATATTAAATGATATTTATTTGAAATATAATTAAAATATTATTAAAATAATAGCCATGTCGCTGTAAGATGCACTTCTAGCAATAGGTTTCGTATAATGAACAAATAGTCTCACTAATAAGAGTAAAACTTTAGCGTATATTAAAATATTAAATGGTAACTTATTTATTTGAAATATAATTAAAATAAAAGCCATGTTGCTGTAAGATGCACTTATAGCCTACCAATAGGATTCGTCTAATGAAGAAATAGCTTGCCTTAAAAAGAGTACAACTTTAAGGTATATTAAAATATTAAATGGTATTTATTTGAGATATAATTAAAATATAATTATATAAATGGTTTATGACAGTCTCTTCATTGTGCGTGACCTGGTATAATGGGTTTGGGAGTGTCCTTTCATAGTACGGGGATTTAATGACTCGGTATAATGAGATGTGCTGCAATTAAAAGTCAATGGCCTATAAAGGATTTATTACCGGCTTTTCATAGTGCGTGACGCGGTATAATGAATTTGTGAGTGGCCTTTCATTGTACGGGGATTTATTGACAATGGGTTAATGACAGTCCTTTCATTGTATGGGGATTTAATGGGTTTGTGAGTAGCCTTTCATAGTCCGGGGATTTAATGAGTTTATGATTTTATGACTGGGTATAATGGGTTTATGACCTAGCGCCAGTAACAAAAATCATTGTTCTTTGATGTATGAACAAAAGACTGGGGGTTGCCCAGGAACAAAGGACCAGGGGGTGGCCCATTAGCACTAAATTGGCAGGTGCCCCAGACCTAGGAACAATGGACGAGCAGGTGTCAACCCAAGAATAAAAGAATGGCAGGTGACAGCCCAGGCCTAGAGACAAAAGGAGGCGTGGCTTAGAACAATAGAGGGAGGGGCTTAGAACAATAGTGGGAGGGGCTACGTGTTCACTCAACCTTGACTGATATAAAACACGCCCTTTACAACCTACTGGCCGCCTAGTTCGCCTAGTGGTTAAACCGGCCCTGATTACAAGTAGATCAAATCGGATTTTTCCGTGGAAGAAAATAAAATTTACAGGAATTTGGTCATCTATAATGCTATATGTAAACATTTTCTTATGTAGGCCTACAGATTTAGGATGTGGCGAATTGTTTCTAAATGTGAAATGCAATCTCAAAAGATAAAGTAGTTTGCACTTGTTTAGATGTACTTAGTTACAATCACATCTCCCTGCTGATGACTTGGAAACCGAGAGATAAGACCGTTTAAACGATTTAAGGCGGACTGCTAGACATTGCAGCACTTCCTTTATTTATCAATTTTATGTAGGCCTGTTCAAAATAATTTTTAATCCAACGTAGCCTACACTCGAATGGAGTCTCTAGAAGTTACTGATCTAGCGTCCATTCTTCTCGCACTCTGAGAGCCCACACACTGAATATTAGGCATAATTATGTATGTATGTATGTATTTATGTATGTATGTAGGTATGTATGTATGTATGTATGTATGTATGTATGTATGTATGTATGTATGTATGTATTGTATGTATGTATGTATGTATGTATGTATGTATGTATGTATGTATGTATGTATGCATGTATGTATGTATGTATAACTAAATGGCCAGCCTTTTCCTTTCCCTTTCCTTTCCTCTTCTCGTCTCTTCTCTTCTTACGTCTTTCTTACGTCTTTCTCTCTCTCTTACTTTCCTTTCCTGATCTCCCCTCTATCTCGTTCCATTCTCTTTTAATTCTTCTTCTTCTCATTTCGCGTCTCCTCAACCTCCTCTGTTTACTTATTTAGTAGTAAGGATCTTAGTTAAGGATTTTAGTTAAGGTTATTTTTGGGATTTTTGCCCAGTTACTATGTTATTTTTGCGTTATTGCCCGCCGTTATTAAATGTTATTAAGTGACTATCTTAATAGTTAAGGTATGCCTCCTCCCGTTGTTCTTTGTTCACCAAAAGATTTCCTCCTTAAAGGCTTACGAATTGTTGTAATCTCTGTATCGTCTCTTGACCGTCTTATTATTGGTTGTAAAGGAACTTGTAGGTCGCCCCAACTAGCGGGAATAATCCTCCCTTTGGGGTCTCCTTTTGCCTCCTGTAGCGTGATACACTTGTTAAATATACTTGATTCTCTGTTTGTATTACGGGTCACATTATTTGAAGCAATAAAGTTTTTTCTGATTCTGATTTCTGATTCTGATGTATGTATGTATATATATGTACATATACATAGGCCTATATGTCACAGCTGTCTTATGCAAGGGGACATGACCCGGTTACCTCTGGCGGCGCTTGCGCCATTAAGCAAGGGAACATGACCCGTTTACCTCTGGCGGACCTTGCGCCATTAAGCAAGGGGGCCCGATAGCGCATTGGAAAACACGCTGGCATGGAGAGCGAGAGGTACCGAGTTCGAGCCCCGTAGGACGGATATGCTTTCTGGCCTGCTATTAGCGCCGTGTATTGCAGGCTGTCTGTTCTGTTAGTAGTTAGATTTAAATTGCATAACATGTAAATGTACAGCGCAGTGCGTTTGTCAGGCGCTTAATAAAGAAAAGATTATTATTATTATTATTAGTATTAAGACCCGGTTACCTCTGGCGGCCCTTGCGCCATTAAGCAAGGGAACAGAAGAAGACAAAGAAGAAGACGAAGGCAAAGAGGAAGACGAAGAAGAAGACCAAGAAGACCAAGCAGAAGACCAAGAAGACCAAGAAGAGAAGAATACGTCAATAAGAGCTCTTTATTGTAAGTTAAACACAAAACAATCGCAAAGCAAAATGCTGCAAACATTGACTCTAATGTAAATATTATTATTACTAATATCTTAGGCACATTCAGCGTCTATTACTAAAATTACATAGGCCTAGGCAGAAAACTGTTAGCACAGTCGAATACGACCACTTATGTACTCTGTATAAGTGTATATATGATTCTTGTAATGACGCCTATCATCGTCGATATGACGGCGGCGTTAAATAGACGATATTAAGTAAGCTGTCTTAATAATCAGATGTCCAGTCTGCAGCCACTCTCGGTCCAGTCTTGTAGGATGATAAATTGCGCGTCTCACATCAGGAGTTCCTCTGCTTTCATGAACCACATTTAGATACCTGTTGTACCGTTCAGGCCCAAAGAGTATAAGGTTATATCGGTGTCCATGATACACGCAATATATCTTACAAGACTTGACAGTCGTCTAACTTGCTGTTCCTTGCCTAATGCGAGGGCGCTTTGGTTAGGTTCCATTAATTTACTCTGTTATTTTCAGTGGCGGCGCCAGCATGGGGCTAGGGTCGGCTAATATGAAAACTAATATGAAACCATTAAGAACGGAAGAACAGCCACAGAAGAATGGAGGAAGAAAAACGAATGGAAACGCGCAAGAGTACGATCGGACGATGAGTTACTTAACTGAATAATTGCTCTTCACGTCGTCAGTTAAGTTGTTCACTAAGCAGACTGTTCGTTGGGCGTATACGTCGTTGTGGAATCAAACTGCGTCGTTACACGGAATATTTAGTAAAGTTAACTATACGTGAGAACTACATCTCTGAGTTATCTGTATAATGTAGGCAATTCGCAGACGCATAGTTGGGCCTTGATTATTGAAAAATAGAGGATCAACATTGATTTGATGTCAAGTCTTCTGCTAGATTTAGAGAAGCCTTGCCCCGCTGACATCGTATTTGAACCTGGTATCGTGGTTGGGCCATCCTGCAGGTAAGCTAGCTCAAACCCGGTATCGCTCCCGCTCAATTATTATTATTATTTTTTTGCCCCGAGGTATACAGGATCCCTCAGGGACTTGGACTTATTATTATTATTATTGTTATTATTATTATTATTATTATTATTATTGTTTATTATTAACAAATTTATTTCTTCATAAAGCCAACAAACTTATGTACAGACTGATTAAAAGTAACTGTTTTCAATATTTTTATAAGCCTTCGACGCCCTTCGTTCAGTCCTGGTCTACTGTTGGTGCAATCTGTGGTGCCTAAAACAGATAGAGAGTTTCCAATTTGTATATAGGGCGACTGATAAGCGCTGTAGAAGATGACTGGTCTCCCGTTGGTCTCCTGTCGCTGCTGAGATCTTATTATTATTATTATTATTATTATTATTATTATTTTATTTTTTTTTTTTTATACCCGAGGTATCAAGGATCCCTCAGGTGGCCTAAAAAGTCCGGAGACTGCTGGAGTTTATTATTATTATTATTATTATTATTATTATTATTATTATTATTAGCTTATATGAGCTAATCACAACAGATTAATCATTTAGTTTGCCATTTATTTGTTTAGATTTGTCTAAAAACTCTAATCACAGCAAATTGACTTACCACAGACAGCTGGAAGCAGCACCAGGAGATCAAACGACTGAGATGCAGCGAAACATTTTGCGGAAATTTTCCGTTGAAGTACAGTCGAAGGAATAGTCTGTACTGAGAGCTTCTACAGTGCTTGCTTAGGCCTACATGCCATCGAGCAATCGATGTTTTCCGTTGAGGTAGGCCTACAGGTGAATGATTACTCTGTACTCAACGCTGAACGAGCTTTCGAGCAATCGATGTTCTGATCTTATCAAATGGCTTTGTTTTCTTTGTAGCCTTGTCTAGACTCTAACATGTCTGCTACGCATAGCCACTAGTGTTTTGCATACCGTTGTAGACTTAAGGAAAGCTTCTACAACAAATAATAATCAACATGCCATCATTCTTGTTCTTGGTTTTGGGATCAATAAACGAATTGAATTGAATTGAATAGTATATTATGTCACAGAAAATGTGTATAATCAGGGAATATGTATGCACCTGGGAGGGTGGCTCAGAAAACATTATTGCTGATTTTTTTAACTCTCACCCTCTCAAACTGTTCCAAATAACAACTAACATTTCCTGTTAAGTTTGAGATTTTTAGGATGATGTTTAGAGGTGCCTTACGGCAAGTATAGTTTTACATAGGAATGCCCTATTCGTACAATGCCGCTAATTAGTGTTATCGGTTAAGTCTAAAATTGAACACATTATATTCATTGTGTAGCAATATCAGATCTACTGTCTAGCAGTGCATACATTATTAACCAAAAGCAGTAACACTGTATATTCAACGGCTAATTAATGAAAGAATTAAAAAAGAAAGTTACGAAAATGGCTCTAATCGGACGTCACCTTCAACATAATACACAGACTGTCTAGTGTCTACCTTAAAACGCCAATGTCTAGCATTTCAGTCCGGCCATAACTGTGGATTCCCAAGTCTTGGAACAGCTTTCGGTAAAGTCGTAGTTTACGTTGCTAAATTATTCTAATGTCTTCAATGCCATACTTGACGTTGGTAAGTAAGCAGTCTACCTGCGTGCATGTTAACTATCATCAATCCAGCTTCCATTTCATAAAGAAATTTTTTCATCAATCCAACTTCCATTTCATTGGAAAAATTACTTTTATCAATCCAACTTCTATTTGACGAAATAAATATTTTTCATCAATGGAACTTTTATTTAAGCAAAGATATATTCTCATGGATCCAGCTTCTAATTACGGAAACAATTATTTTCATCAATCCAGCTTCTACTGAATCGAAAACTTAATTTCATCCATCCAGCTTCTATTTACGGTAAAAATTACTTCGATCAATCCAACTTCAATTTTGAACACAGGAATGTTTTCATCAATCCCACTTCCATTTAGGGAAACGATTTCCTTCATAAATCCAGCTTCCATTTCAAGGTGACAATATCAAATAATTTAGCAACGTAAACTACGACTTTACCCAGCTTTCTATGCTCAGCATGCAACCATTTGAAGGAGAAACTGTTCCTGTTCTTCGTTTCTGGTCAGATCGGCATTAAACTTCAGAATCAGCGCCACATCTATTTCCGCCTTGTCGTTTACGACTTTCAGTGCCTTGAAGGCGCTGTTTTGAAAACAGATTTTTAGCACCACTGGCCAGGATCAATCTGAAGGAAGTCAATGGGCAAGCTCATTGCTGTGAAGAATGGAATACTCTGCTTAGTGACAAAAGAGCTTAGATTTATGTTTGCTGAAGGACCACCCGTCATGGCGATTCGTTTTGATGAATTGCTGTTTCCAGGAGGCCCATTCCTCATTGCATTCACCATTCCTCATTTCACTTCAAGAGTGACAAACGGATCAGACAGTGCAAGACATATTTTCTCATTCAGATTCCATAGGTACCCCAATTATTTCTGCACTGCACCATCAGATAAGACCTCATTTATTTACTTCAACATCATCTAAACCTGTACGGAAAGCAGCATAATCAATATCAGCCCAGGAGGATTGGAAACGTTTGAACGTCTGTATATCTGGTTCAGAAGAAGGAGCTAATGTCAGTGAACAGACATTCAAGAATATGATGTCGACAAGCAGAAGATAGCTGACGTTAGTCCAACTTTTCCTCCAGAAGAGTGCATGCACCTGATTTAAGACCTGTGTTCTACGATGTGGTGTCGAAAGCCATACCACAGATGCGTGATTTGAAACCCCAATCTTCAATAGCTGCGATTACTGCAGCGGCCGTTTTTATTTCTCCTCTCCCATCTGGTAGGTATGGAACTTCAAGCAGCTGATCAATGCCTGTTCCAGATATCAATATAGGCAGATGATTGACTTAAGCTTTCCCGGCCATGTATAGAAGAAGTTCACGTCTCTATTCTCTGACTACAACCTTGTTGAGGCACCTCTAAACATATTCAGAATCAACTGAAACTTGGTCACAATTTTTTATAAATTATTTGGGACATAATGAGAGGGTGTGAGCTGCAACTTTTAAGAATTTGTTTTCTCACCATTGCCTATGAACCACCCTGCACCATAGGGAATATGCATGTACCCTAGAGAATGTGTATAATCAGGGTATGTGAATATTTAATGTATATCTAACCCTATAACCCCAACCCCTATAGCCCTAACCATAACCCTAGCCCTTAACCCTAGTCCCTAACCCTAACCGAACCCTTAACCCTAACTCTAAATTTTACCGAACCCTTAACCCTAACTCTAAATTTTCAGGGCATATACACATACCCTGATCGTACACATTCCTTGAAATTTCAGGGTATATACACATTCCCTGATTAAACACATTCCTTGTAGCATAACTTATGCTGCATAAGATATATGTGTATCTGTGTATGTATGTATTATGTATAATGTATTTACCAGGAGTCCAGGACGCATAAGGTAGCGGGTTTTAAGTCCTCGCAAAGTATGTTTCATGTTTTGTCATTTGTTTTGGGTCAACTTATGAGTTTTAACCTTCGCAGGACCAAGCGGGGTAAATAATTACCCCAGCGGTATTTGGATGTTGATTGCGGAGCAACTGTAGGGAGTTATAATTTGACGTTTCATGTGCTTACAAGTTAAGACTCCAGACATATTCTAACAGCATAACCACCATGATGTCATGTTGCGGGTAAAAGATTTTTGAGTCCAACGTGTCATGGGGTATGTCATGGGGTTAAAATTTACCCCTTTTGGTCTTCGACGTTGTTATATTTTTGTACATAGGGAAAAATATTTTTGAAATATCTCAGCTCAGAAGTAACCTAAAATCAGAAATAAAGTGTTGAATCTACCAAGGAATTAAGTTCTAATAATTGCACAAATGTGGAGAGTTTACTTTCCAACATGGCGGAAAATATGGCCGCCAAAACACAAAATTGGCATATCCCAGATCATAGGCAAGCTAGAATAGCAAACGAAGCGTCGAATTTAATGTTCTCGATGTCAGAAATTCAATCTGTCGTAGCGGCAATAGTATGGGAGTGTTACGTTCCAAGATGGCGGCCATTATAGCTGCCAAAGCACAGAACTATTTGTATCTCAGCTCACAGCATATTCAAGGTCAAGGAATTGATATATCGTAGTGGCAATAGTGTGTGAATGTTACTTTCGAAGATGGCTGTCAATATGGCCGCCAAAACAATAAAGAAATTGTACATTTTAGCTCATTTTTTGCTTTTGGTGGCCATAATGGATGCCATCTTGGATGTTAACGTTTCTATACTATTGCCACTACGAGAAATAGATTTGTTGACCTTGAATGTATTAAATTCGACACTTCATTTGTTATTTTAGCTAAACTTAGACCTGAGATGTGCATATTTTGTTGATGGGGTCAAATTGGCCGCCATCTTAGATAGTATCATTCCAACACTACTGCTACTACAAAAACGACTCTTTGACCTTGAAATTATAAAATTTGACACTTCATTTGCCATTGTAGTCTACAATGCATATTATGCATATCTCAGCTCATAGGAGCTGAGATATGCATAATTTGTGCTTTGGCGAAAAAATTGGCCACCAGCTTGGAAAGTGACACTCGCACACTATTGGCACTAAGAAAACTGGATTCATTGACCATGAAACTATTGAATTTGACACTTCATTTCTTACGGTAGCTTACCTATGAGCTGAATTGTAGATATTTTGTTTTGGCGGCCATATTGGCCGCCATCTTGGACAGTAGCATTGCTGAACTATTGCCACTACGAGAAAGAGATTCTTTGATCTTGAAACTATGAAATTGATATTTCATTTGTTATTGTAGCTTATTTTGTGTTGAGATATTCATTTTTTGGTGTTTGGCGGCCATTTTGTCCGCCATCTTGGATAGCAGCATTCCCACACTATTACTACTATGAGAAATCGATTGATTGACCTTAAAATTATTAAATTCGACACTTCATTTGTTATAGTAGCTTACCTATGAGCTGAGATATACATTTTGTGTATGTTATGGCGGGCATATTGGCCGCCATCTTGGAAAGTAACACTCGAACACTATTGGCACTACAAGAAATCGATTCGCTGACCTTGAAGTTATTTAGTTAAACACTCTATTTGTTATGGTAACTTAACTATGAACTGAGATATACATTTATTTGTGTTTTGGCGGCCATAATGGCCGCCATCTTGGAAAGTAACAGTCGCACGCTATTGGCACTACGAGAAATGGATTCCTTGACTTTGAAGCTATTAAAATTGACACTTCATGCATTACGGTAGCTTACCTGTGAGCTGAGATATTAAAAATTTGGGTAAGGTAAAAAAATTACCCACTTTGGAACTCGTCGTATCGTAAAATGTTTTGGTCCTACTAAGGTTAATGACAGTTCCCTAGGTTCTTTGAAGTATCGCTATGTAAATTTCCAATTACAATTGCAAATGGAATGTGTGCATATGAAGTTAAGCTTCGTCATGTAATATGGTGCTTTTGTTGACGTCTGCTTTTGTAAGCAAGTTACTGAATTAGTCTTGACTTAGATGAACATGCCTGGTTTTGACTTAGATGAACATACCTGTTTGCGTCATGATCCTGGTTTCAACAACATCACAGACCTTCTTTCTTTGTTAATTCTCTATCTGTATGTCTGTCTTTCTGTCTGTCTGTTTGTCTGTCCGTCTCTATAATAAGCGTGTAATATAGCATAGGAATAGCTGAATTAATTGACACACGTTCCTCGCTTTGTATTGCTAGTGTAATGGGTGAACTTGACAGAGATAGAGGCAGACAGACAGACAGACAGACAGACATAAAGACAGATAGACAGAGAAACAGTCAGACGGCGCGGGAGAGAAAAGAGACAGACATACATACATGCATACATACATACATACACACGCAGACAGAGAGAAAGAGAAAAAGGCAAGCATAGAGACAGACAGACAGACAGACAGACAGACAGACAGACAGACAGACAGACAGACAGACAAAGGAACAGACAGACAGACAGTGATATGTACAATGGAAGCACGTGTTGTCGCAGCCTCCTCGCTTCAGCGCAGCGCCATTAAGCGTAACAGCGGGCGGTCCCCCACGAATAGACAACGCAATCGTCGTGCACTCTGTGCCCGCCGGGCAAACTGATAAAGGCCGAGCATCGCTAACGAGGTAGACATCATCTAAGGAAGACATTGACGAGGGGCTAAAGACTCAGACACCTTGCTTCGCCGCCTTCAAAGAAGCGATAGGATTTGAATTGAGAATTGATTGATTGATTGATTGATTGATTGGTTGATTGGTTGATTGATTGATTGATTGATTGATTGATTGATTGATTGATTGATTGATTGATTGATTGATTGATTGATTGATTGATTGATTGATTGATTGATACTTCGGTCCTCAGTCAAGCTTCTTGTACAAGGTCACATACATGTATAGCAGCTGGCAGGAAAACGACAGTATAAGGAGGAGTGATCCAGTAACTCCAGTAGCAGATGAAGATGCTGAAGATATTGCAGCTGAATTGGCAGAAGAACTGAGTACCCGCCACAGTTAAATGACACATAGATAAACAGAACCTTTGTAAAGCCAATGAGACCATTCTATGAACTGTCGTCTTTCACAAACCTGTCATGTCTTATGAAGATTCTCGCTACTATTGCTGTTACAAGTTCTGGCGCCGAACGGGTAATGAGCGGAGTCAAGATAATCAAAGACAGACTGCGTAGTACAATTATACTGGACGACTGGATCTTTGCACTGACAATATTAGCAAGTGAGCGTGACATTCAGGACGGTTTAAACACGAATGAAATCAGCGATAGATTTGCACATGTATTTGATAAACTGCAGAAAACCTCAAATAACCGTCTAACCATCCATAGTTCAACGCCTATCACATGTTCTACTGACGTGTGTAACAGTGGCTGCAGGGAGGGAGAAGGGGAGGGACGGGAGCGGAGGGGGAAGTTGCTCCAATGACTTAGGGGGGATAGACGCCGCTGCCCGTATGGTCAGCGTTATATTTGTGTGTGTGTGTGTGTTGTGTGTGTGTGTGTGTGTGTGTGTGTGTGTGTGTGTGTGTGTGTGTGTGTGTGTGTGTGTGGTGTGTTTATGTGTGTTTTTTGTGTGTGTGTTTGTGTGTGTGTTTGTGTGTGTGTTTGTGTGTGTGTCTGTTTTTGTGTGTATTTGTGTGTGACTGTTTGTGTTTGTGTGTGTGTGTTTGTGTGTGTGTGTGCATCAGGACACATAATATAGCGCATTTTCAGTACCTCACAAGAGTATGTATCATGTTTTGTCATGTGTTGTGGGTCAATTTATTAAACTTTCTAAGAAGAATAAGAAGAAATGAAGAGCATGATGAGTTTTCGTGTTTTGAGAGATCATGGCATATCTGCTTATGCGCTGCATGATGTGGCTATGGCAACCACTGTGGCACATCTAATGTATGCCTCCCATGCCTGGTGGGGTATGCCAGTGAGAATGAAAGAGATAAATTACAAAGTATGCTAAACAGGATGAAGCGTAGAGGCTTCCTCTTATCTACTACCCCTAGCGTTGTAGATAATATGTCCGAGGCCGCTGATGCTGGCTTATTTATGGCTATTTGTGGGGACCATGTCATATTTTCCGAGGAATCTTTCCACCTACACAGCAAAACAAATCGTCTGCTATAAGCCAGAACGTCGTATCTACGATTTTTGGCAAAATGGAGATTTTGACAGAAATTGAATCGAGTGACGTCCAAGAAGGTTCTGCCAGAAGGCCGTAGCTATAAGGCTTCATTTAAGACTAGTTGGTGCAAAGATACAACACAAATTATGGGTCACATTTATGTCATAAGAATGTAAACCTATGCAGTATTCCTGCCATAATTATGATATGGTTGCACCTTTGAAGAAGATACGTCCATCTGGCACTAAGTGAGTGCCAAATGTTTAGATTTATGCAAGCGAAAATGATGCATGTATAAGATACGTCTCTATGGCATAAATGGAATATTTGTAGGCAAGTAAAATAACGTGACACAATGCTTACTTACTTACTTTACTCTTCATGCAGCTTAAACCACTTACTGTCTTGCGTATAAATTGCAAAGCGTAATATCATTTTTATGTTATTCTAAAGTTATTAGTTGCTTATACTATTTTGTAATGGTGAATTTTATGATTTTACACCAGAATGTTGTATCTTCAAAAAAATTATTGTCTTGGCCTATCATTATTAATAATTTATGTTAGATTGCGCAGTATGACTGAATGTTTCTTCAGATATTTTTTGGTGGTGTTATGGTGCAAATTACACAGAATTTATGACGTTATACATCATTTTATTTTCTCTTGCTAAAAGGGCGCCTCTAGTCAAACTTTGACAAAATTCACCTAATTATCACGTTATGTGTAAACAATACACTGCATGCTTTAATGCATTTTGAGAAGGTTTGTTATTGTTCAGCATTTAGCTAGAAATAATTTTCATTGTTTAAATAAAATATGATGAAATTTAAAAAAATGATTATAGCAAAGTTTTCGTTTTCTTCGCTTATCTCAAAATGTCAAAAAACGTAGTTACACCAGTCTGGCTTAAACCCAGCGAAATATAACTTACGTCCTAGAATTCGCAATTTTATTCTCCCCATTAATGATAAATGTAATAACATAAAGCGAATCTTGTTTACACATAAATATTAATTGTCTAATAATTATTTGTATTTGTCTTGAATCATTAACTCTACGTCGATTCTATTAGCTAATTGTGTTACTTGTAACCTGTTGCGTTTTGTCAACTAGATTATTTTGAAATTAAACGAATATTGATTGATTGAACAACCCCAAGAGGAAACCATCGGTATGAAGCGTTCGGGACATAAGGAGAGGGGAACATGTCGATAGTCCGAAGGTTCGATAGTCCGAAGGTTCGATAATCCGAAGGTTCGATAGTCCGAAGGTTCGATAGTCCGAATTTCATGGTAAAACATATAGGCTATGTAGAAATATATGTTTATGGGTAATCCCGTATTTTACGTTGATAAATTCCTTGTCCGAAGGTTCGATAGTCGAAGGTTCGATAGTCCGAAAGTGTCATGGTAAAGCATGTTTGTATAGCCTACATATGTATTTATATCTCTATACATGTACATATGCTATATATATATATATATATGGATATATATATATATATATATATATATATATATGATAATATATATATATGATATATATAATTACGTGTGCATACGTGTATATATGTGTATAATTGTATATGTATGTATATACATATATGTATGTATCTATATGTATGTGTATACTATACATGTATATATATGTATGTGTTTATGTACATGTATATATATGTATTTACGTAAATATGTACTTATGTATAATATATGTACATATATATGTATATGTGTATATGTATGTATAGGTATGTGCAAGTATATATATATATTGTAAGAGGTTCCCCCAGCTATAACAAAGCTCAAACTCGTTGTCTATTTTCAAAGGTATAATTCTCGCCAAAACAACAAATCAAACGATACATTACCCAACCGTAGAACGACGGTGGAAGAAAGGTTCGCTCTCAAGACGAAGAACGACCAACAAACCAGAAGTCTGCAACTCAGCAACGGGCTGACGAACATCACAAACTCAAGCAACCTTAAGTAAACTCAAGAATGGCACAAGCCACGAACTAGCTTGACTACCATGCACCCAGAGAGATCTCAGACAAACCGACTAGCACGAAGGCTGAGTTATCGGAGACTCTCTAACCGCCCCTTTTCCTACCTCCTTATATAGGCATGTTCTCTCACTAGAGGACTCCCCTTGGCTGAGCAAATTACCCAAGCAAAACCATGGCCCATCCCAGGACCGGTTAGGACTCAGTCATGAGACCCTAACAATATATATATATATATATAATACATACATATATTATGTTTGTGCATGTATATATAATTATATATGTAAGAATCCAGCCTTTATGGTAGCCTGTTTGCAGAAGATAGCAACTGGATAGAAGGGTTTCTAAAAACCAGGCCTTGTCCTAGTTCTGATGGATAATGAACTCACCAATGGATCTGTAGAGAAGTAGGTCACGCAGGGCTTTCTGGGATTCCTACGTAGGGCTTCTGTGCTCAGTTTTTGGTGACGTATTTCCGGCTTCCTTCTTCTTGGTGTAGATGCCGATTGCGGGTGACATTTTGGGTTGTGCTTTCTGTAACCTAGATATAGGCATTTGCGTTTGATGCGATACGAGGTATATGCCAGTTTGTGGATCTTGTCCGCAAGACTGAGGTGGTATCGGTGACAATTGCTATAGCGCCGAGATTAGGCTGTTTGAGCGAGTAGAACTGAGCTTTCCTCCCGCCCGATCAGGAATTGCAAATGGCCGCCCTTCAGTGAGCGCCGCATGAGCACAATAACTCTTCTAAATTCCTTTATGGTTGAATGGAGTGAAACGGGGTTTGATTTATGTTGTTATTGTCCGCAGCCAGTCAGGGTCGGACTGGCTTGCAAAAGCGGCCCGGGAAATTTGGTCATGGGCGGCCCACATTTGCGAACGCTGAAGGCGCGAAATCTTTCAGGATAAAATTAATCCGATAAGGGGATCCGAGTTGTATTGTATTGTATTGTATTGTATTTGGTCATTTATATAGCGCTTCTCACAGCAAAGCCTTTCAGAAGCGCTCCCAGTGCGAGCAACCCGAGGGAAAAGGCAGGATTTTAGTTTAGAAAAAGATGAGGAGAGACTACCAGAAAGGATTGCAGAGCGAACCGGTGGAGGAAGTCCATTCCACAGAGAAGGACCTATGCAGGCGAAGGATCTGGATTGAGCCATCGCAGTCCTGACACGGGGAACAAAGGTCAAGCCGATCAGAGGATCGAAGAGGACGCAGCGAAGTGGCAGAGATTGGGCGAAGCATGAGATCGCAAAGGTACTTCGGAGCAAGACAGAAATGAGACTTAAGGACTAAAATAAGAACCTTGAATTGTATTCGGACAGATAGAGGGAGCCAGTGAAGTTCTTCAACCATGAATGTATACAGAGATGTGAGAGAATCGAGGAAGACGAGCAATCAGTCTAGCAGCAGCATTAAGTACTGACTGTAGAGGAGATAGGCGAACCTTAGGGAGACCAACAAGGAGAGAATTGCAGTAGTCTATTCGAGAGCAGAGGAAAGCGTGGACAATTGAGGTAAAGGTCGAAGATGAAACAGATTTGCGAATAGCCCTGAGACGCCTTAGTTGGAAGTAGGAGGAACGAGTAAGCTTGGCAATGTGTTCAGTAAAAGTTAGAGTACTGTCTAGAGTAACACCCAGGTCTCGGACACTAGACGAAAAGGTAAAACTAGGAAACCTTTCAGAGAGTAATGCATAGTCAAGTTTTTTGAGCTGCTGAGGAGTTCCAAACCAAATTAGCTGGGTTTTAGAGGAGTTTAAGGAAAGTCGATTAGAAAACATCCAGAGATGAAGATCTTGGGAGAGAGCCACAATTTGACTAGCGAGAAGGAGTTGAGCAGAAGGGGGTCCATGGACACAAGCCTGGACATCATCAGCAAAAAGGTGGCCAGTCGCAGAGCGGTTAGGGAAAAGAGAGGGAATATTAGCTGTGCCTCGCCCGCCAAAGCTTTTTGCAACATTTAACATAAAATGAATGACTTAATAGTTATTAATGGGTCAAATGGCATAAATATTGTTAAATGATTATTAAAAGATTAACAAATACGCACATACATTTTGATGTTTGATT
The DNA here is from genome assembly GCA_020284085.1 of Aporrectodea caliginosa. Classification (NCBI taxonomy): domain Eukaryota; kingdom Metazoa; phylum Annelida; class Clitellata; order Crassiclitellata; family Lumbricidae; genus Aporrectodea; species Aporrectodea caliginosa. Next base: position 49,466 of record JACEVL010000078.1, read on the forward strand.
TGTCGTAAATTCGTTATTATGTTTTGAACCAATTAACTGTTACATTATGTAGTGCACTATACACAGTTTGGTTTATTTTAAGCTTACACAACTTCACAATCACACAAGCAGTTTTTTCATCGTATCACTAGTTGACGCCAAAACGTCAACTATGTAATCATTTTTAGGGTTCTAATTCTGAGAAGGTCCTTTTCACAAGCCATCGACATGAAAAACTCTAAACTTGACTCACCTTGTGCCGTCGATTCGCTGAATCCTAGCGACCGCCATAGTCAGCCTTCTCCATGCATTCCGATCTCTCGTTGCCTCTCTCAGTTCCGGAAGGTTCATCCTCATTGTCTCGTGTATCTCCTCCATCCATCTCTTTCTTGGTCGTCCTCTTCCTCGTCTTCCCTCCCCACACGCCAGCATCATCTCATTTTCCATGCCGTCCGCACGCATCACATGGCCAAAATACATCGTTTTCTGTCTCGCCGCTCTTTGTCTCAGTGTCATCTCTCCTCTTAGGTGTCCTATCTCTTCCAGTATATGTTCATTTGTTATCTTCTCAGTCCAGGAGACCCTCAGCATTCTCCTCCAAATCCACATTTAGCATGCATCGATTTTAAACTTGACTGACTTAGCAAATTTTCTTAGTCTGTTCAAACTTCAAACTGTGTTTCAATTTCGAAAATGACCTCTTACAGGCGACTTGTGATGAGGATAATGTCAACACGAATTTGTAAGCCAAAATCAAATTTGAATAAGCCAGACTATGCAAACTGAAGTTAAGGAGAACGAGGTTATAGCAAACAAGAATTTTCTGCTTTTACTTGTGTTGCTGTTGCTGTTTTCTGCTATTAGGACTGTTTCGCTTTCTATGTCTCTTATTTCAGTGTCGAATAGCAACTTATAGTTTAAGAGTAGTTTTTTGCAAAGTTCAATAATTCCGTTTGCAACTGCTCTTTTGTTACACTGTCATAAAATTTTCTGAACACATCATTCAGGTACTATGGCCTATATCTGGGAATCCTTATCGAAATTTCTGCAAAATTGTTTGGATCTGAAGTTCTAAAACAAGACAAATCAGCATAAAGACTATGGCCTACCGTGCTTAGAGAATCTCTGTTTCAAATCAACAATTTGATCTATTACCATATTGTGAAAGTTAACTCGAAATTTATCTGTCGCATTTTCGATTGGCTGATCTTTAAGCAGATTCTCCTGGCAATTTCTTCTTGAGCCAATTCTTTTCTCTTTCAAAGCAGTCTCAGCTTCAATGTCGAGATTTCTTTTACCTAGTTCACTATTAGACCTAGTAAATTCTGAAAAATTTGTATCTGCTTCAAACATGAGAGCAGCAGTTCATTGTATTTGGCTTAATTTCTTGATAGTAGGCCTATCTTGAACCATCTTATAGGCTTGTAGGATGTTCATGCCCTTTTGTTTGCAAATATTGAGATAACGGAGCTGTTTGTTCAAATTACACTTTCAAAAACAATTGCGCTGTCAAAATGCATTCAAACTTGTCAAAGAATCCAGGACAGTTTTCGCTCTTTACCGGACATCATTATTAAACTAGAGTTAAGAAGTAGAACTAAAATATCATAATATTTTAAAACCATATTTTGCTCTTTTGGGCGCCGACCCAACGGTCCGCCGGCCTACCGGCCCACCGGGAATCTCCCGATACTCCGGCGGCCCAGTCCGATCCTGCAGCCAGTCAGTTTTTATTGTCCTCAGCCAGTCAGTTTAAGTTAATTCTGATTTGGGTTTACTTGATTGAAATTAATTGCACTTGTATAGATCGATACTGCAAATCGCAGTTCTCAATTGATGTACACCACTGTTGATTTAATCTGTCTTTAAATAAAATCTCAGTTATTGGCTAGTCCGACTGTAGTAATGTCTGATAAGGAGGAAGATGGAAATGCAAGGGGCATGACCAAGGGGATAGGCAGTGTAGTTCTCCCCGGTAGTAGCAATTTAAGTTCAATGCAAAGGTTGATAGCTAGGAATCAGTCACTGGAGGCAGAGCTGTTGCAGCTAAGGGCTATGATGTGTAGTAGGGAGCCTGGTAAACCCCTGGGTCACCCTGGATCTCCTCGAAAAGCTGGATCCCCAATTCAGAGGAACCCTGATTCCCTGGAGGAGTGGGTTGACTTCCACCCGAAGTCCGCAGGCACATATCCTGTCACCTTACACTCAGGCGCATCCCTGGTACAGTTGAGGAGTAGTGGTGAGGACCTGGATAACCCCGGGGGTGACCTTGGTGCAGGCCCTGTCACTATGGAGGGCACTATCTTAATACATAGACCAGATCCCGGTGTAGAGTTAGCAAACCCTGTTCCTGCAGCTTCAGTAGATGAATTTAATGGCGCCTATGCTGTGTTATCACTGCAGGGGCAAAGACCTCCTGAAGTAGTGCTAAAAGAATCTAAAGAGGGTACCCAACATATATATATATATACATTATATGTATGTATATGCATGTATATGTAACTATATATATGTATGTATATATGTAAAAATACATAAATACATGTATATATACATGAATACACATATATATATATATACGTAGAGAAGAGTGGCGTCATTGGAAGTTGGAACCTGCCGAAGGGCAGAGAACTTAAAGAAAGAAGATATATATACATAAACATACCTATGCATACATATACACATACATATATATGCACATATATATACATATATATATATATACAAAAGTACATATATACGTAAATATATATATATACATATACATGTACATTGTACATATACACATATTACACATGCATCTATATACATGTATAGTATTTACATACATATATACATATATGTATATACATATATGTACATATATATATATGTATATATATACATATGCACACACATATAATTATATATATCATATACATATATAGTATATACTCATCCATATATATAGGCTAACATAAGTACATGTATATAAATACATATATATACAAACATATACGTATACATGCATATATATACATTATAATGTACATAATAATGCATAAATATGTACATAATATTAGACATATATGTTTTTCACGAAACTTTCGGACTATCGAACCTTCGGATTATCGAACCTTCGGATTACTCTGGACAACAAATTTTAACTTTTTTTCCCTCCGAATTTTTTTAATTGTTTTATATATAGAATTTCGCACGCTGAATCCAGTGGTGTTGTCAGAATTTTTGTATCAGGTAAGGTTTTTGAGAAAAATGGTTCGCAAGATTTAAAAAGAAATGGAGAAATTTACTTAATGCATACATTTACAATGTACTTGTCATTTATTTTTTGGACATTTTAAAACTGAACAACCGCTGATTTGCGTTTGTATTCAATGTCAGAAACCTCTCTGATCAATGTCAAACAGTAATTAGACAGCATACTAGTGTTCCAAACACCCTGGAGTCCTTTTTCCATTGTGGCAATGTCCTGATGAAATCGTTCGCCTTGTTAATCGCTGACATCACGAAGATTTGCTGGGAAAATTTCAGACGGGAATGAAATAAACGTATATTTAGTAACATCCATCAGATGCAATGCGTGAACTATCTTTTCAACCAACTGAATATAATTTGGTGATTTGTTATTGCCGAGAAAGTTAACGTCCTTCAAAGACTGCCACCCATTTAACTCAATATTATTCAGTAGTTCGTCAAAGCGACTGTCATTCATGCAGTTCTCTTATCTGTGGACCAGCAAATATGCCTTCTCGTTATCTTAGCTTCACCTATGCGAGGAAGCTTGTCTCGTAAGATTTTTGAACCCCTTCCCTTTTTTGTTCAATGACTTGACAAAGTTCTTCACTAGTCCAATCATGGCGTGAGGAGGTGGCAAGGAAATCTTACTGGGTTCAACAAGTGGTTCGTGACGAACTTTCCTATGGCATGGCAACAGATGTTTGCGACGTGGCCAGTGGGTAGCTGGCATCTATCACGACTGTCTCACTCACAAATGAAAGAATAATACTTCGTATAGCCTAGCTGCATCCAACAAGGAGCTGAAGAAGTGGTACAAGTTTTAAATCACCATATAGATAACAGTAATGCCTACTGACTGGATAGATGACAGTAACAGCTTTAGTTCCTTGTGCCAGCAGATTCCATCTCTGAAGCCTTGACCCCTTCAACGAATTTCAGTCCCTGACTAGGTCATTAAATTTTAGCTCACGTTGAGTTATCAAATGAGGCTCACGGCACTGCAGTGGTTGGAAATCAGGACCACAACAGTCTTCTGTTTCCTTTGTCACAGTTTCACCAACGTCTCCGATGGTCAAAACAGCCCGTGGATTGGGTAGGCCTACAGAAAGGCTATCATCACGTGGTAGTGGTCTTAGTGCCGATGGAAGATTAGGATATTCAATTGACTTCTTGCTTTTGGAGGAATGGCCCAAAACATTTGTCAAAAAGAAATAACAGTTTGAAACATGATTTTTAGCTCCCTTCATGTCATTGGAATAGCAATTGGCATAGACTGCCGAGAACCAGCAATCCAATAGTGGTCTTAGTGCCGATGGAAGATTAGGATATTCAATTGGCCTCTTGCTTTTGGAGGAATGGCCCAAAACATTTGTCAAAAACAAATAACAGTTTGAAACATGATTTTTAGCTCCCTTCATGTCATTGGAATAGCAATTGGCATAGACTGTGTTTGGTCAGTGTAGTCCTTCTTATTATAGTGAGTTGGCTATGCCCTAACCCTTCAAATGTGCAACCAGCACTGAGTGCATGTCCAGGCATGCCTGGAATACACAAAACACTGCACCTTGTGGGCAGCATATAAGAAGACTGAAAATGTGAAAACATTCCAAAACGGGCTATATAAAAAAACTATACGTGATAGGAAATTTTCAAGGTCGCTTTCGTGATCAGCAGCCAAAAATAGATAAGGTAGGCCTACACCCAACAGTTTTCAGGAGGCAAAACCTCTGTTGTCCAGTGTTACCTATGTACTCAATGCGTACTGAGACATTTATACGTAACCATCTCTGTCTCTCCTAATCGAGAGCCAATCGACAAATGTTACTGTCATTTTCGTGTTCAGCACCTAAAAATTATTAGTAAAGATTTGCTATTTTCATTTAAAAGGCATTTTGTGTGTTGTCCAGTGTTATCGAACCTTCGGACTATCGAACTTTTCGGACTATCGAACCTTCGGACTATCGATACGTAACCAAGGAGAGTGATGAGCAGTGTAATTCTTTGACTCACCTTTATTATTATTTTATTATTAAATATATTATTAGGTTAACAAAAAGTTATCTGCTCCGCTACAGATCGGATTTGTCTGTAGAAAATTTAATAACAGTTAGGCACATTTGACTTTTACTAAAATCTATTGAAAGATTTGCCGTATTGTAACATTTTCTATCGGATAATTCGGATTGTGTAGCTACAATAAACACACGTACATATTAACTCGTAGTCGTAATACCATATGCATAATGCGCTCCTTATTTACCAAGACTTTGGACTGAAATCATCTGAGTACGAAAGTAGCGCAATTCGGGAAATTTATGTGTATTCATGAATTGCAAATGAAAGACAGACCGTGAGTTCGCTTACTAATCGACTAATACAAATTCGTTTCATGAAGTCTGTTTGAATCAATAAGTCAATTTGTAGACTGCATTATAAGAGCGTCATTTGAGTGCTACACGTAGGCAAGACTTCGCGGGTCAGAAAGATATTAATGTTCAATAACGATTAAACTGGTATTTTGCACTGGATGTTCAATTCCTATCATTTGACTTAAGTTGTTTGAAAAACACATTTTACATAATTTTAACTTTAAAATGTGGAAAGAGATTGGATCGGTTCATCGATTTATGTAGGCCCACTTTCTGCAACGGAATGGAAATGTTATTGAATTTTGAGCAATGCCCACTGCACAGGGCGTTGCAATTGACTGCTCGATCAGGTGATGTTGACTCTTGCTTCGGAAAATTTAATTCCATATTTTACAATATATTATTTGTTATCTTCTAATGGAACTGCACCAAACACAAAAGTTTACTTTGCTCTAGATGAAAACATGCTAAACACTGCATATGTATGTAGTTGTATGTATGTATGTACCTTACCCGACAAATTCGGGCTGAGATTTTGGCAGGTAGTTTATCCACCTCTGTCCGTTGCTTGAAAACTTGTCTGTTTCCTCGGAGTGCTCACGCTGGATGTGCCTCTGAATAGTCGTTACTGCTAGAGGCGCTTTATAAATGTCCAGATACAATACAATATAATATATGTATATCTATATAGTATATATGTATATCTATATACACTAGAAAAGAAGCTTAAGCTAACCATGGGGCAGTCATGGCATGAAGCATTAGCGACTTCATTTTCTCAGCCTCGGCATTTGAGGGCGGATGACCAGTCCTCTCCCTGTCCGTCTCATCTTCCCACCGACAGTGTTCGGTCAGTGTAGGCCTTCTTATTATAGTGAGTTGGCTATGCCCTAACCCTTCAAATGTGCCCACATTTCCAGCTATAATGCGCGATGTTCTCCAGTGGCTTTCCCTTGAGCACCGGCGTAACAACATAGCCGGGGGCCCTTGAACATTCTAAGCTTGGGACCCTTGCCCATTAACGAGACTAAATAGCGAAAATAATGAGGAAGAGGGGCAGTCTCTTAAACTCGCCCGAGGCAGCCATGGGTATGAAGTTATAGGCTACCGTTTGCTCAACAACGACGTGCAAACACTAGTGGCTATTCGTAGCAGACATGTTTCTAGAAAAGGCTATTAAGAAAATATAGCCATTTGAAATTATCAGAACATCGATTTCTCGATAAGCAAGGAGCGAGGTTTGAGTACAGTATAATCCATCACTTGTAAATGGAAAACATCTTTTGCTCGATAGTAGGCCTATATAAGCAAGGAATGTATGAGGTTTCAGTACAGACGATTCCTTCAGCTGTAGGCCTATTCCGACGGAAACCATCGACAGAATGTTTCGCATCTCAGCATTGTTTTTTACTGTCCTGGTGCTGCTTGCAGATGCCTTCGGTAAGTCAATTTGCTGTGATTGGATAAATCCATAGAACGAGTATGCGCATATTACGAATATTAAGATTTGTAGAAATTGACGAATATTTACGAATATTAAAAATGCCCTGATATTCACGAATATTTACGAATTGTATTGCATTGTATTTGATCATTTATAAAGCGCTTCTCATAGCATAAGCCTTTCAGAAGCGCCCAAGTGCGAGGTACTCCGAGAGAAAAGGAAGGTTTTAAGGTGAGAGAAAGAGATGGAGATGCTACCAGAGAGGATTGTAGAGCATAGAGAAAGAGGAAGTCTATTCCATAGAGAGGAACTTTTGCAGGCAAGAGATCTGAATTGAGATATTGTGGTCCTAACCCGGGGAACAAAAACAGGTCAAGCCGGTCGGTCAGAGGATCTGAGAGGACGCTTTGACGTGGCAGCGAGAGGGCGGAGAATTTGGTGACAAAGATATTTTGGAGCAAGACCCATGGCAGTTGAGATTTGAGCATGAGAATGAGAACTTTGAATTGGATGCGCACAGAGAGAGGTAGCCAATGAAGTTGTTCAGCCATAAATGTAGAAAAGTGAGAGAATCGAGGAAGACGAGCTATTCAGCATTCAGTACGAACTGAAGAGGAAATAGACGAACCTTGGGTAAGCCAACAAGGAGAGAATTGCAACAGTCGATTCGAGAACAGACAAAAGCATGGACAATTGAGTATTAAAGCATCAAGTCACGAATTCTCGTTCTGTGGATAAATCTAAAGAAATAAACGGCGATTTAAACAACACTGGTCAACAAGCATTTTGCTACTGGAATTCTTTCATCTGTTCCTGAATAAAGTTGGGATGCTGACTACAAATCCTAAAACCGTTTTAAAGTTATAAGTTTTCGCAACTGATGTGGATGAGTCGCATGACAGTGAACAAGCTGAAGACGAATCTGTTGACTCTGTTAGACCTGAATGATCTCGTGTGAGACTTGTCATCATCAAAAAAGAAATCAGAAGTGCTAGGTTCAAGACTGAAGCAATGGAATCTGCTACAGAAAGACACACAAAATTTGGTTTTTTGTGATCGTTTTACCCATCTGGCTTCCTTTTTACCGAGATGGAAGATGGCGTTTGTCTCTTGCTGATATTGACGGTCTCATATATGAGCTGAGATATGAACATGTGACTGAAGAATGGAGACTATTCTTTAACTCTAGCAAAGCAAGCCTTAAAGCATTGTTATTACCTAATAGCTGCCAGAAGCCCTGTGTGCCCGTATCTCATGCAATCGGGTAAAAGGAAGCATACAACCCTATGGAACCGTTCTGAAACTGATACGTAATGCAGATCACAAATGGAAACTCTGTGGCGATCTCAACGTTGTGGGCGCTACCCCCTTGAAATACAGCTGGGTATACCAAGTATAATATGCCTCTTGTGTCTTTGGAACGGATGCGATGATACCAACCACTGTAGTCGGAAGCAATTGCCTTAGCGCGACGAAACAATATCTGCAGATGCTACGTGAAGCACATTCCATTAGTCTATATTCCACCACTTCACATAAAACTTGATCTTATAAACAAATATCGTAAAGGCGATGGACAAAAAGTAGATGGTTTTCACCATCTCAGAATAAAATTTGGTCTTGAGAAAAGGGAAGCTAAAGTGGGTGCTTTTACTGGTCCCGAAATCCGTGAACTGATGCGTGACACTGAGTTGAAAAGTAAGCTGAAAGTCTTTGAATTAGCAGCTTGAAAAGCATTTGTGTTGGTTGTCCAGACCTTTCTTGGTAATCAGAGAGCAGAGAATCATAATGAGCATGTAGATAATACACTGAGGGCATATGAGTTTATGGGTGCTAGGATGTCACTTTCTACACTCGCATCTGTCATCTCGACTTCTTTCCACCCAATCTGGGCGGTGTCAGCCATGAGCATGAAGAAAGGTTCCATCAACTTCATCAAGATATAAAATTATAAAGGTGGTGTTAACAATTATCATCGGAAGTTAAATCCCAGCATGATGAGAGTCTATTGCTGGCTCTGGCAATGAGACAAAGATGTACCTTGCGCAAAAGCAAATACCTGAAACATTTGTCAACACTTTGCTTTCGCTTATAGCGTGAGTTGGGAAAGTAAGTAAGTTAAGTAAGAATACCGTTTTATTACCCAACTGCTAACCGGACTTTGTTGCACAACCAATATAGAAAGACTGCAGTGTTCATCAGCGATTCTGCTGCATGTTCAGCTTGGTTTGTTTTAACATAATTTTACGGTGACATATTTCATACAGTAAATGTCTCGAAGCATATTTTGCAATTCTATAGAACCTTACAGATGCATACCGAAAAAACCTTACGTACTCGTCGAATTTCGATTTCATAATTGAAATAGCACCCAAAATGCAGTTAAGAACATTTCGAAAATTCTCAGTAACAAGGAAAACAATTTTTGCTGCCCAGTGTAATTCGTCCATTAGTTTATACAAGATAATAATTACTCTGATTTTAGAGGAACAATAATGGTTTTATAATAATAATAATAATAATAATAATAATAATAATAATAATAATAATAATAATAATAATAATAATAATAATAATAATAATATATAATAATATATATAATATAGTGAAGAGACTATGATAAATATAGTGAAATGGTCCACTGAACCATCTGTAATGGCTGCCACAGCGGGGACTGGGTGCGGACTGCGGAGCCCCTCTTAAACGTTCAGATGCCTTTCTGGCTGCTGTCGCCTCCAAACTGGAGGATGGCAATATTAGCCCAGCCGTTCGCATTCTTTGTGATCAGAGTCGCCCTGCTACACCAAACTTAGAAAACTCAACATCTTGGTTGGCAAACACCCAACAAACCCTCATCCTGATAGTCGTTCTGGTCTTCCAAGCCCCACCGCCACAACCCCGTTTCAAGTTGAGCAGTCAGATGTAGATTGTAGAAGCAGCCATTCGCTATTTCCTATCAGGTTCTACTGGGGGGGACCAGACGGGCTGCTCTCCCAAAACCTTCTTGATCTCACTAACCACCGTTAGTCGTCCTCAGCATTACTTAGGGAAATGACCGAGTTCATAAACATACTGCTACGTGGTGCTTGACCACCAGAAGTGAGACCTATATTGTTTGGTGGCAGCCTTATTGCACTCACCAAGAAGTCAGGAGATCTAAGGCCTACAGACAGGGCTTCTCATTTGATGCGATCGATCGATCGATCTCCTTGGTCGATCGCCTAGCAAAGGTCTGGTGGATCGGTAAATCGATCGCACACGCTGAGTTAGACTCCAATAGGAACCTAGAGCCTTATTTTATTTATCTAATTTACATTAGGGCATACTTGTGAAAGTTCAGACTCTTATCGATACAACATTGCATCGACAAGCAGAGTAAGCTTATCGATAGTTAGTCTAGCAGACTAGTAGCAGTTAATGGACAACCATAGTATGCATCTATACGAATACGATATACAAAAAAGCTGTAGGTACAAAAAAGGTCCCGAGGTCGAGCGCGCATCGATCGTCTACTCCATCCAGAGCGATTGATTTCAAATCGCCTTCTATTTTAAAATGAGAAGCTCTGCCTACAGCGATTTGGTACACTCTGAGACGGGTGACTGCCAAGTGTGCCCAGAGCCGGATTAACCTATAAGCAAAATAAGCCATGGCTTAGGGCCCCACAACGTTTTGAGGGGCCCCAACTGTCAGGAAATAATAAATCAGATGGTACAAAGGTCCTATTTGACAATTTTCTTCTGGAAAAAAGACGGAAAATAAAAAAAAATCATCAGAAATTTTTTTGTTTTTCTGCAAATTTGGAAAAAAATTTCCATGGTTTTCCGGTTAGGGCCCCCGGATGTCTTAACCCGGCCCTTGGCTTAGGGCCCCGAAAGTCTTAATCCCGCCCTGAGTGTGCCAACAGATATGCAGTTTGTAAACTGGCTTCTTTTTTGCCCAACTGCAGGTTGGCAAAGCTACTCCAGCTGGGTGTGAGGCAGCAGTCCATGCAGCAGGAAAATATTTTTCTGTTATGCCCCAGGACCATGTATTTGCAAAATTGGACTTTTCTAACGCATTTATTAGCGTAGGCCTACACAGATATAATTATAATGCTTCAGTCTGCCTACACTGTGATACCTTACATTTATAGCTTCGTCTGTCAGTCTTATTCATCTGCTTCTGTGTTAAAATTTGGTCCTTTTCCATCTCTTCTGAAATGGGCCCTCAGCAGGGAGACCCCTTAGGTCCACTTCGGTTTTGTCTTCCTCTTCAGCCGGTGTTACGCTCCATTCAGTCTGACCTTCGCCTTGGTTACCTGGATTACCTCTCACTGGGTGGCAGCCTAGAGACTGTTGCCAAGGATACTGCCCCACTGCAGGTTGGCATAGCTACACCAGCTGGGTGTGAGGCAGCAGTCCATGCAGCAAGAAAATATGTTTCTGTTATGCCCCAGGGCCATGTATTTGTAAAATTGGACTTTTCTAACGCGCTTAATAGCGTGCACAGACATGTAATGCTTCAGTCTGCCTACACTGTGAATCTGTGATACCTGAAATTTATAGCTTCATTCATTAGTCTTATTCACCTGCTTCTGTGTTAAAATTTGGTCCTCTTCCATCTGCTCTGAAATGGGCCCTCAGCAGGGAGACCCCTTAGGTCCACTTCGGTTTTGTCTTCCTCTTCAGCCGGTGTTACGCTCCATTCAGTCTGACCTTCGCCTTGGTTATCTGGATTAGCTCTCACTGGGTGGCAGCCCAGAGACTGTAGCCAAGGATATTGCATCATTGGTTTCGTTAAACTCTTCCTTTGGGCTGAATCTTAACTTGACTAAATGTGAGTTCTACTCTCCTTCAATTGCTCCTTCCAAACACCCTTCATTTTCAGAATTCCAGTGTGTTAACTACGAGTCACTCACATTTCTGAGGCTGCCCTTTTAAATGCTGAGCACTAGATGACATGCTGCAGGCACATTGCGAGGCCCTTTGGAGTGCCATTGATGATTTCTGCCAATTTCCAGCACAGAGCAGCCTTACCCTTTTAAGGTCCTCTTTTGGTGCTTAAAAGCTTAGCCATGTGCTTCTTTGTTTCCCCTGCCAAGACCATCCTATGCTGGGACGACTAGACGAAATAATGATGAAAGGGCTTGAACGCATCATCAACATCAGTTTGAACACACATCAGTGGATGCAGTCTTCACTCCCCATTCGAGATGAGACGAGTGTCTTCGCTGGCTTCTTCTGCCTATATGGCCTCAACTGCGAGCACCTGACCGCTATCTTGACCAAATGCACCACTGTTCCAGACGCTTACTTTGAGGAAGTGATGACTGCACGTCATGACACTCTACCAGCTATCACAGATCCTCTACCGGCTTTATTAGTAGAGAAGGATAAGCTGTCAATTTTGGCCTCCTTGAGCAATCCTGTTGATCGGGCTAGACTGGCTGCTGCTTGTTTTCCTCACTCTGAAGATTGGCTAACTGCCCTTCCAATCACTTTTTGTGGCCTCTACATTGACAACGAGGCGGCGCGGGTGGCAGCTGGTCTTCGGTTAGGTCTTGACCTCTGTCAAACTCATATGTGTCGATGCGGAGATGCTGTTGGCTCAGATGGTCACACCGGGCTAGTTTGTAGGCTATGGATGGGACGCTCCATCAGCCATCATGCCATAAATGACATCATTTGGCGTTCGCTACAGAGTGCAGATGTCCCAAGCACGAAGGAGCCAACGGGTCTTCTGCGGACCGATGGCAAACGGCCCGATGGAGCTACACTTGTTCCCTGGTCTGCTGGCAAATACATGACCTGGGATGCTACAGTGGTCCACACTTGTGCTGCTTCCTACTTTTCACAGAAAACAATTTCAGCAGGCCGCGGTTCATAAGTCTACCAAATATGCATTGCTGCCTGCAACCCACATGTTTGTTCCCTCCCGTTGCCTTTGAAACCCTTGGACCTGTTAAAGCTGATGGTGCAGAATTTCTCTCCCAGCGGGGATGCCGCATTTCAGCTGTCTCTGGAGATCAACGTGAAACTAAATTCCTGTTCCAACATCTTTCCATCTGTGTGCAGCGCCACAATGGCACATTTCCGGATGGCTGTGTAACCTGGGACGAGGCCCGATTTCTCGGAGAACATTATTTATTACTAATATAATTTTTTGTTCCATTGAGGGATTATTTCTACTTCGGGTAAAAAATAATAATAATTACATTCGCCTAATTCAATTCAGACAGACAATCCGCAGCATGATTGTATTCTCGCGTCCTGCCCGCCCTCTTGCGTGCCGTAGCGCTCCTGTAGAGGAACTCCCGATAATCCATGCACAGAAACCGAACTCACTTCTGATAGACGGGGCAAACCACTCTCCTTTATGTTATTATTATTAATGGCGGGAAGTTGTAATGCACGGTAGTTTTGGCGCGTAAGCGAGCGCTTCGGCGCGGCAACTTACCACTAGGCTTCTCAGTTGCCAATTCAGACTGGTTCTCTACGTCCAGGCCGATTTTCTTTACCGCGGCTTCCTCTAAGGGCATAGCAAAGTGCTGTCGCACCTCAGGGTTCGAATCCTCTACAGGATCGATTTCAGCCGTAGTTAAATTAAACTCAGTCTGCTGGGCATTCATAATTTGAGTAATTTGCCTAGACTGTTCTAATTGGCGCTGCTGTAGTTGTGAAATGATTGAAGTCAGTTCAGTGACTTTCCGCTCTATTAATGATAATTCAGACATTGACAACTATTGATTATTATTAGATTTAATCTCCGATTCACCAGAATTATACTTGAATTCACAAGTAATTAGTGTCTCTTCACTCTGATTCACGGGTTCGAATCCTGAGCCTACATGTATACATTCTTTCTACAGTTCAATTAGTAAATCAGCGCGCGATACAAATTTATCTAGACATTCGAAAGTAAAAGATCAATATTATTAAACAGTTGTATAGCGACTAACCCAACAAAACAACTTTACAGGTCGACAGCAGAAGTTGACCAAAAAAACTGTGACAAATCAACGTCGCTAGACATTCGAGCGAGAAAAAAGATCCCGAGCATTATTAAACGCCATTTGTATAGCGACTAACCCAATAAAACAATAATAATAATAATAGGTCGACAGCAGAAGTTGATCTTAATAATAATAATAATTCTAATACTAATACCGAACGATAATCAAAAAGCATCCACTGCGAGACGTCCTGACCGACGCTGCACCTGTTAGGTATTGTGGCCAACTACAGCAGACTTATTATCGATGCACGATTCTGCTCTACCGTTTCTTCTCTGTCTGTCGTTTCTTCTTTCAAACTTCTCTTGAACCACTCAACTCAACGCAACTAAACTGCTCTACCGCTATTCCCCACTCTCTCTGGAAAACCTAGCGTCGGCCTTTTAATAGACCCTTAGTGGCTGGTAAAGTTGACAGCACTCAACGGTCAATCAGCGCCAGCCGCGCGAAAATACTATCCTATCACCGTTGAGTAAAAGCGCGTCAACCCTGGCCAATATATATGGAAGATCGTACAGCTCGCCGGCGAACGAAGACAGTGGCGCTCCTAGCGAATCTTAAAGACCTAGTTCGCCACATCCTCCCCAACCTTCCTAAACTTGCCAGCCCTGGTTGGAAATTTAGCCAATATAAAGCTAGTCCAAGCGGATGTGGTTTTCCTTATTTAACCTCAAACAAGTTTGCGCAGCGGTATGCGACTACATTATATAAACTACGATAAACTGCTGTGTAAGTCTAATAGTCTTGGTGTCATTCGATATTAAGCCTACTTGGACACAGTCTATCATATTTTTACGTGACCTTCTCACGAAAATCTGGTGAATAGTATGTAAGCTTATGTCTAATAGTCTTGTAATTGTTCGGTTCGGCTGCTGTTTGCTTAATGACTAATGATTCACTGTTATCATCAATGATTGTAACCTGATGCGGTTTGCCATCGGGAAGATCTATTAAACGAATATTTAAAAAAATTAACAGGTTAACAGTTCAGCACTGGCTCAGTGTCAATCATCAAGCTTCTATTGAGCTTCAACGCAAAATATCAATACAATGTCGACAACTATTTCCGATAGTAAGGAAATTAGGTTCGGTTAAATCAAATCACCGAAATGCACCGAATTTATCAATTTACTCAACTTGAGTCGAGCATTAATGCATTATGACATGGAGAGGAGAGTTGCTCAAAATGCAGTAGCCTAAGGATCATAGGCTAAGGTTTGAGTAAAGGTTACGGTTAGTCGGGTAAGGACCGTAAGCCACTGTACCACTAAGTCGCTAACCTATAGTTCCTATATAACTCACTCAGTGACGCTGCCAGTCGAATTAGGCGCACCACGCGTAAACTCCACTTCTATTATGGCCTATAACAGTCAGCATAATTTATTATGCTCCTTGTCGTCGTGAGAATTTCTCTGAACTTATACATCCTCCAGAGAGATTCTCTTAACTACATCCTCCGTCGCCGACTGGAGAACCTACTTCGTCCTTGTCTGGCTTATGACTAGCCACATGGAACAGACGTCCAATAGGCAGCAAGTATCTGGCTAAAAAATGAGAGTGTTAAACGTTATCCTCAATAATCCGTAGTTCAAGTCACATTAATAGTTAAAGAGAATCAAGACAGAACACGAATACAACCGAAATGTATTGGGCAATTTGGCCTTTGGCTTATAGACTAGTTAGATGCATAGCCAGTGAACACTAACACAGTAGATAAGAAAATTACATATTCAATGAAGAATCATGAAGAGAGTACTACATGGTGCACAGTACGATAGTCAATAGGTTTCTAGGTTACCATGATGAGTGTATTAAGTGATGATTATTATAGTTCAAGCGATATTCTAATTCAAGTTAAATTGTCTTGATTTAAAAAATAAAACGAAATGTATTGGTCTTCCGCCTATACATGCTAATGCCGCACTGCCTATACACAGTAGGCCTAATGTAATGTAGAATGTAGACTGTAGTTCTTCAGATAATTAGGCCTACTTTAAGAATTTGGCTATTCCAGCTTTACTGTTCGCAAATGTGTCAATCAAGTCATCAATATTAATTTTCCCGCATTCGTTTTCGATCACAAGAAGAGCAAAGCCATCAAACCTGACCTGTGAATCCAAGATACGGTCGTTATTATTTTGAATTTGGAGAACGAGCGCTCTGCACTGGCGAGGATGAATGGGAGAGCACCAAACAGCACACAGGGAGTAACCAATTCTGGCATAGGGATGACATGATGTGGGAACTCGATATGAGTTTGAGTATGTCCAACACAGTTTTGTTTGTTTTAAGTTCCTGCTGTACTCACGTAAAAAGTTTGTCCACCTTCGTTATATGGTTGTTACACCACTGCTGGAGGACCTACTTCGTCTCTGTCTGGCTTACGAATAGCCACATGGAACACACGCCTTCACCGCTGAAGATTTTCTGACCTTGCAAGCAACTAAAATCTTGGGCGTTCGACGTGACACGTAGGGCTCTCTACCCCTCAACATCCCACCACCGACTGTAGTCTGTCGACTCCTAAAGAGGTCACCAGGGTGGAGCTACTGCACATCATAATTGATTTATGTCCTAAGTCGGGAGAACGCCACTCCCCCCCCACCGACCTTCCAGTTTCAAGAACTCGTGGATTTATTACACCCGCTTCTTACGAAGCTATGTAACCGAATCATCCGGGAGGGTGTCTTACCACCGTCTCAGAAGAGATCCATACTGATCCCGACTTTAGAGAACGATGGTCTGGATCAAGCGGACTCCACTAACTGTGGGTCAATGGCTAACGTTTCGTACTTGTAAAAGATAACTGAAATGATAGTGGCGTGTCAACTATCTGGCCATCTGGAGAAGAACAACCTCCTGCCATCGTGCCAGTCAGGATTCAGGAGGTTCCATTCGACGGAAACACTGCTTATCTGAAACCTACGTTGTTATCGACCGTTCGGAATTCACGTTGCTGACACTTTTTGACGTCAGCGCCGCTTTTGATAATGTAGACCATGACGTCCGTGATGGGATACGCTTAGTATGGCCCTACGAGGTCTAGATAGGTCCCTGCTGCCCCGTATGCAGGGGCGTCTGCACCATGTAAGCCTTGGAGCAAATGCTCCATCTGAGAAATAAGGGGAAGGTTCATTGAGGAATTAGGGAGTTTAAATTTTTTAAATATCGTACCATTACAATTCCTTTATTATTTGCAGTTGAGCTATTCTACAGTGTCCGTGTGTGTGTGCCAGTAACTTGATTCATTCAATGATTCTTCCGGTAATAATAATTATCTGGTCCGTCTGTCCGTCAAAATTGCTTACAGCTTACTTACTTTAAGACATGGGCGGAGTTTATCAGGAGCTACGGGGGATAAGCCCCCATGAACCCACAGATATGACACTGCGTCATTAAGGTTTTTAGTGATAAGGTATAGTTTAAACCACGGATTATCCTAACACTTTACTATTTCTCATGGAATAGCCATCCCATCTCTACCAGTTCCTGCCAGCACATGTGAGTTTGGTCCCAAGGCATAGCAGCCACAAGAAGTCAGAGGACTGTTAAAACTGCGTCATCACTTCTAGACCATCGTTGCTTCTAGCTATGCACTTGGACAACCTGAATGCATTGATGATTCAGCACCCGCTAGCAATGGACGCAAAGAACCAATGCATTCACTCTGCTACAATCAGCTGTGCGTATCTGCCTGTTTGTAATACATTAATTGGCCAGTTGGAGTTCCGTTTCGACAAGGAGAGTTTGATCATGGCCAAATCCGTTGATGCTGTGTTGCAATGGGACAAGGATGGAATCAAAGCGCTCGTTAATAAATACGCCGACATCCTTAACATCAATCCGCAAGTTCTGGCATCCGAAATAGAACTGTTTTCAAGCATGGACAATGAAATTACCTTTGACGTAATTCAAAAGGAAATGACTGAAGCTGCTTATCCTCACTATTAGGTCTGCAGAATGGTGCAGTTAGCACTAGCGTTGCCCGTTGGTTCAGCAACCGCTGAGAAAAGTTTTTCAGCGATGCGACGCACAAGAAACTGGTTGCGATCAACCAGGAAAACCATGGGAGAGGAACGCTTTTCTTCGCTGTCGCTTCTGAACATTGAATGTGATCTTACGTCTGTTTTAGTCCCCGAAGACCTGGTTCTCATGTATGCAAACAGTGGAACTAGACTCTTACAGCTGCATTAGCGTAGTCGACTATTCGCAGTTTTTTGGTGTAAGGCATTATGTATTTGTTAAGCAGTAAAATCCTTCCAAATCTTCTCACCAGAAGGCCAAAATTAGTACCAAATATGCTCAAAATAGGCTATAATATAGCCTATTTTGAGCATATTTGGTACTAATATGTGTACGCAGTCTGTGTACATATTATGTGGCGGCTGGGGCAGACCCAGACTGAGGGGCTGAAATCGCCCCCAAGCCCCTCCGTTTTTAAGGGGTCCGCTTTGCGGCGGGAAAGGGGGCGGGAGGGGACGGGCATGCTTTAGCCCCCCCCCATGAACTAAAACCAAGCTCCACCCATGCTTTAAGAGAACCAACACAGCTGAGGGATGAGGTAGATGCATTTTTCGAGGATATCAAGTGTGAAACGGCATGTTTCTGTGCTAAACACAACATTGGTCGCAGCTGAAAAGTGTTCGGCCACGCAAAAAACGAAGAATGCCAGGTGAACTTGCAAATGATCAATGATGAACGGATCAGTGTGGTTGAAACTGCGTTCAAGATTGACGCAGTTATTTGCAGTCTTGACGTAGTGCTTTTGCAGTTCAACGACAGGTTTTCTCAAGAAAATATGGAATTGTTGCATGAAATGTAACATTTTCTCCTGCCAGTCTCATGTCCTCCAGTGTTATCACTGCACAAGACACTGAACACATTTGTAAGTTCTACAACTTTGACGTGGATATTGTTGCCATAAAAAGGAATGATTTCTTTGCAGTCTACCAGTCTGTGTCAGACCTGATATATATTTCGATCCTCAGCCAAGCTTCTTGTACAAGGTCACATACATGTATAGCAGCCGGCAGGAAAACGACAGTATAAGGAGGAGTGATCCAGTAACTCCAGTAGCAGATGAAGATGCTGAAGACAACGCAGCTGAATTGGCAGAAGAACTGTCATCAGAGCACCCCGCCGCAGTTAAATGACACATAGATAAACAGAACCTCAGTAAAGCCAATGAGACCATTGTATGAACTGTCGTCTTTCACAAACCTGTCATGTCTAATGAAGATTCTCGCTACTATTGCTACTACAAGTTGTAGCGCGGAACGGGTAATGAGCGGAGTCAAGATAATCAAAAACAGACTGCGTAGTACCAAGGCCGTAGCCAGGATTTTAATTGGCAGAAGACATTATCGGAACCTTTGTGGAAAAGGCCGACACTGTGGACTGACGGAGCAGCTTCCGTCGGTTTTCATCCAAGATTGCGTACGCAGCGTGAAAATTTAATTATACTATAATACTGGCCGTGCAGTCTGAAAAATACACTCTTAATCGCCCAGATTAATTTAGGAAATAGTTTTAAAACTTACAATTCTGAATGCGGCAACGTGATTTCAGTTAGCCTACATTCTAAACGTAGATATATAGCTCAGTCTGTGAATGAATGTCAGCCTGAATAATTATATGCATTCAAGTAAAGTAAGTAAATAGCGCCTATTACACAAGCGCTGTGTGAAAAGCTCCCAGGACAGTGCTGTAGAGCTGCATCAACTGTCACACGAGTAGGCCTACTCTTAGTTCTTACACCGTGTGTTAGTAAATGCATTATTTCATGTTTACATTATTTGATTTCGGGGGTGTTTAGACACCCAAAACACCCCCTTAGATACGGCCTTTATTGGAATGCGAAGAACCTTCCTGACATAACTGGAAGAGAGTCGGTTGATAGATTGCCAGTACTGGTGTCAGGTCATGAAGTGGATCAATTACTCGGAGTGCCAAAGTTACATCATGGTACAGGTGAAGAAACCAGTCAAGCTGTTGTGAGTGTGTTGAAGGATTGGGGTGGTAGACAGGGTCAAAGCGATGTGATTTGATACCACGGCTTCAAATACATAATTTCGAGCAGGCCCATGTTCTCTGATCGACACTCAATTTGAAAAACTATCTATTGCATCTTTTTGTCTGTGATGTTCACGAAGTCATAGTTACTTGATGATGTTTTCAAACACTGATTTGGACGATCAAGTGGTCCAGTAATTCCACTTTCTAAGCGGTTCCATGAGAATTGGCTACACATAGAGAACGATAACTTCAAGACAGCACTTCAAGATCTGATATGTTCAGAAATTCTGGCAGCGCACCACAAACTCAGACTTAATGCAACTGAATTTGCCACGAACTCTTTACAATATAGCAACTAGCCTCGCGATGACTACCGCGAACACGCCTGCATGAACTCGCTGTTATCTTTCTTGGTGATCTTCCACCACGTGGAATCTGATTGATGGCACCCGGTACAATGCATCAGGTCAGATGGATGGCAAAGATATCGCACTCCATTAATATCTGGATGTTCATAGAACAATTCCGACTTAGCCCGAGAAGAAAAGTCACTTAGAGATATCAGCCCATTTGCTAGTCTAGGTGCAAAGAAGCATGGATTTCTTGTCCGAACCCGATTACAGCGACTTCCAATGACCTTCAGCTTCTGAAGTCTCTCTTGAAGTACAAGGAGATAAATGGCGTCTTTCTTTGCAGCAGCCACCAACTCACCAAGACTCTTTCCAGGGACTTGGGTATATAAGCGAGGACATGGTAGCGTTGGCCTGTTTTTGACCCTGCCTTCGACTATGGAATAAAGCTAAGGATGGTCAAAGCACTTCAAAATCCATGACCGAACGAGCCGCTGGAAGACTTTGTGACAGTCAATACTCTCAACTTCTTTGAGATACTTGAACTGCCAAGCAAGTTCCTAACTGAGACTGATACTGAGCAATGGGATAGGAAGAAAAAGAGGACTTTCATAAGGCGAAACATTGCGCACAGAGTCTCAGGGTTGTTAACGACACTGCCGAGAAGGGTGTAAAACTCATCCAAGAATTCAACTCATCCATCACTATAAATGAAGGGCAAAAACAACGCCTATTGCAGGTTGTATATGAGCACAGAGCTCAGTTCCCTGAGGCAAAGAAGTCTGTACTACTTCTGGGACTCTAGCAAACTCAAGGTCTCTAAACTGTTGCGCAGAAATTGTTCAGTAAATGACAGTCTTTGTACTTTCTATTACTTTAAGACTAAAATTTATTGATTGACTTTATGTCAGTAATCAGTATAGATCTGTTTGTCACTCAGTCTCTTACAGCTACATTGTTCAGTTTGTTTCTTTGATTTAATAATGTCTTTTTTATTATTTTGATGAGCTGATTTGTTTATTTTTCGGCATTATGAAGAGCATGATTTGTGGATGTAGTGAAAAGTCATGAGCACTGAGCAACCACTAAATATACTGGACAACACACAAAATGCCTTTTAAGTGAAAATAGCAAATCTTTACTAATTTTGAGGTGCTGAACACGAAAATCACAATAAAATTTGTCGATTGGCTCTCGTTTAGGAGAGACAGAGATGGTTACGTATAAATCTCTCAGTACGCATTGAGTACATAGGTAACCATTTCGCAACGCTGTATTTCAAACTACATATTGCGTCGTATTGCATCAACCAACCATACACACGCCTCCGGAGGCAGTGCATCATTCCCTGATGTAATGCAGGTCAGTCATCACGATCGCTGACGAAAGATGACGCAAGCGTAGTGGTACAAAGCAAGTCTCGTTTGCAAGACAGAAAAGGGCCATTACTCCATTAGTCAAAATGCGTATCACCTCTATTTCGAATGTAAGCTCTGGGATCAGGACAAGTCCTGGGCGCCACACATTATGCTGCAGCACTTTTGCAAGAAATATTCCTAAGTGGCTGAAAGGCGGGAAAGTGGCGATGCCCTTTGCTGTTCCTGTGGTTTGGAGAGAAACAAGCAATCACGCAATTGACTGCTACTTCTGCATGATTCCACCTACTTCTGCAGGCATCACAACGAAAAAGAAGTGGACAATGGCGTACCCGAATATACCATCTGCACTCCGATCAGTTCCGCACGGCGAAGGACTTTCCGTTCCGGATCCTCCGAAGAAATTTTCCATTGATTCAGACGATGAGGAGGGAAGCGAACGGACTTCGGGTTCTCCGCAACCTTCGACGTCTAATGACGATCCATACGTCTGCCACGGTGCGTCATCTGTGTGACACATTCTCACCAAGGTTGAACTGATCGACCTTGTTCGCGACCTGGAGCTGTCCCAGGCCAAGGCGGAGTTACATGGATCCAGACTTCAAAAATGGAAACTTCTCCATGAAAATGTCCGAGTGACTTCGTTTTGCACTCGTCATGAGCAGTTTGAGGATTATTTCAGGAAGGAAGATGACCTTGTATTGTGCTCCGATGTAGAAGGCCTGTTGAATGCCCTCCACATGAAGGAAACTTACGAAAACCTCAGACACCTGTTCAATACAGCAATTATGGATGGTATCTCTGTTGCGACTTGAAGGTAGTGGCCCTGTTGATGGGTCACAGCTTGGATATACGAAATACTGCTGTTTTATATGTGACTGGGACAGTCGAGCAAAGACTTTGCACTATGTGAGGAGAGACTGGCCTGAGAGGAAATCTCTGAACGTCGGAGAGAAGAATGTGCAACGCCTAGCACTGGTAGAACCCTAAAAAATCCTGCTACCATCGCTACACATCAAACTTGGTGTGATGAAAAACTTCGTGAAGTCCTTGGACCGGACTGGATCAGCTTTCAAGTACTTGGCTGCCAAATTACCTCAACTCTGTGAAGCAAACATTAAAGAGGGAGTTTTTGGGTGCTCAGATCCGTCAGCTATTCAGAGATGAGATGTTCGATAACCTGCTTCAGGGTGACGAGAAGAAAGCTTGGGACGCATTTCGTCTGGTGTCAACTAAATTCCTCGGTAATATTAAGGCAGAAAACTACAAGGAATTGGTAGAGGACATGTTGTCTATATCACAAACTTGGCTGCAATATGTCCTTAAAGATTCACTTTCTCCATTCCCACTTGGATTTTTTCCCCGACAACTGCGGCATGGTTAGTGATGAGCACGGTGAACGCTTTCACCAAGATATTGCAATTATGGAGACACGCTATCACGGAAACTAGGAAACTGGTCGACTTCCATGTTGGCTGACTACTGTTAGACGCTCGCCAGAGATAATCCTGAGCAGCTACATGTATACAAGAGACAGGCAAAGCAGCGTGGGAAGTAGAAGCGGACCTGTACTGCTACATGTCATATGAACGTATTGTTCTATGACAATAGAAACTATTGCTGATTTCTTAGAAATTGTACCCAATTCCTTAATTTCATTGTCATATTCGTGTCAAGCACACTGAAACCTATAAGAAAATACAAATTTAATGTCAGAGGCATGACTTTCATGAAAATTTGTTGTCCAGTGATATATCAAACAATCTATTTTACACTTATTCGTAACTACTGCAAGGTGACAGTCTAACAGATTGAGATGCTACCATAAAGGAAATAGCAACTTGTATTTTTTATCACCATCCTAACATGCATACATACATATACACATAATGTGTTCATGCACACAGTTCTACAGACCTGTTTGCATTCTTCAGACAGTATTATGCGTTGATAACGTACCATAGCCATTCAAATGCACATGCGTTAGGTAGAGGTTTCTTGGTGTACCCGTGCCATCAGTTTGGTGTTGTTTGTTGCAGAATTGCGACATTATGCATATATACAAAACCGAAGCTTGGTACATTATTTCTGATTTCCATCTTTTCACAGATAAAGTCATTAATTTATAAAACGAAAGCCTCAAAAACAGCAAGAAATGCGTAGTGTTTGCTAATTTTACCGCGATACGTTTTTAATGTATTCGCCGTCTCCGACCTTAGTTAACCTTATCGATTTTGATCCTTGAATGATCAAACAGACTAATAGTATTCAATGAAATAAATATTGGCGAACATAGACTACATAGTCGCATGGTTCAGGTTTCAATAAGCTTCCCGAGACCGGAAGCAGAAGTCAGATTCCAAACATTTACGAAGAAAGACTCTGGCCCCTTATTTCATTGAACGTTCTGACTGCATTCGTCCTCTGTCCAAACTAAATATTACTATGCCGTCACATTGCCGTGTTATGCTGGTATTACTAAAGATGCTCGTAATTAAAATTACATCTTAATAAATATATACAGTGAATAGGCAGCTAGCATTATAAGTTAATACGATTCGATCAATATTACACTGTAATTATAACATAGGCCTACTTAGACATTTTACGGGGTACACAACCTGGGACATTCTCCATTTAGTTTGAATTTTGAAATAATTATAGAGAAGTGCAAAAATATTGCACATATTATTTTCACATAATTATATCGCATTATTTTGTAATAGAGCCAACGGTTGCATAATTGTATCTGGATGATAGCTAGTAATAGGTAAATTGTTTCACTGGATTCTTTTTGGAAGTGTTTTTGTTTAAATGTTTACGTTATAGAGTATTCTGCATTTATGAAGCAAGTAAGCTTGTACTCGCACAGAAGCAAACCCATGGAAGATGAGTTATTACTGTATAAAAATATATATAAATATATACAAATATAACTGTTGATATTGCGACTTTTGTGTGTTCACTTCTGAACGTTAGAAGAAGGCGACATCGAGCAATTAACAACTGTTACAGTACATGAAAGACTTGCTGAAGTTCCCGACAGAGTAAACCCCTGAGGACGCTTGAACGCATTCTCTCCGCGTATACTCCAATTCAGTCTAGAATCAGGCACGCAAATAACTCAAGACATTAAAGCACTCTTTGAGAAGAGATACAGCTATAACTAGTAGTAGTAGTAGTAGTAGTAGTAGTACTAGTAATAGTAGTAGTAGCAGTAGTAGCAGCAGCAGCAGCAGCACCACCACCACCACCAGCAGCAGCAGTAGCAGAAGAAGAAGAAGAAGAAGAAGAAGAAGAAGAAGAAGAAGAAGAAGAAGAGGAAGAAGAGGAAGAGGAAGAGGAAGAGGAAGAGGAAGAGGAAGAAGAAGAAGAAGAAGAAGAAGAAGAAGAAGAAGAAGAAGAAGAAGAAGAAGAAGAAGAAGAAGAAGAAGAAGAAGAGGAAGAGGAAGAAGAAGAAGAGCGCAAAACTAACTACGTTCTTACCCTGCTTTAGGTATTGGCGGAGCAGGAATGTGCTTGGAGCGGCACAATTTAAGGACACCACTACAACCCATCAATTAATTATGGGCTTCCCATCTATTAATTATGGGCTTCCCACAAGCTTCTCTGCCTTTGCATCTCGGCAATAGGTTTAGGCCAAATGTTCATGGCCAATCAAACGTTATCACGTAGTCAGTATCGACCGCTGACTTCTGCATGCGAGCAAGCAGCTATGAATGCACTTAAGGGCATTCGATTGCATAAGAAAGTATAAAACCTGGTACAGATATATAGGCCTACCATAGAGACCTTTCAGCGGAGTTCTGTCAACTAAAGTGTACTGACAAAATGTTGAATTTTACTCGCACTTTTCTTCTTCTTGAAATGCTCTTTGCAGCACCACAAGAGGCAAATTTGTCCAGCTGCTGTCCTGAAATTCAGAATTCACTGACGGCCGTCAAGCTATCAAATGAAATATTAACGGACATCGTCAAAGACCTACAGGCAAAACTCGCATCTACTTTCCGGTGGCCACCATCAAAGAATGGTTTGTAGACTGCTTCTAGCAATATAAAATGTCCTAATCTGAAGATTACTTAAGTACCGTTCCGCAATGAACGTGACAATTATAACAGCTAAAGGTCATTTCAAGATTAAGCCGAGTTTTGCAGTAAAATTTGTTACGCCCTTGTATGAGAATTTTCGACTATTTAAATGTAGTGCTTTGTAACCAGACCAACATCATAGAGATCTGGCTTCTGGCGCTCTATTGTAACTAGAAGCGTTCAGCGTCGTCGGGCCATCTGAATGTCGCAGATGGGTAACAGCAGCATCGTCACTCAAATTGTTCGATGTGGTGATGCCTCAGTGCAGACCTTTCTCATTCAACAGATTTTTTGTCGACTTCTATAGCCTTTATAATTTTCAGTATTGCATCCCATGATATGCTTAGTATGCTAAATAGTACGTCGGTGCGAAGTCTTAGTTCTCCGGGAGGTGTCTGTCAGTGTTCGATGACATCTGCCAGGAGCTGGACATTTGCTCACATGCAAAAATCGTGGTATTCTCCCAGCAAAAAATGCTCTCAGTCCCGAAAGCAAGCTTTTTATCTGCGTTTGCGTGGAGGTGATTTCTCTGCGCTATTGTGACTGAAAGGTTGTTTTTATATATTGTATTTAGGAATTTATAAATGTCTCTCTCAGTAATACCCAATCAGAGGCGCTCGCAGTGCGAAGAGCTCTGCGGAAAAGAAACATCTTAAGACAACGAGAAGAGGCCGAAATACCCCCAGTTAAGATCACAGATCGAATCGTAGTGGGAAGGTCATTCCAGAGCATAGGACCAGCAGATGCATAGGCGCGATGCTGGGCAGTCGCAGTCCGCGATCGAGTTACGAGAAGGTCATGCCGGTCTAAGGAGCGGGAGCCAGACCTAACAGCACCCTGGATGTAAGAAATAAAATTTTAAACCGAATTCGGGCAATGAGAAGACGCCAGTGTAAGTGCCTAGTCATGAATGTCGAAATGTCAGATAAGCGAGGAAGACGAGCTTGCAACTTTTTATTTTAATGTTCAAACCCCTTATACAATTTTTTTGTCTGAATATACTTGATGAATTTAATGCATCATACATCGAATTTATCTATTCATAAACTAATTTTTGAGATATATTTTCTTAAAGACAAACCACAACCAATGCGAAACGACCTGAAACGACCTGATAGCCTTGTTTAGCTCCCTAGTTAGGTTCTAAAAAGGTGCTGTATAAATACCCAGACATACATACATACATTCATAGGCCTTACATACATAGGCCCTACATACATACATACAAACATACATACATACATGCATACATACATGAAATGAAACTAACAGGAAAAATTTCATAATGTACAGTAATAAACTTAAACCAATGAAAAAGAAAGCCGAGTTACTTTATTATGAAATCGAATTTAAAAAATATAATAATATTCTAAAAAAACAGTGGCAAATTATAAGATCAATACTCATAACAGATAATAAAAGTTCTAGAATTGATCTAGTGGACTCTAATGGGGTAATAATAGATGACGATGAGACAATAGCCAATAAGTTTAATAGTTATTTTACTAGTATTCCACAAAACTTAGCTGAAAAATCCCATCCTCACCAAACTCCTATAATAAATTATATGAAAACCCCATGTGAAAACACCTTGGCACTGTATTTAACCAACCCTGAGGAAATTATTAATATAATATTATCTCATGCCATTAAACCTACTCATAGCTCAGGGCTTGACGATATTGACCAATCTACCACTTATTAAATCCATCGCTCAGCCGCTTTCTGGAATTATTAACTGCTCTTTCTCAACAGGTGTAGTTCCATATGAACTAAAATTGGCAAACATTGTGCCTCTTCAAACAAGGGAATAAGGAAGACCTTACTAATTATAGACCCATCTCAGTTCTGCCTGTATTTAGTAAAATATTGGAAAAAAATTATGTATGAAAGACTTAATAACCACCTCATCAAAATGATAACCTCTATTGGGTCTATTCTATGCAACATGGGTTTAGGTCAGGCCACTCTACTGCTATGTCACTCATAAATCTGCAAGAACAAATCACAGCAGCAATGGATAATAATGAATTTTCAGTAGGCATCTTCATAGACCTGACAAAAGCCTTTGATATGGTGGAACATGGTATATTGTTTTAAAAGACTCCAACATAATGGAATAAGAGGAGACACACATCAATGGTTCGATAGTTACCTAACGAATAGAAATCAGCAAGTTATCTGCAACGGAATTTTATCTAAATTTCAACAGGTTAAATATGGTTACCGCGAGGTTCTAATATAGGTACTCTCTTGTTTCTTATATACATAAATGACCACCCTAATACTTCAACTATTCTCAATTTTATTATATTTGCTGATGACACTAATGTATTCTATTCTCATAAATCCTTATATGAATTATATCAAATAACTAATCATGAAATCGCGTATTTGGTAGATTGGTTTAGAATAATAAATTATCATTAAACAGTAATAAAACCAATTTTATACTATTTAGATCTCATAGAAAACTAAAACCCGAAATTAGTATCCAGGTACTAATTGATGGAAATGTAATCCGGCAGGTATCTTCCGCCAAATTTCTTGGAGTTTGCATTGACCAACATCTAAACTGGTCAGAGCACATTAAATTAATTTCTATGAAAATTGCAAAAAATGCAGTCATTCTGAATCGATTGGCATCTTACCTACCTCAAAAACTTCTACTCAACCTCTATTACTCTTTAATATATCCATTATCTGGCCTACGGTAATATTGTCTGGGCTTCCAACTATATGCACCGCTTACATAAAATTAACATTTTGCAAAAATGAGCAGTTAGAATAATAGCTAGGGTCTTGCCTACTACGCACACTGGTCAGTTCTTTAGTAGATTTAAAATTCTTAGACTTAATCAAATTAATACCATTCAAATAAGTGAGTTTATGCACAGACATAAGCATAAATTGCTACCCTCGGTGTTTAATGACTATTTTAATATAACATCGGATACTCATGATAGTTACCTTACTATAGACAAGTTGAATCTTATAGAGGAATATTTGCACGCACTATTATAATACAAGGTTATTCGCCTTAAGGTCCACAGGACCATCAGTCTGGAACAATATACCTGTCAGCACACGTCACCTGCCTAACTTGAATTTATTTTAAAAATCCATGCGAGCTCTTATTAAATGTGGAAATGTTCAAATTGCTGTATTGCCATCGCTTAGTTAAGTTTGTTTTGATTTCAAATTGCTGTGTTGCCATCGCTTAGTTAAGTTTGTTTTGATTTCTGTGTATTATCTGTTGTTGGTTATCTGTATACGAACCGTCATTATCACCGCATCATATGGTACTTAGGTAGCCCTAGTTAATGGGTCCTGTGACCTTTCAAGGCTCTCCGTTTGCTGCCTAAATAACACGAGTGTTGATAGTTGTATGTTGTAATTATGATGTGGAAAAATAAAACTTTTTGAATTGAATTGAATTGAATACATACATACATAGCTACATTACTTACATACATACATACATACATACGTACATATATATATACATACATACATACATACATACATACATACATACATACATACATACATACATACATACATACATACATACGTACATACATACATACATACATACATACATACATACATACATACATACATACATACATACATACATACATACATACATACATACATACATACATAGTATGGGTTAGGGTTAGAGTTAGAGTTAGGGTTATACATACTGCTCTCGGCAACGTTTTTGAAACAGCTTTGCAATTTCTTATTCGCTTGTTCACAATTTCCGATGTATCTTTGTTGTAGTTTTTCAAACATGTAAACGAACATTCATTCTATTTAGTAATTAGATTATTAGAATCAGTTTCTCTTAAGAGAACTGCCATTGAAAAGTGTAAGCCTGTAATCCATGTATACTTTAAAATAACTGTTTGTGCACTTGATGTTTCCTCGTTCTCAAATTCCTGCGTCCCGCAATTCGGTAATTGCAAACTGCAATGGCAGATAATTGGAATGAAGTACATAATGTAAGGTCTATTTAGACAATCCAACTGGCAATTTTAAAAATATATCTTCATTGCTTTTACTGGGTATCCTTGTTTCATTTGTTAAGCAAGTAATTGTTTTGTTTCAGCTATGTGCCCTCCTGGTTTCACTTATTTGCCTTCAGCTGAAAAGTGTTACATGGCTGTATATGAAAGTCTCGATTGGTCCTCGGCTGGTGAGAAGTGTCAGAAGTTACGCAGTGGAGCTAACTTGGCTATTATTCAGAATAGAAGGGAAAACGATGCGGTGAAGGCATTCCTTGTAACAGAGCTTTCAAGTATGTACAAGTATGATTGCGCAATATTTAGTCATTTTCTTTGTTGTTTTTTTTATGTGTGCTTCTCTGTATGTATTTGTATGCATGCATTCATACATGCGTGCATGCATATATCAAGACACTTATTCTTGGCTATCTTACTGTTCTCAATAAGTACCTTTAAAGACTGTTTTAAATTTAACTGGACAGAGTTTCTAAGCTCTGGGCTAGTCATCTCCATGACTATAGCCCAGCCCTATAGGACCACTGACCCGGTTGACTTGAGACCGGAACATCAAGTGTCCTGATGTTTGTCGGTGACGTGTCGACTCAGGGCCAGCCTTAGGCACAGGCAAAGCAAGCATTTGCCTGGGCGCCGAAACCTAAGTGCGCCATTCTCACAAAAAATGCTCTTTAACAGTTTTATGCTTTTCATTTTCGAAGCCATTTTTGCAATAACAATTATTATTTTCACTTCAATTCAAAACTTTCTTTTATGGTGCAAATTTAAAGTAATGATTGATTTCATTACACCTGGTAAAGTGATTCAATTTCAACACCGCACAAATGTGCTTTTAGCCATTACCACTAGACGTACCGAGAAATCGAACTTCCTAGCAGCACCAAAGGGATCATTTTGACCCCATATATTTTATAATTCAAATTCAATTGAAAATTCAATTAAATTGACAAAACAACTTTATAAACATCAATTACGTAATCATAAACAAGTGTAATAAGTGTAATAAGTACGTTGGATTGGGAAAATAGGAGATCCTCTCCACTCAGCTGATCTCCTCTCCTATCACCAGATATCTTATCCTCTCACCAGATCTCCTATCCTCTCACCAAATATATTATCCTCTCATCAGATCTCTTATCCTCTCACCAGATATCTTATCCGCTCACCAGATCTCCTATCCTCTCACCAAATATCTTATCCTCTCACCAGATCTCTTATACTCTCGCCAGATCTTCTTTCCTCTCTCCAGATCTCCTCTCCTCTCACCAGATCTCCAATTCTATCACAAGATCACATATCTTCTCGCCACATATCCTCTGCTCTCATCAGATCTCCTATCCTCTCACCAGATATCTTATCCTCTCACCAGATCTCCTATACCCTCAACAGATCTCCTATCCTTTCACCAGATCTCTCCTTATCTTCTCACCATATCTCCTATCCTCTCACCAGATCTCCTTTCCTCTCGCCAAATTTCCGCTTCTCTCACAAATCTTCTTTCCTCTCACCAGATCTCCTATCCTCTCACCAGATCTCGCCATATCTTCTCACCATATCTCCAATCCTCTCATCGCCGCGTGCTAACCAACAATCATAGTGGCCCGTCGGCCACAAAAGGTTGGCCACCCCTGATGTAGGCTAACGACTTGGATTTCTTAAGTATATTCTGCACTTACATTGTAAGTGATTTCGGTGAAATCTGTATCAAACTGATTCATTAGCTTACACTTCCCTGTCTTGCAATGCAGGTGACCTTATTTGTACCATTTTTGTTCAACTGCCATGATCATGATTAATGGACCTCTGAATAAACGGCTACGTGAATCGTTGTTTGATTTTGGGTTTGGCGTATCAAAATCACACTGGAAAATGAAGTCGGTCGTGTTGGCTGAAGTTAAAGCTATCATTGTTTGCTGTATCGTATCGTATTTAAGCATTTGTAAAGCACCTCTCATAGGGTGAACCGTTCAGAAGCGCTCCCAGTGTGCTAAGCCCCGCGAAAACAAACAGGTTTTGAGAAAAGCTAAGGAAGAAGAGAGACTGCCAGATAGAATTTTAGAGCGAAGAGAAGGAGAAATAGCATTCCAAAGAGAGGGACCAATTGAAGCAATGGAACGAGACTGAGCCATAGCAGTTCTACTACGGGGAACCAAGAGGTCAAGTCTATTGACTATTGCAGGAACGAAGTGGACGGTGGGAGGAAGCTGAATGAGGCTGAAGTATTACGTCAACCAGATATTTCGGGGTAAGACCCCTCTGAGCCTTGAAGATCAGAGTGAGAAGTTTAAATTGTATGCGAGCATGCAGCGGGAGCCAAAGAAGTTCGTCAAACATTAAGTAGAGATATGAGAGAACCGGGAAAGGCGGGTTAAATGAACTAGAGGCTGAGATATTGACAAAGTTATATTTCGGTCGGCCATTTTGGAAAACGGCTGCCAATTTCATGTAGATAAGCGTTTGAAATTAGTTCTATTGGAATTCCTGCCCATAAATATGTATGTTCAGACACCAAAATCACAATTCTAAGTGAAGGAAAAGCTGGGAAATTGAACAATATGTATTTCGGTTAGCCATTTCTTGGACTCGTCTACCCATGTACTATCTGGAGCCATAAGGTCGCATTGGTTGCCAGATGTGAAATGTTTTTGCAATATTGGCAGTTCCCGGATCCCACTAATAAGTAAGCTGACGCAAAGAATGCCTCTGTTAAAATCCTTAGTAGTTAGTTGTCTGATTATTTGAAATAACAGTAGAATCCTTATGCTTCTTCGAATTTTGATTCTACTTAGGTTATCGTGTCCGAAGCCTATAGTGTCTACAGGCGAGCTACTTGGTTGTTTTGTATCCTGCATAAAAAGCGATGGCTATGTATTGTTTGCGAAACCAATATTTACTATCGTTTGTAGTAATTCCAACAGAAAAAGTAAATGCAAATGTATGTTTTTGAAGAAAATGGAGCTAATCCTGCTTGTCTACCGAAAGAGAATCCTGAGTTTGGCAGCTTTTTTTGGACAAGCGGTCAACGTCTAAACGAATCCTGTCAGAGCTCCTTCGTGTGGAAACCATCGAATGGTAAAAGGTTGGCACTAAAGTTGGAGGACTGGATATCGTTCGATCCAGACTGCCTTGGAAGAAATGAATTTTGTTTGGATCTATGGAGCGCGTATGGCTTCGCTTGGAACGATGACCCATGCACGAAGAAAACATGTTCATTGTGCGAGTACAAACCTTAATATCTTAAAACAGATGTCTTTTCCAGCGACTTTTCGTGGTAGGCCTACTAGGGCCTATAGCGAAATGCTGTAATTCTGGATCAACTAGTTTCTACCTATAAAATGGAGAAGTCTTTGAACTCATTAATTAACAAACGTTTAGGTTAGCCTACCTGATACTTTTAAGTGGAAGTGTCTCCAGAAATAAAATATTGCTACAATGCTGCATATTTCCTGTTTTATATTAATTTATATTTTGTCGCAAATGAAAACTACAACTGCTGCTTATTTCCTGTAAGAAATAAGACTAGAGCTTGTCAGATGTGAACGCTTTGTCCATGTTCATTCCTGAAAGCTGGATGTTATGGTAAACGTGTAATAATGGCAATATTAAATTTACAACCTACATCTCAAAAGGGAGTATATCGTAAATTGGGCCAGATTTGCTTTAAGCTGTCTCGTTGGGCTATAGTCACACTAAGACCATCTTAAAGGAATGTATTCTTTTACCTGAAAATATCAAAAATATATAGATCTGGTTAGTTCGTTCGTCTAGGGAGAAGAGCATATAAGAGAGATAATTATGAAGACTCTCAAACTATTGATAAAGTATATTTAAGGTAGGGTGGGGGAGATGGACACCGGGGTAAGATGGACACTACGAAGAAAGAACTAACACAGAAATTTTTCCAAGTGTCCGTCGAACACCTATGTAGGTGCAAGATGGACAGAAAAGAATGGTGCAAGTATAATACAGACAGCGTAATACATACAGCGTAAGGGAAGTGACGTGTTCGACTGAGTATTGACAGACATGGTGTATAAGCGTGTTTTTGCTTAAACTGCGATAATTTTCTTCTTAAAAATCGTAAGGATACAGCCCCGAAATTCGATCTGTAGGGTAAATAAAAGATATGTTTTCTGAAATTGCATTAGTCCAGCTGTGTGTTGAACTATTTTTGAAAGGCACCATCTCATTTGATACTGTGTTGATGACTGTGAAGTTGGTCGGGTTGGCTTGGTGTCCATCTTCCCCTTACATAAGGGTTAGTGTCCAAACTAAATTTCAGTTGCACAATTAAGACAAATATTACTTGGAACTGAAATTACTTACCCCGGTGTCCATCTTCCCCCACCCTACCCAAATAACTGCAAGATCAATTTACTTGTGAAGACTGTAAAAACTATTAACGACTGTTGAACTATCAATGATTATAAACTATATGGAACAGTATGAGCAATGCGAAAACTATTAAGCAAGCATGATCTGCTAGGCTAGTATTACAGTGGACTCTACTGTCCATCTTTCCCCAAGTTAGTGTCCATCTTACCTCAGTTGTCTGGGGAAGATGGACAATCCCACCGGTTCAACTTTAAACTGTAACACAGAAAAAATCAATAATTTTCTGGGCTATTTTGATGTTAAAAAATAATTAAGAGATATGTTTCTGTGAGTAGCTAAAAAAATTGTTCCTATGTTGATAATTAGCTTTATTATAGGTGGAGAACATTGCTTAACGTGTCCATCTTCCCCTATTCTACCTTACAGTATGCGCAAATTAGAACGATACTCATTCTCCAGAACAATAGAACAACATCAAGCGTCAGACCTTTAGAAAAGACGTATGCCTACGCTAGCGATTAATCCACGTATGGCAGTCTAACATTTTAGACCGGAGTAAATGGTACAGAAGTGTACACTCTCAATGAACATGTACAGCTGAGTGCACAGAATGAGTGTACAGAAGATACACTCTAAATGAACATGGCCACTAAAGGTACACAAGTGTGACACCATCTGGAGGTGCAGATCAAAACGACTCTTAACTAAATCTCGTCTGAGCTTTCAACCACTTCTGTTCGTGACCTGGGAATTGTCTTGGATCCCTCCCTTTTTTTACTGACCAGGTCAACTCGGTTTCCAGATCATGCTTCTACCATCTGCGCCAACTACGTTCCATTCT
Source organism: Aporrectodea caliginosa (assembly GCA_020284085.1). Lineage (NCBI taxonomy): Eukaryota > Metazoa > Annelida > Clitellata > Crassiclitellata > Lumbricidae > Aporrectodea > Aporrectodea caliginosa. The sequence goes on from JACEVL010000078.1 coordinate 84,522, forward strand.
CAGCTCTCATTCACTGCATGCCATTACTACTCTGATCCATGCCTTGATCTGCACTCGGGTTGACTTTGGAAACGCTGCATACATTGGACTCTCCGCCTCTAATACTCACAAACTCCAGTCTATTCTTAATGCAGCTGCTCGGCTTATAGGCGCCATTCCAAAAGTTTGCCTATATCTCAGACTATATTCGGGATACCTTCACTGGCTCCCTATCCAACAGCGGGTAAACTTCAAAATCCTTTCCCTCATGCATAACTGCCTTGTTGGGGTGGCCCCATCCTACCTGAGGTCTATTTGCACCTTTGTCTCCTCCTTACCTGCGAGGGTCTCTTTGCGATCCTCGACCCGTGGCCTTATGGTTGTCCATTCTCAGCTCTCATTCACTGCATGCGGACGGCTACGGCCCACTCTAGGTGCTTTGCCTGTGTTGGCCCATCAGCTTGGAACTCTCTTCCCCAGACTCTTCGCCTTGAGTCACTAGCCCTCTCTCCTTCCCAGTTCCATAGACGTCTTAAACTTTCTTGTGCCCTGATGCAGGCACTGACGCAGATCGAGGAGGCTGCTGATGTTTGAGCGGCGTTATATAAATGTTCGATTATAATTACAATTACAATTACTCTATTTATAATCTTAGACCCATCCCTTCGTTCAACTAAACGGGGTGTGTCCTAACTATTTACGTGTCAGATGATGAAATGATGAGATGGTAGGCCACTCCCAACATTCTCCAACCGCGAAAAGACGAAACATATACAGTGCTTCCGACATTAAACTAGAATCCCTGAATAGTAAATAGTACATCAAGAGAGTTCACTATTATAATAAACTGTTAAATGTCACAAGCAAAATTAAATACAACTGGCACATGAATGAATCGTATTTACAGAGAACAATAATATAGAGAAATTCCATAACGTCACTCAGAGAGACGACTTAAAATGTCTGGTATGAAATTTGAGCGTCCAGGCCGGTACTTAATATCTAAAGGCTTCTAGGACAATAACCTCCCGGTAAATAACTCCCGGACACTAAATGCCGGGACAACAACCCCATGCAAAAACCCACCCTCTGCGTACATAGGTGAAAAGAATTCAAACCAATATGGTGACTCTAGAAAATCCATATCGGCATTGGCAGACATATTTCGTTAAACTGAGTGTTAGTTTAGCATCAGCAATGTGTTTCAGAACCCTTATCAGGTTTGACAACTGATCTGACCAAGAAGAGCTAAAAACAATAAAATCATCCAGATGACCATCACGAAACTAAGGCCTATCTAAACCATACAATAATTTAGAAGTTATTGCCGGTGTGTTTTTAAATCCGAACGGCATATAGCGCACTGGTAATGCCCTTGGGGTTACGAATCCAGTAAGAGGAACAGATTGACTGTCCAAAGGAACCTGCCAAAAAACCCGAGTAACATCGAGTTTAGTTAGAAATTTAGCCTTTCCAACTTTATCAATTAGAGATTCCACTCTTGGTATAGGAAAGGGATCGGTTACCGTAAGCGCATTTAATTTACGAAAGTCTGTGCACTAGACCCCTAAGCCGTAATTTGTTTTAAATACAGCTGTCTGCTTAGCCACATTTACGCGTAAAACCAGAATTACGGCTGGAATTCGGCTAACCACAAACAAATTTGGCTTAAATATGGCTCAACATTCTTAAAACATAACACACAGTACAGCATTCAAGTGTCAACTAAACATGAACATTTAAAAAATTACTTTATTTTTAAAAATAATATAAATGCATGCACTGTTTTCCTCTGAAAGAGCAACATTTCTATTAGTGTATAATTGTCGTGGACAAACATGTCTTGTGCAGACAAAGTTGAAATTTGCTATTGACAATTAAACCCATAGACTCCGTAATGGAAAACATGCAGTCCACTGGGACAGATGTGTCAGATGATGACAGGGAGGATGAGCAACTTGGCTCATTACTGGAAAGTGTCCAGACATTTGCACTTGGCATTACTTTCCCAGAACGGCAGCACATCATTACAGGTGAGGTTTTTTCATGTCACGTAGCTAGCAATTTCAACAGCAACCTGCAGCATCAAACCATATAAAGTCTATTAGCAGACACAAGTTTGATGACCAAATTAAAAATGGCTCTGTATGTCAACATGGACAATATTGGACATACAGTCATAATTGAGTATAATTTACTGCAACAAAGAATAACAAACATAATCTCCAATTCTCCATAGAGTACAATCTCAATCTGCAGATCATTTTAAAGAAAACCTGCATAAGGCAGCTATTTTTTAACCAGACACCAGTAAAATGACTGTTATTACCATAATATTACGTAATATTAAAACTCTGAATTTATGGCAATCTTCTTAGTGCTCAGCAAATTGGAAATTCATGTATCTGAACATGGCAATGTTCAATTTAACCCAGCCAAAATCAACATCGCCGGCTTTCGCCGCCCAACGGGCAAACACTTTGTAAAGCACAATTAGTAACCTGTAATTTGCTTAACCACAAATGTACATGAGCTTTTAGAAGGTAGAGCTAAATAAGCACTTCATTTTCAAAATGCAAAATTCTTCACTGATTCTGTTTGATCTTAGAGAGCATAATAATTATACACTGTCACGTTAAAATCAATAACAGTTTCGTACGTAATATTTCTTATGATTTTTACCTTTAGCCTTCCTGCTGATTCAAATCGTTTGCTCATGCTGAAATCGCAAATTTCTTCATGAGAAATTACTTCTGAAATTTAGTTAAATTACAGTTTATCCGTCGATACGAATATAAAATGGCGATATTTCCGCTAGTTAGACCATCGTTGAGTTAGGCTATAATAATAGAGCAAAGACGTATAATATCAGGATGGTAACTCTTCGACCCAACGTCTATTCTACATTTTATTAGATAGACCTCTGGCGGTAAAAAATCGGCAAGACTTGTTTACGTACGCCGAAAATAAGCCTAGAAATATTCCGCGGCTAATTATAAAATAAATTTGGCGGCTGATGGCTGACGCCGAAATATTTTCGGCGGATTTTCGGCGTGTCCAAAAATTTCGGCGAATGCGGCGGACGGCGGCGGCTTAGGGGTCTACTGTGCACAGACAATAGAACCAACCGATTTAGGCACAATTACAATAATAGGCGCAGCCCAAGTAGGCCTACTATCGGACACTTCAACGATGCCTTCCTTTATTAGGTCCTTAATTTCCTCATCCGCCTGTGCCATACGATCAGGATGCAACCTATAGGCCTTCTAACGCACAGGTCGTGCACAAGGTAGGTAACAACTCAATATGGTGCTCACCAAGTGATGTTTTGCCTTGTACATCGCTAAAATTAATACACAGTCCCGATGAAAAGTAGAACCCAAGAAAAAGCGTTATAACTCGGTCAAACCTTTTAGCATTTGCCTGAAATTTTAAATACAACAGTAGTCATATCACCACAACAGCTACCGCTAGGTTCCTGGACATTCTTATGCAATTTGGCCTGTTACAACATGTGACTGAACCGACACATAGGCTACACTCGGTGGCTGGTTGGACGTGGTGATCACGCGTGATGACTGTGCGATCACTGACCTCCGCGTCGAACCACCTTCCATCTCCGACCATGGGCTTCTCCTCTTCACAGTGCCATTCCTCTGCTCTCTGCACGTCTTCGCTCTCCGGCTGTCACGTGGCTGGAGGCGTCTTGATCGTCAGGCGTTCCACGATGGTCTGCGTAGCAGTCCTCTATGTGGGGACCTTTCCTCCTTATCAGGCTACTCAACTGAAGATCTCTTCTCTCTTTACGATTCAACGATGCTTCCTCTCATCGACTCTCTCCTTCCGCTCCGTCATCATCGGGTCTACTCTAGGTCACTACAGCCGTGGCTTGACTGCCAATGCCGGGCGTCGCGTCTGAATGTCAGACGGTTAGAGCGCAAATTTCGTCACACACGTAATCCAGCCGACCGCTTGATCTGGATTGACCACCTGAGAAGTATGCACTATGCAGCGCGAGTTACGTGACAAGGAGACTGCATACTGGGAGTCTCTGATCAAGAGAGAGAAAGAGAATTCACGTCGCCTCTGGACTGCGCTCTCTGACGTACTTGGTCGATCATCTACTCCTCATCTACCGACCCAGTCTGCGTTAACGGCTGCTGATTATCTGAACTTCTTACAGTCAAAGATAGCCGCCACACGTCAAGCAACGGCCAATGCTCAGCCTCCATCCTTTCAACCTACGACTTCTTCGCTCATTAGACAGCTAGTTCTGGACTCTTCATCCAAATCGTGTGAACTGGATTTACCATCGTTTTTATTTAAGGATTTTATAGACGATTTTTCTCCATTTTTTCATCTGCTCTGCAACTCTTCTTTGGCACAGGGTTCAGTTCCGGCCTCACACAAACGGACAGTTGTTTTTCCTTCCATCAAGCGGCAGAGATTAGACCCCAACTCCCCCTCCAATTTTAGGCCTATTTCTAACCTCTCTTTCCTTTTTCCAAGCTCCTGGAAAAATGTATCGCTTTCCAACTAGTTCACTGCCACGACTCCAACGCCCTCATGCCTTCATTTCTAGCGGGTTTAAGGAAATTCCATTATACTGAAACTCTCCTGCTTAGGCTTTTTACTGATGTCTTCCAAGCCCTTGACCAAGGTCACGTTACTTTGCTCGCCCCGTATGACATCAGCACAGCATTCGACACAGTAGACCATTCCATCCTCCTTAGCCGACAATCTAATTCTTTTGGCATTACGGACAGGGCTCTCCTTTGGTTCCAGACTTTTCTTACTGATAGGCTTACATGTATATCCGTGGTCTTTGGTTCAAACCGCACTCCTTGGGTCACTGTCCCCTATGGTCTTCCTCAAGGTTATGTTCTTGCTTCTCTACTATTTGTTTTGTATACCTAAAACCTCGGAGGTATTTTCCAACTGTTTGGCGATGATACCCCCATCAGTTTGCCGATGATACCCAGGCCCGTTTACATGACCCAGCATGTTCTGCTGTTCAAATGGTAGAGCGGTTATTAGAAGCTTCCTCTGCCATAGACGCATGGCTCTCCTCTAACCGCCTGCGGCTTAATCCTGACAAGACACAATTCATATCGCTTGGTGGCCGTCTTCAGGTCAATTAGATTGATACTGATTCCATTCATCCTAGATTTCCCCACATCCACTTCTCCTCTTCTGTTCTTGACCTGGGAATTGTCATGGATCCCTCCCTTTCTTTTACTGATCACGTCAACTCGGTTTCCAGATCATGCTTCTACCATCTGCGCCAACTACGTTCCATTCGCAGCTCTCTATCACTGCATACCATTACTACTCTGATCCACGCCTTGATCTGCACTCGGGTTGACTTTGGGAATGTTGCATACATTGGACTTTCCGCCTCTAATACTCACAAACTGCAGTCTATTCTTAATGCAGCTGCTCGGCTTATAGGCGCCATTCCAAAAGTTTGCCCATATCTCAGGCTATATTCGGGATACCCTTCACTGGCTCCCTATCTAACAGCGGGTAAACTTCAAAATCCTTTCCCTCATGCGTAACTGCCTTGTTGGGGTGGCCCCATCCTACCTGAGGTCTATTTGCACCTTTGTCTCCTCCTTACCTGCGAGGGCCTCTTTGCGATCCTCGACCCGTGGCCTTATGGTTGTCCCTCGCATGCGCACGGCTACGGCGCACTCGAGGTGCTTTGCCCGTGTTGGCCCATCAGCTTGGAACTCTCTTTCCCAGTCTCTTCGCCTTGAGTCACTAGCCCTCTCTCCTTCCCAGTTCCGTAGACGTCTTAAACTTTCTTGTGCCCTGATGCAGGCACTGACGCAGGTCGAGAGCGCTGCTGATTTTTGAGCGGCGCTGTATAAATGTTCAATTACAATTACAATCATGTTTTGTACCTCTGGCGTTGAGACAGAGGATGTATCAGTTAGTTAAGGGAGCTTGACGGGAGAGGTTTTGGCCTGACGAGGTCTTGGTTTAGTTAAGACCGTCAAGTCTCAAGTTGTAGTAGTTTAAAACCGCACCAGGTGTCTCGAGATCTATCCTTCGACGTTGTGAACGAGGAACTGCAATGGTTTCTTGTATCTTTTCAACGTTTGACGGTTTTTTCTCGTGGGATACGTTTGTATAATACATTGTTCTTTGCATGTAAATAAAACGAGATTTTGTATCATACCTCTAGCTTTTTATCTAGTTAGCTCGGAACTAGAGGATGGTACCTCTAACAACGCGATACATAGAAATATTTCTATACAGATACACCTAGTTGGGGAGGGGTTTAGAGTAGGCCTAATGGTAACATATTCTGGCACGAGCACGGACGCGGAATCGCTTCCCGCTACCCTTCCAAAGGTCGACTCAGCCTTTCATTTGCCAGATGGCGTTGGTAAAATGAGCAGTAGGGCGTGATGGGAACCTTGCATGGCTGCCAAACAGTTAATCTCCACTCCTGTAATAACTTCTGATCATCCGTTCATACTATGAATTGTAGTCATACTGCGAATGAAGATCCAATATTGTACTGAAGTCATTCTACCCATTTACTGCAAAGAGGATATTATCGTAAATGCCTAACATCGGATGACGTTCACGATTCACAGCCAGGGTTTTCGGGCTTTATATCCATCACAATCAGTAAAATTCAAGGTGTGGTTCGGCATCCTGGTTCCATGATGCCCTCTTTGAGCAATTTCTCCAAAGCATTATTTGATAGTGAATGAAAATTGGTATCTTTACATTAAAATTTTATGTTGCTGACATTAAAATGTATGCAGATTATAATACTATACGCCTAACGGAAGCAAAGTCATCGCGGCATTGAACAGGGTTCATCACTAAACGAAAGGTCAACCAGATCGACTTTGAAATCTCAGAATAACAGATCGCCTCAAAGTATATTCGGCATATGATCTACGTATATTGAAGCCTGGAACAAAGCGCGTTATAATTATGATCAGTTGATCACATTGATCAGGTGTGTGGCACTAACTAAGTAAACAATGCGCCGTAGATTATAAGTATCAGGTAACTATCTAATTGATTAATTTCTTGCTCCTGTTATAAGAGATCAGACAAATCTTTGACAAAGTTCCGTTCATCTATCTGAAGCCAATGGCTAATCCGATGATGTTCTCCAAAGTATTGGTCTGTAGGAAGCAGCCACCTCCTCCCCAGACTGTCTCTCCATAGAAGAAGAACTCTGGAGGTATCACGCGACCTGAAGGATTCGGTAGCAGACGGCCAAACAAGAGGTTGTAGAAGTCATAAAAATTCTTCAAGGTGGTCGGCAGAGCTTCTTGAAGTTGGTGTAGAGGGTGAATTGGCTGTTGTGGTTGGCATCGGAGTTTTTGAAACTCCTTCGATTTCCGTTGACCGTTAAGCCTTGAGTTTTTTTGTTAGTTGCGTTTGCGATTGGAATGAAGCTAACGTAGAGGAACGGTGGCTCGAGAATACCGTAGGCCCTCTATTCTTTGTTAACCGGAGGCTTGTATCCGTCGTGGTTACTCAGACCCAACTTCAAAGGAATTCTCCTGCAAATATAATATCTCGATGACAGTTGTTAGGATAGTCTGCCTACTGTAACAGATGAGAACAAAGTCAATATCATATGATAAAAATGTATTCTCATCGATAAAAGCAACTAAGCATAATACCTGCGTACCGCAGTCTTCATCACAGAAACACCGTCTTCAACTTGAGACGAACACCAAAACAAACCGAAGCCTTTCGGTGGGTAGAAATACAGCGACACCGATAGCTATGAACTTAGTTAACTACACTTAGTCTAACCTAAGTAAACAATGCTAGATGTGGCATATCTTACTCTACACGGCAAAAGGCCAACGAACAAATGCCACACTCTATTACCTATTATAGTGCTGAACAGTGCACTATCTAGGCCTGAAGCTATAATAGTACTATAGTCTCTAATACTATAACTGCATAATCAAGCATTGATGTTACATGTTGCGTCTTGACAGCAAGTTTTAAAATAAACCAAAATACAATACAATACAACTCTCTGGAACCGCCTACTGTTTTCTCTTATACACTGTGTCCACGATAAAGTAGACCCTAGACTTTGTGAAATATCTTGGTCATTTGTAGTACTATAGGTACTAAATTTGGTACACATGAACTTCAGTCTATTCTATCTATACCCTGCAAATTTTATTACAATTGATGCAACGGTTACGAGGATATACCCTTATGAAATTGGGTGGTTCAGGATTCAAGTTACCAACACGTAAAACGCATAGAATGACGTAATTTTTCTGGCTACCGCAGAGGATACATAGGCTGTTGTTTATAAGCGCCATTTTCAGAAACAGTTACACTACGAGACCTGTTTTACTATAGGTTTATCGGACAAGAATCAGGGACGTGGAACATCTCCGGGAGAGGCTAATCAAGGAGTGGAGCCGGTTCGATCAACGAATCATCGACGGCGCTGTCAATCAGTGGCGTCAGCGACTCAGAGCCTGTGTGCGCGCTGAAGGCGGGCACTTCGAACATCAACTGTGACCGCTGAACTCAACAAAACCACTCTATTCAACAAAATGTTATGACAATTCACTGACCCACGTCAAATTGAGTGGGGTTACGGTGTACAAAATATGTAATAAATCACTTCACAAATATTGAAGATATTGGTAGAAACAATGCGTTTTACGTGTTGGTAACTTGATTCCTGAACCACCCAATTTCATAAGGGTATATCCTCGTAACCTTTGCATCAATTGTAATAAAATTTGCAGGGTATAGATAGAATAGACTGAAGTTCATGTGTACCAAATTTAGTACCTATAGTACTACAAATGACCAAGATATTTCACAAAGTCTAGGGTCTACTTTATCGTGGACACAGTGTAGTACGGTTCAGAATGACACTCCTGTAGTTTGTACCAGTCAAGCATGACTGTGCTTATCCTAGATACATGGCCACCACGAGCGATAAGTGTAAAATATCAACAATAATTATTTCATAGTTCGCGGATCCTTTAAATATTTACTAAAGTCTCTCTCTATGCATCAGTATTCGGTAAAGGTAGGTACAGGTAGCATTATACACCACAGTAATTAGCCACATACTATGCTCGTTAGCTCGCTATTTTATGAGAAAACTGTAGCAAACCTCACCTAAAAAGCAGCGTCATACATGTGACACATGGACAAGCCGCATCGTAGCTTACAGTTAGATATTATGAAAATAAAATAAGGAAGAGATTTTACCATAGTGTTTAGAATGTTTAGTTTTAACCCATTAATGCATGACTTTTCAAAATTGTGCCAAATTTGGAAATTCAGCACCTAATGGTATTTGTACAAGATATGTGAAAGGTTTTTGCCAAAGAAATTAACGTTTTGCTAGTTTTGCATGTTTTAAAACGCGTCCCATATATGGGACGCTATGCACGAATGGCTACATGAAATCATATATGGGCGAATCATTCAGAAACGTTTATGATTACTGCATAAACAGTATAATGGTGAATAGAGGATGCAGATGTACTGTAACTGTTAATACTGGATAAGTCAACAGCAATTTTATATGTGAATTATTGCAAGTTATCTGCAAAATGACATAATTACAATGAAAATGACTTCAAAATATAGCACCGTGAGTAATGAACATTATAAAACAAAGTAATAGTGCATGCTATATATAAACGCTATAGTAGAACAGACATAATAATCCATGGGCCAGTCTTTAACTCTTTGTCAATGTGAATGTCATGACGTTCTTGATGCACAATGCTACTTTGAGTGACACTCAGCAAAACAGCGATCGTGAACGGCAACGGTACATTTCTCGCAGACCGTCTTTGCCTTCATACCGCAGTGGGGACATCTGCGCTGAGTGGCAATTCGTTGGATGAAATGATTATGCCCATTAAATCTAGCCTCAGCTGGTACTCGTTCATCCAGAGCGCGACTTCGTCCCACCGGGCGACCAATGGTTGACCGTGACTTGTACTCTAGCTAGCACATATGCCTGTACGACTGATCTTCGGAACTGCAGAAGTGACATTGGTTGTGTATCAGAGGCAGGAGCTTGCCGGTATATCAGCCATGAATTCTGCACTGCCACGTCCACTTGGTAAGCAAATAGCTACCACCACCATTTCTTGCATCTGATGCCGATCCGGTACTACTGTATGTTCTGATCCATGCGATCAGTCCCGCCCATTCCGTAGTTGTACTTGGGGATAAGACATGGCTGTGCTATTGATATTTCACAGTTCTTTGCAACTGACCAACGCTTAGTATGTGCGATTGGTTGAACACCAAAAGTGTTGGATGCAATGGTGACAATGCTATTGTCCTGCCATCTGACTACGATAGTTCCGGAAGTCACATCCGTGCGGAAGTCGTAGGAACCACAATCATCCGTATTCATTAGAGCAGCATCTTTCAAAGGGCACTTCTCAATTCGGTTTGAGCGCACGGTTCCAACTGTTGCAATGTTGTCCCGTCTCAATTGGTCCAGTAATTTCAGCGACGTGAAGTATTATTTTGTCGATGTACAGGCAGTAGTTCAGCTTCGGCAATTTGTTGAGTAAATAACGGACAACAGATCCACCAAGCCCCAACTGAGGATCCAGATACGGGCCTTCACCAGGGTATGGATCACACTGTACAAGGTACCCGAGACGCGTGTTGAGGCACCAAACTTTGTAGCCGAACCGTATAGGTTTCCCTCTGATGAACTGCTGGGCAGAATGTCTACCGTAATAAGGAATCATTGATTCATCAACATCGACATGCTGCTCAATGGGAAAGTACTGCAGGAGGCGCTTATTCATCATGTCATACAATGGCCGGACCTTCGCCAGTTTATCAACAGCAGGCAGAGACAGATTGTCTGCAAAGTCCAAATAGCGAAGTATCTCTTCATCACTCATGAAATCTTCATCATTGTCAAGCATAGACACAACCTCGTGAACGGTATATCTATAAACATGCAACAACAGAACAACAAAGGTTCATGTAGCCTTTCGTGCATAGCGTCCCATATATGGGACGTCAAGATCGCGGACCAGTGTCAGCAAATACAAACAGCAGAAACTGAAATCAATGAATATATATGCGGAAAATATCTGTAAGAAAGCGAATGTAGAAAGAAAAAAATGAATTAAAAAATATGCATACCTCTTTGAACGCGGCATAATAGAAGTTAATTATCGAAAACTTTTTGCAGTTGGCATCAACTGAAACACTTCAACTTTATCAACTTCCGGGTTACTCGACGAGTCCATTGTGTAGGGATACGTAATAAGAATTTGGCGATATAACACAAGTAACGAAATATCAACAGTTACCAGTCTGTTAGGCTGTTTAGCATACCGTCCCATTTATGGGACGCTATGCGTTAATGGGTTAAATATGTTGTTGGCTTGGATGATTGATATACTTGTATAAAGCCCTTGGATTAAAGCTTGTATCGTCCTTGCAGGGCAGTTCAAAACCGTGGGCTGGCGGACGGAGGGCATAATGGTACTTGGTTGGAGGCGGGAACAGGCGTCGCAGGTAGACCTTAATCTACCGATCTGTTCTAAATGCTGCGTACGGACTAGTAGCCCGACTCTCATCCCACATCACTGATTTCGTGTTTGACCACCTTCATTGGCTCTCTGTCATTGCTCTGATTCAGCTCAAGGTACTTTAATTAATCTACCGGTCGTTTACTGGCCGAGCTCCCAAGTATCTATGCGACCTTATCCGGCTGCCGGCCTCGGCTACTTCCCTTCGCCCGCTACGCTCACTAAACCGGCACGATCTCTTTGTCCCGCGCGAGAGAACTGCCATGGCTAAAACACGAGCCTTTGCCTTCATTGGCCCTGCACTATGGAACCTGCTTCCTCCTTTGACACGTTCCTGTTTATTAACTAGTGGGCCAGGTGCCCCTTTTCGTTGTCTGAAGACCTCTTTCTTTTCTCTGGATCTTTCGCACGGGAAGCGCCTCTGACTGGTGTGCACTGCGAAAGGAGCTATATAAATTGATAGATACAATACAATACAATAATTACATTGCAGCACGAAGCATCACCGCGGCATTGTTAATTAAATTGTACGGTTCTTTCTCTTTGATGCGATATGCCACATGGCGGATCACTCCTGAGGTAAATTCGTCTTCTGCTGCCTGTCCTTGCCGCTGTTTCCCTGTCTTAATCTCTCTATCTAACTTTGTATATCTCCTTCTATATGTCTTTCTATCTATCTCAACAGGGCCGACCCTATTCCAAATGACGTCCCGGGCAAAGCATACATTTTGTGCCCTCTGACTTTCACTCAACGATCCACCACACGTCACAACCCAATGAGAAATGGTTCAGGATCCAGCCAGAACATTACGCTCAACTGAGTTATTTATTATTAGTATGATTTTTCATTGGTATAAGTTTTTTGGGAATGGTAAAAATTAAAAATACCAAGGTTATACCATTATTCAAAACTGGTAATATTTCGAACTATCGATATTTCCAACTATCGACCAATATCAATCCTCCCTACCTTTTCAAAATTCTAGAAAAGGTTATGTAATATGCATATAAGAATTTATGATTTTCTGGAAGCAAACATTACACTCTACAATAGGCAATATGACTTTAGGAAAAACCATTCCACAAATATGGCAGTCGTGGATGTTGTTGATCAAATTAGCGTGGCAATTGATTAAGGAAAATATGCCATAGGTATCTTTTTCGATTTATCTAAAGCATTTGACACCATTAATCATAAATTTTATTTCATAAACTGTACCGCTATGGCATAAGAGGCAATGTCCTTGATTGGATCAAGAGCTACCTAAGCAACCGCTACCAACAGCTTGTAATTAATTGATGATGCTATATCATACATGTGTCCTGTAACCTGTGGAGTTCCACATGGGACAGTTCTAGGTCCCCTGCTAATTCTTTTGCATATTTATGATATTTCAGAGTGTTCTAAAATCTTGCTGCTAATTTTATTTGCGGATGGTACACCGGAATTTCATTTCTGGTGATTATCAAAAAAATATTGACTACAGTTATAAATGAGGAATTAATTATTTTACCAAAATGGTTTAAAGTGAATAAGTTATCCATGAATGAATGAATGAATGAATGAATGAATGAATGAATGAATGAATGAATGAATGAATGAATGAATTAATTAATTAATTAATTAATTAATTAATTAATTAATTAATTCATCGAAAGAAAACCAATTATATTTTATTTTCTGGTATAAGTAAGAAGGTTCCCTTAAAAAACTCTCAATATTTCAGTAAATGATATAAAAATAGAAAATGTTACATCTGCTAAATGTCTGGGCGTTATAATTGACAAACACTTGAATTAGGTAGAACATGTACGTAGATCTACCGTAGAAAGTAAAACTACCAAAACTATAGGAATCTTATATATAAAGCTGAAGATGTGTCCTTCCGTGACCAAGCTAAAGGCTCCGAAACGTTATGGTCTAGCGTTATTAAAAAATTTACAAAACGTTTTAATAACAATTTGTAGGTCGACGCGACTATTTTCAGCTCGCAGTTTACTTTAAATGCCGATATATGGACATTTTAAATTTCAAAATGACTATATTGTACGAGGTAATATCAATAACGGCGGCCATTTGTCTTACGTCACGCGGGCCTAAATATGCAAATCAGGTGCTTTCATCGTAAGACTTCGACTTCGCCTCGAAAGATTTCGAGCGCTTGGTGGAACACTAAAACTCGAGAATAAGATAACGAGCTCAACGAGGTAATAGAAGAACGGCCGAGCTTAGTCTATTATATCTAGCCCCGGGAACAAATAATGCGCCTATATTATGAGGTAGAACACGGCTATTTCAAGCTCGCAATTTACTTTAAAAGCCTATATATAGGCATTTTAAAATTCGAAATGCGGCCGAACTTCGTCTATTATAAATATGTAGCCCGGGGACAAATAATACGCCTATAATTATATAAGGTAGAGATAACCCGTATATAGTACACGGGCAAAGCAACTATTTTCATCTTTAAATATCATTTCCATATTCAGATATATGGACATTTTAAATATTTGAAGTCCGTCAGCAAATATAGTAAGTAAGTTAGTAGCTCTCATTTGCAGCCGTTAAAAATTACGCCTGGGGAAAACCTGGGCGAAGCCGAGTAAAAAATCCTAGTACTACATAAACTAGGAAAAATGCTAGATAAATCAATTTTGAAATTATTATGTGCGAGTTTTATCTCCAGTACTATACAATGATATGGGCTAGTGGCTACCCTTCAAATGTGAAAAAACTGATAACTCTTAAAAAGCCAGCAATTAGGGGCATTAATGGTGTTGGTAGATTCCATCGATCTGCTGATGTATTTAAACAGGACAGGTTAATTAAACTTCCTGACATTATTTTGTCATATGCAATTAATTACTTTTATGTTTCGGAATCGTCATAGAATGATTCCTAAACGACTTGATAACTAAGAACAAACTAAAACTACGGAACAAATACATCAGTATGAACTCGCACTAAGATTAATAATCAGTCTTCCACCTGCAGGTCTAATACCCGCCTATATTCATCAATGGTACTTGGTCCAACACTCTCGAATTCATTTCCCCAAAAGTTTAGGATTATGGACTCTCCAGTCACATCTAAAATAATCTATAAGCAGTTTTTGATATCTTGCTACTAAACCGGTTCAGTATTTTGCTTGTTCTGTTTTATTTTGTTTTGTTTTATTTTATTCCATTTTTTTTATCTTAGTTTGAAGCATCAGATTTGAATGGTGCACTCTGAAACTGGAAATTACTACTCACTCGATACCAGACTTGTATACGAAACATCAAATTCGAGACCGAGACCGAGACAGTGGTGTCCTAGACAGAGACGAGACGCAAGATCCGAGACAGTTCAAGACAGTTCAAAACGAGTGAAATGCACATTGGACCCAAATCCAAAAACAATTTTTCTATCAACTTTTGAAGTCTAATATCATGGACAAAGTCACTGAAATCAGCCGATCACCTGAATAGTAAAAACTATAATGAAATTACATATTTCAGCCATACTGAAATCTTCTAAATGATTCTAACAATTTAAACCAACAAAATTCCATATATTTGTAGTGGTGTCCTTAACTTGTGCCGCTCCAAGCACATTCCTGCTCCGCCAATACCTAAAGCAGGGTAAGAACGTAGTTAGTTTTGTGATCTTCTTCTTCTTCTTCTTCTTCTTCTTCTTCTTCTTCTTCTTCTTCTTCTTCTTCTTCTTCTTCTTCTTCTTCTTCTTCTTCTTCTTCTTCTTCTTCTTCTTCTTCTGTTGCTGCTGCTGCTGCTGCTGATGCTACTACTACTGCTGCTGCTGCTGCTGCTGCTACCACCACTACTACTACTACTACTATTACTACTACTACTCATAGCTGTATCTCTTCTCAAAGAGTGCTTTGATGTCTTGTATTATTTGGGTTTCCGATTCTAAACAGAATTGGTGCGCTACTTATTTTAGTCCACGCTCTCAGTCAGTATATTGAAATGATTACTAGTCAACTGGTTAGAGCTGCACTCGTCTTATGACGTGAAGTGTATACGCGGAGAGAATGGGTTCAAGCGTCCCCAGACGTTCCCTCTGTCGAGAACTTTAGCAAGTCTTTCATTTACAGTTCCTAATTGCTAATGATGTCGCCTTCTTCGTGTGTTCACTTCTGAACGTTAGAAGGTCGCAATATCAACAGTTATATTTGTATATATTTATAGGCCTATATATATTTATATAATATTGAATACAGTAATAACTCATCTTCCATGGGTTTGCTACTGTGCGAGTACAAGCTTACTTGCTTCATAAAATGCAGAACTCTACTAACGTAAACATTTAAACAAAAACACTTCCAAAAAAGAATCCTGTGAAACAATTTACCTATTACTAGCTATCATCCAGATTCAATTATGCAACATTTGGCTTTATTACTAAGTATTGCGATATATGTAAACATGATATGTCCAATATTTTGCACTTCTCTATAATTATTTCAAAATTAAAACTAAATGGGGAATGTCCAAGGTGGTGTCCTTCGTAAAAGTCTAAGTATGTTGTATAGTGTAATATTGATCGAATCGTATTAACTTATAATGCTAGCTGCCTATTCACTGTATATATATATTTATTAAGATGTAATTTTAATTACGAGTATCTTAAGTAATACCAGCAAAAGTCGGCAATCTGACGGCATAGTAATATTTAGTTTGGACAGAGGACGAATCCAATAGAAATAGGGGCCAGAGTCTTTCTTCGCAAATCTATGGAGTCTGACATATGCTTCTGGTCTCGGGAAGCTTATAGAAACCTGAACCATGCGACTACGTTGTCTATGTTGGCCAATAATTATTTTATTGAATACTATTAGTCTGTTTGATCATTCAAGGATCAAAATCGATAAGGTTAACTAATTTCGGAGACGGCGAATACATTGAAAACGTATGACGGTAAAATTAGCAAACACTACGCATTTCTTGCTGTTTTTGATGCTTCCGTATTATAAATTAATGACTTTATCTGGGGAAAAATGGAAATCAGAAATAATGTACCAAGCTTCGGTTTTGTATATAGGCTATGCATAATGTCGCAATTCTGCAACAAAAAACACCAAACTGATTGCGCAAATACACCAAGAAACCTCTACGCATGTGCACTTGAATGGTTGTGGTACGTTATCAACGCATAATACTGTCTGGAGAATGCAAACATGTCTGTAGAACTGTGTGCATGAACACATTATGTGTATATGTTATTTCCTTTAGCCTATGTATGCATGTTAGGGTGGTGCTAAAAAATAAAAGTTGTTATTTCCTTTATGGTAGCATCTCAATCTGTTAGACTGTCACCTTGCAGTAGTAACGAATAAGTGTAAAATAGATTGTTTGATTATTTAGTGGTTGCTCAGTGCTCATGACTTTTCACTACATTCACAAATCATGCTCTTCGTAATGCCGAAAAATAAACAAATCAGCTCATCAAAATAATAACAGAGACATTATTAGATCAAAGAAACAAACTGAACAATGTAGCTGTAAGAGACTGAGTGACAAACAGATCTATACTGAATACTGACATAAAGTCAATCATTTAGTCTTAAAGTAATAGAAAGTTAAGAACTTCAAAGACTGCCATTTACTGAACAATTTCTGAATTGACTAGAGGTTTTTGGATTGTGTAAATCGGGGGCTCCTTCTCCGATTTGGGCAATTACTTGGTGATTGCATTCATGAGTAAATTCTGTAGTCTCTTCCTTGGTGATTGCTAGGGTTCTCGTCGTATTGACGTATATCCGTTACGTGGTGTTGCTGTGTGGGTGGATGGTTCTTCGTCCCCCCCCCAAGTGAATGTGGCGTCGGTTGCGCCACAGAATTCGGTCACTTGGCATTTTCACAGTGTAGTTGCGTTGAGCAAATTTTCGATGTCACCATTGCTTGCAGATACAGAAACTAATGCCTTTGTTGATGTAACAGCGGACTCAGCTAATCCATTTGATGATGGGAAGTGTGGTGCGTTGAACATAATATGATTGACTCCCCAATGTTGCATGAATTTCTTCGTAACCTCTGCTGTAAACTGAGTTCCGCCATCAGATCTAATTTTGTTTGGGACACCAAACTGGATAAATGACGCCTGAAAACATCTATGATCATCTCTGCACTTGGTGATTGGTTGCACGTGGAAATCTCGATCCACCAGGAAAATCGATCTACGAAAACAAGGTAATGGTAGCCCGCGAATTGGAATATGTCTACAGCGGTCTCCTGGAAAGGTCTGGTGGGAGGTTTGTCCGACTCGATACTTTCCGCTAGGAGCAATGGGTGTTAATAGTGTTGACGATATCCCATGTGATTCATTCAACAATATACGATCTCTTTTCTTTTCCTTTGTTTTAGCTTGCTTTCCTTTCTTCTTGTACTGAAACGCGCCTCTTCTCGATCAAATTCATTGGTGCAATAACTTGGGAACAAATTCCTATCGAAATACGTCTATCCCCAAGCATATGGGTAATCAACAACAGACTAAGCACACACCTATTGAAAAGAACTCTATAAAAGACCTTTCTTAACTCCACACTTCATAGCTCTCTTACATATATATATATATATAATATATGAGATATACCCATATATATATATATGTATATGGGTATATATACCCATATTTATATATATATACCCATATTTATATATATATATATGGGTATATTTCACAACCGGAGGCAAATTCAGAAATAGAATTAGAAAGAAAAGGTCATGAAAAATTAAAAAAAATTCTTACACAAATATTATTTTACTAGCAGTGCTGAAGCATACTTAATATTGAGCAGAGCTTAAATTTGACAGATTTGGCCTAATTTTTTATTTTACTTTTTTACTATTTGAAACACATACAACTTTGATTCCTAAATTTTAACAACTCCGTTACTTAATGAAAACACAGTACACTATACCGCCACTGTTGATAATTAGTGATTAATTAGTATCAAGTGTGCACTAAATTATTACACAGCAACCTAAATTATTATGACGATAAATTATCTACAAGTACCATGAAATATATTCATTTTAATAGAAAAATAATGTAACGGAGTTGTAGTTACGGAGTTGTAAAATATTCATAATTACATGGGATGGCTATTCCATGAGATATAGTAAAGTGTCAGGATATTCCGTGGTTTAAACTATACCTTATCACTATACCTTAATGACGCATTGTCAAGTTTATTGGTTCATGGGGGGCTTAGCCCCCTAGCTTCTGATAAACTCCGTCCATGTCTTAAAGTAAGTAAGCTGTAAGCAATTGTGAAGGACAGACGGACCAGATATTATTACAGGAAGAATCATTGAATGAATCAAGTTACTGGCACACACACTGACACTGTAGAATTGCTCAACTGCAAATAATAAAGGCATTGTAATGGTACGATATTTAAAAAAAGTAAACTCCCCTAAATTCTCAATGAACCTTCCCCTTATTTCTTGGGTGGAGCATTTGCTCCAAGGCTTACATGGTGTAGACGCCCCTGCATACGGGGCAGCAGGGACCTATCTAGACCTCGTAGGGTACACATTAAGCGTATCCCATCTAGGACGTCATGGTCTACATCATCAAAAGCGGCGCTGACGTCAAAAGTGTCAGCAACGTGAATTCCTAACGGTCGATAACAACGTAGGTTTCAGATAAGCAGTGTTTCCGTCGAATGGAACCTCCTGAATCCTGACTGGCACGATGGCAGGAGGTTGTTCTTCTCCAAGTGACCAATTAGTTGACACGCCACTATCTTCTCGATTATCTTTGATAAGTACGAAACGTTGGCTATTGGCATGTAGTTAGTGGAGTCCGTTTGATCCTAGCCATCGTTTTTTAAAGTCGGGATCAGTATAGAACTATAGATCTCTCCTGCGATGGTGGTAATGGATCGGTTACATAGCTCCGTAAGAAGCGGTGTAATAAATCCACGAGTTCTTGAAACTGGAGGGTCGGTGGGCGAGTGGCGTTCGCCCGACTTAGGACATGAATCAATTATGATGTGCCGTAGCTCCTCCCTGGTGACCTCGTTAGGAGTCCACAGACTACAGTCGGTGGTGGGATGTTGAGGGGTGGAGAGCCCTGCGTGGCACGTCGAAAGCCCAGGATTTTAGTTGCTTGCAAGGTCGTGCAAAATCTTCAGCGGTGAAGGCGTGTGTTCCATGTGGCTAGTCTTAAGCCAGACAGGGACGAAGTAGGTCTTCCAGCAGTGGCGTACCAACCATATAACGAGGGTGGACAACACTTTTTACGTGAGTACAGCAGGAACTTGAAATAACAAAAGCTGTGTTGGACATACTCAAACTCATATCGAGCTCTCACATCATGTCATCCCTATGCCAGAATTGGCTACTCCCTGTGTGCTGTTTGGTGCTCTCCCATTCATCCTCGCCAGTGCAGAGCGCTCGTTCTCCAAATTCAAAATAATAACGACCGTATCTTGGATTCACAGGTCAGGTTTGATGGCCTTGCTCTTCTTGTGATCGAAAACGAATGCGGAAAAATGAATATTGATGACTTGATTGACACATTTGCGAACAGTAAAGCTGGAATAGCCAAATTCTTAAAGTAGGCCTAATTATCTGAAGAACTACAGTCTACATTCTACATTACATTAGGCCTACTGTGTATAGGCAGTGCGGCATTAGCATGTATAGGCGGAAGACCAATACATTTCGTTTTATTTTTTAAATCAAGACAATTTAACTTGAATTAGAATATCGCTTGAACTATAATCATCACTTAATACACTCGTCATGGTAACCTAGAAACCTATTGACTATCGTACTGTGCACAATGTAGTACTCTCTTCATGATTCTTCATTGAGTATGTAATTTTCTTATATACTGTGTTAATGTACACTGGCTGTGCATCTAATTAGTCTATAAGCCAAAGGCCAAATTGCCCAATACATTTCGGTTGTATTCGTGTTCTGTCTTGATTCTCTTTAACTATTAATGTGACTTGAACTACGGTTTATTGAGGATAACACTCTCATTTTTTAGCCAGATACTTGCTGCCTATTTTTGAACGTCTGTTCCATGTGGCTAGTCGTAAGCCAGACAAGGACGATATTTTGCGTTGAAGTTCAATAGAAGCTTGATGAATGATGATTGACACTGAGCCAGTGCTGAACTGTTAACCTGTTAATGTAGTCGCATACCGCTGCGCAATCTTGTTTGGGGTTAAATAAGGAAAACCACATCCGCTTGGAATAGCCTTATATATTTGCTAAATTTCTAACCAGGGCTGGCAATTTTAGGAAGGTTGGGGAAGATGTGGCGAACTAGTTCTTTAAGGTTCGCTAGGAGCGCCACTGTCTTCGTTCGCCGGCGAGCTGTGCGGTCTTCCAATATATTGGCCAGGGTTGACGCCCTTTTACTCAACGGTGATTGGATAGTATTTTCGCGCGGCTGGCGCTGATTGGTTAATAATAATAATAATAATAATAATAATAATAATAATAATAATAATAATAATAATAATAATAATAATAATAATAATAATAATAATAATAATAATAATAATAATAATAATAATAATAATAATAATATCCGTTTATTGAAGAATCACTAGGTTGACACACCGCAACCCATTACAGAAAACAGTAATACCAGTTACAAATTAATTAATATAAAATAAATTAAATTAATGAATTTAAATCACTGTTCCAGACAGGGGCGACATAGTCATCTGGGCAACATTAGACTTTTAAATAATATTTAGCTGAGTGCCGTCAACTTTACCAGCCACTACGGATCTATAAATAAAAGGCCGACGCTAGGTTTTCCAGAGAGAGTGGGGAAAAGCGGTAGAGCAGTTCAGTTGCGTTGAGTTGAGTTGTTGAATAGAAGTTTGGAAGAAGAAACGACAGACAGAGAAGAAACGGTAGAGCAGAATCGTGCATCGATAATAAGGCGTAGTTGGCACATACCTTTGCTCGGGACGTCTCGCAGTGGTGCTTTTTCCCTCGTTCGGTGGAGCGACGGAGGTTTCATCGATGGCTTTCTTGTCAACTTCTGCTGTCGACCTGTCAAGTTGTTTAGTTGGGTTAGTCGCTATACAAATGTTTAATATTATTGATCTTTTACTTTCGAATGTCTAGATAAATTTGTATCGCGCGCTGATTTACTAATTGAACTGTATAGAGAATCTATAGGTTCAGGATTCGAACCCGAACATGTGTTTACGATCAGCGTTGATGACATTTCACTAATGAAGAGACACTAATCACTTGTGAATTCAAGTATAATTCTGGTGAATCGGAGATTAAATCTTATAATTAATAATATAAACGAAGAGAAATCTCTGCAACGAAGCTAACATTCTTGTGACGCTCTCCCCCCGCGAAGCGGGGCGAGACCTGCCCCTATAGAGGAAGAGTTCTGTCTCAGCCTCCCTCACTACCTCCCTCGCATCCATCGGCGAAGCCGATTACCCACCAGCATACCGGCATACCTCTACGAGCCCTTGGCTAGCCGTGACAAAAGGACGACGGCAGGGGGTGGACGGAGAGAGGGACTGACGGCTGAGACGGACGGCAGAGGCCACTTCTGCCACCCTACCCTTTCATTTCCTTCCTGCCTGTCTGCCTACCTGCCTCGAAGACAACTATAGGGTTTGATATCTGCCTGCCTGCCTGGGAGGCAGAGGGGATGGAGGGAGGGTGTTAGGGATGGATAGAGGGGCTGTATAGGAGAGATGGACGGACGGTTGGAGGTAAGGAAGGAGGGAGGGAGGGGATGGGCGAATGGTTGGAGGTAGGTATACAGACGGACGGACGGAGAGAGGAAGAGAGGGTTATAGGCAGGGTGAATGGATGGAGGGACTATTATATAAGGCAGAGGCAGGATAGAGACAAGAGATCCTGAGTGGCCGAGTGGGTAGGTAGCCCGCTCTCCACGTCGGCGGCCCGGGTTCGATTCCGGGTCGGTCGGTTTATCAGAGATTAATTTCTCGGATCTTTACTGCGGGTGGCTCGGTCGCAATATAAACGTGGAGTACGAGGTTGCTTTCTGCCTCCGACACTAATCATCTTCGATATGAAAAAGTGTCGTTAAGCCGAAATACAAGAGTGAGAAGACTTAATCAACATATCCCGTGACCACGCATCTCTTAAAATTTTCGAATTGTTTTGAACCGTCCTAGGACGGGAAAACATCTAGTAATCAATAGTTGTCAATGTCTGAATTATCATTAATAGAGCAGAAAGTCACAGAACTGACTTCAATCATTTCACAACTACAGCAGCGCCAATTAGAACAGTCTAGGCAAATTACTCAAATTATGAATGCCCATCAGACTGAGTTTAATTGAACTACGGCTGAAATCGATCCTGTAGAGGATTCGAACCCTGAGGTGCGACAGCACTTTGCTATGCCCTTAGAGGAAGCCGCGGTAAAGAAAATCGGCCTGGACGTAGAGAACCAGTCTGAATTGGCAACTGAGAAGCCTAGTGGTAAGTTGCCGCGCCGAAGCGCTCGCTTACGCGCCAAAACTACCGCGCATTACAACTTCCCGCCATTTTCTAACATAAAGGAGAGTGGTTTGCCCCGTCTATCAGAAGTGAGTTCGGTTTCTGTGCATGGATTATCGGGAGTTCCTCTACAGGAGCGCTACGGCACGCAAGAGGGCGGGCAGGACGCGAGAATACAATCATGCTGCGGATTGTCTGTTTGAATTGAATTAGACAAATGCAATTATTATTATATTTTACCCGAAGTAGAAATAATCTCTCAGGAACAAAAATTATATTAGTAATAAATAATGTTCTCCGAGAAATCGGGCCCGTCCCAGGTTACACAGCCAACCGGAAATGTGCCATTGTGGCGCTGCACACAGATGGAAAGATGTTTGAACAGGAATTTAGTTTCACGTTGATCTCCAGAGACAGCTGAAATGCGGGCTCCCCGCTGGGAGAGAAATTCTGCACCATCAGATTTAACAGATCCAAGGGTTTCAAAGGCAACGAGAGGGAACAAACATGTGGGTTGCAGGCAGCAATGCATATTAAATTTTGGTAGACTTTTATGAACCGCGGCCTGCTGAAATTGTTTTCTGTGAAAAGTAGGAAGCAGCACAAGTGTGGACCACTGTAGTCTGTAGCATCCCAGGTCACGTATTTGCCAGCAGACCAGGGAACAAGTGTAGCTCCATCGGGTCGTTTGCCATCGGTCCGCAGAAGACCCGTTGGCTCCTTCGTGCCTGGGACATCTGCACTCTGTAGCGAACGCCATCTCCGCATCGACACATATGAGTTTGACAGAGGTCAAGACCTAACCGAAGACCAGCTGCCACCCGCTCCGCCTCGTTGTCAATGTAGAGGCCACAAAAAGTGATTGGAAGGGCAGTTAGCCAATCTTCAGAGTGAGGAAAACAAGCAGCAGCCAGTCTAGCCCGATCAACAGTATTGCTCAAGGAGGTCAAAATTGACAGCTTATCCTTCTCTACTAATAAAGCCGGTAGAGGATCTGTGATAGCTGGTAGAGTGTCATGATGTGCAGTCATCACTTCCTCAAAAGTAAGCGTCTGTAACAGTGGTGCATTTGGTCAAGATAGCGGTCAGGTGCTCGCAGTTGAGGCCATATAGGCAGAAGAAGCCAGCGAAGACACTCGTCTCATCTCGAATGGGGACTGAAGCCTGCATCCATTGATGTGTGTTAAAACTGATGTTGATGATGCGTTCAAGCCCTTTCATCATTATTTCGTCTAGTCGTCCCAGCATAGGATGGTCTTGGCAGGGGAAACAACGAAGCACATGGCTAAGATTTGGCGCACTAAAAGAGGACCTTAAAACTTTTAAAAGAGTAATGCTGCTTTGTGCTGGAAATTGGCAGAAATCATCAATGGCACTCCAAAGGGCCTCGCAATGTGCCTGCAGCATGTCATCTAGTGCTCAGCATTTAAAAGGGCAGCCTCAGAAATGTGAGTGACTCGTAGTTAACACACTGGATTTCTGAAAATGAAGGGTGTTTGGAAGGAGCAATTGAAGGAGAGTAGAACTCACATTTAGTCAAGTTAAGATACAGCCCAAAGGAAGAGTTTAACTAAACCAATGATGCAGTATCCTTGGCTACAGTCTCTGGGCTGCCACCCAGTGAGAGGTAATCCAGATAACCAAGGCGAAGGTCAGACTGAATGGAGCGTGACACCGGCTGAAGAGGAAGACAAAACCGAAGTGGACCTAAGGGGTCTTCTTGCTGAGGGCCCATTTGAGAAGAGATGGAAAAAGGACCAAATTTTAACACAGAAGCAGGTGAATAAGACTGACAGACGAAGCTGTAAATGTAAGGTAAATGTAAGGTATCACAGTGTAGGCAGACTGAAGCATTACATCTCTGTGTACGCTATTAAATGCGTTAGAGAAGTCCAATTTTAGAAATATACATAAAACCCACCCACCAGCTCCAAATTGAAGAGGTGTTAAGTAATTTAGCAAGTAACTGAAAAGGTGTTAAAGGGTAGGTAGAGCCTAGAGATTCTGATCAACAGCACATTGAAGAGGTGCTAATTAATCAAGTAAATAATGAGGGTAGGTAGAGCCTAGAGATTCCGATCAACAGCACATTGAAGAGGTGCTAGGTCACGCACCAGCACCCCAAAGGAAAAAGTACAAAGCATCCAATGAACGGATTGTTAACATTGTACGTGACTTCAGCAATCGTAGTCTACTTGACTACATGCGTGGGATCGCACACAACATTACTATTTAACCCATTAGTAACGATTAGAAATAACGTTGCCAAAAGAACAGGATAATACTTGGTAGACTCGTAACTAATTATTTATAATAGTGAGCCATTTGACTATAAATTCCACCATTTTGCTTGTCAAAATATGTTAGCTTGAAAAAATGTCCAAACAATACACATGTCATTGCATCATTACTTGCAGTATGAAGTAACCGCTTGCTTGAAATCTTTTTAGACTATCTAGTCAATATTTTATTGTCAAAAGTTGTGAGTGGGGGGTTTTGTCCGGGGGGGTTTTATACCGGGGGGGTTTTGTCCGGGGGGTTTTGTCCGGGGGTTTTGTCCGGGGGTTTTGTCCGGGGGTATTGTCCTAGACTGGTCCTGGGGCATAGCAGAAACATATTTTCTTGCTGCATGGACTGCTGCCTCACACCCAGCTGGAGTAGCTTTGCCAACCTGCAGTGGGGCAAAAAAAGGGAGGCCAGTTTACCAACTGCATATCTGTCGGCGCACTTCGCAGTCACCCGTCTCAGAGTGTACCCAATCGCTGTAGGCCTTAGATCTCCTGACTTCTTGGTGAGTGCAATAAGGCTGCCACCAAACAATATAGGTCTCACTTCTGGTGGTAAAGCACCACGTAGCAGTATGTTAATGAACTCGGTCATTTCCTAAGTAATGCTGAGGACGACTCACAGTGGTTAATGAGCTCAAGAAGGTTTTGTTAGCGCAGCCCGTCTGGTCTCCCCAGTAGAACCTGATGGGAAATAGCGAATGGCTGCTTCTACATCCGACTGCTCAACTTGAAATGGGGTTGTGGTTGTGGGGCTTGGAAGACCAGAACGACTATCAGGATGAGGGTCTGTTGGATGTTTGCCAACCAAGATGTTGAGTTTTCTATGTTTGGTGTAGCAGTGCGACTCTGATCACAAAGAATGCGAACGGCTGCGCTAATATTGCCATCCTCCAGTTTGGAGGCGACAGCAGCCAGAAAGGCATCTGAGCTTTTAAGAGGGGCTTCGCACCCAGTCCCCGCTGTGGCAGCCATCACAGATGGTTCAGTGGACCACTTCGCTATATTTATTATAGTTGATTGCCGGTATTTTGGCTCTGTTGAAAGCTCGCCAAATAACGTCGTTGAGCATGCCATGTCGATGCTGTCTTCCTGCTCCTTTGATGCAAGAGAATCCATGATGGCCGTTGGATTCTACTATGACACCACATTTGCAAGTGTGTTTTTCACACAACGCGGTGCCAAGTCGGATTCCGGATGCGATTCTTAGGACCTCTCCTGACATCCGTAATCCTGCTGTCGTAATGGGAAGTGCCTGAAGCCAGTCTCCAGAGTGTGGCGATTGCGCGGCTAACAATCTGGCTTTAACAGCAGAATCACTCGCTCTTTCTGACAGGTCTTGAAGTGCATGTGAGATGAGTTTGCTATCCCATTCCCGTTGTATATGAGACTTCTGCTCGATGGGAGGAGGTGCGTTCGACTTCGATGACCAAGAACTAAAGGCCTCCTCTACCAACGGATCTGTGGTTGTTACAGGGACATCGAGTAACAGTCGGTCTTGAAGGTTTCGTGTGCCACGGATTTCGGCTGATGCCAAAAAGGTGGAAGTTGCCAGCATAACGCCACTACGAATATCCAGACCACCGTTTCTAACAGGTAAAGATGCCTGGATCCATTGATCGTCGCTCATGTTGATATTGAGAAGGCTACACAGGCCTGTTCTTCACTTAGCGTCAGATATGGTTTCGTCGCGCTAAGGCAATTATTATTATTATTAGTTATTATTATTATTATTATTTCCAAGTTTTGCATTTGTTATTTAATTATGTATTATTCGCCTTTGTTATGCCCCGAAGTATTATTAAAAATTCCAGATTATTATTATTATTATTATTATTATTATTATTATTATTATTATTATTATTATTATTATTATTATTATTATTATTATAAAACCATTATTGTTCCTCTAAAATCAGAGTAATTATTATCTTGTATAAACTAATGGACGAATTACACTGGGCAGCAAAAATTGTTTTCCTTGTTACTGAGAATTTTCGAAATGTTCTTAACTGCATTTTGGGCGCTATTTCAATTATGAAATCGAAATTCGACAAGTACGTAAGGTTTTTTCTCGGTATGCATCTGTAAGGTTCTACAGAATTGCAAAATATGCTGCGAGACATTTACAGTATGAAATATGTCACCGTAAAATTATGTTAAAACAAACCAAGCTGAACATGCAGCAGATTCGCTGATGAACACTGCAGTCTTTCTATATTGGTTGTGCAACAAAGTCCCATGACAGATGAGAGTGTAGAAAGTGACATCCTAGCACCCATAAACCCATATGCCCTCAGCATAGCCTCTACATGCTCAGTATGATTCTCTGCTCTTTGATTACCAAGAAAGTTCTGAACAACCAACACGAATGCTTCCCAAGCTGCTAATTCAAAGACTTTCAGCTTACTTTTCAACTCACTGTGACGCATCAGTTCACGGATTTCGGGACCAGTAAAAGCACCCTCTTTAGCTTCCCTTTTCTCAAGACCAAATTTTATTCTGAGATGGTGAAAACCATCTACTTTTTGTCCATCGCCTTTACGATATTTTTCTTATAAGATCAAGTTTCATGTGAAGTGGTGGAAGATAGACTAATGGCATGTGCTTCACGTGGCATCTGCAGATATGGTTTCGACGCGCTAAGGCAATTGCTTCCGACTACAGTGGCTGGTATCATCACATCCGTTCCAAAGACAAAAGAGCCACATTATTTGGTATATCCCAGCTGTAGGCCAAGGGCGATCGACCACAACTTTGAGATCGCCACAGAGGTTCCACTTGTGATCTGCATTACGTATCAGTTTCAGAAAGGTTCCATAGGGTTTTATGCTTCCTTTTACCCGATTGCATGAGATACGAGGACACAGGGCTTCTGGCAGCAATTAGGTAATAACAATGCTTTAAGACTTGCTTTGCTAGAGTTAAAGAATAGTCTCCATTCATCGGTCACATGTTCATATCTCATCTCATACATGAGACCGTCAATATCAGCAAGAGAGAAACGCCATCTTCCATCTCGGTGAAAAGGAAGCAAGATGGGTAAAACGATCACAAAAAACACAAATTTTTGTGTCTTTCTGTAGCAGATTCCATTGCTTCAGGCTTGAACCTAGCACTTCTGCTTTCTCCTTTGATGATGACAATTCTCTCACGAGATCATTCAGGTCTAACAGAGTCAACAGATTCTTCTTCAGCTTGTTCACTGTCATGCGACTCATCCATATCAGTTGCGAAAACTTATAACTTTTAAAACTTTACACGAAAACGGTTTTAGGATTTGTAGTCAGCATCCCAAATTTATTCAGGAACAGATGAAAGAATTCCAGTAGCAAAATGCTTGTTGACCAGTGTTGTTTAAATCGCCATTTATTTCTTTAGATTTTTCCACAGAACGAGAATTCGTGACTTGATGCTTTAATACTCAATTGTCCATGCTTTTGTCTGTTCTCGAATCGACTATTGCAATTCTCTCCTTGTTGGCTTACCCAAGGTTCGTCTATCTCCTCTTCAGTCCGTACTGAATGCTGCTGCCAGACTTATAGCTCGTCTTCCTCGATTCTCTCACTTTTCTACATTTATGGCTGAAAAACTTCATTGGCTACCTCTCTCTGTGCGCATCCAATTCAAAGTTCTCATTCTCATGCTCAAATCTCAACTGCCATGGGTCTTGCTCCAAAATATCTTTGTCACCAAATTCTCCGCCCCTCTCTGCCACGTCAAAGCGTCCTCTCAGATCCTCTGACCGGCTTGACCTGTTTGTTCCCCGGGTTAGGACCACAATATCTCAATCCAGATCTTTTGCCTGCAAAAGTTCCTCTCTATGGAATGAACTTCCTCCTTCTCTATGCTCTACAATCCTCTCTGGTAGCATCTCTACCTCTTTCTCTCACCTTAAAACCTTCCTTTTCTCGGAGTACCTCGCACTGGGGGCGCTTCTGAAAGGCTTATGCTATGAGAAGCGCTTTATAAATGATCAAATACAATTATTATACAATACAATACAATTCGTAAATATTCGTGAATATCAGGACATTTTTAATATTCGTAAATATTCTTCAATTTCTAGAAATCAATATTCGTAATATGCGCATACTCGTTCTATGGATTTATCCAATCACAGCAAATTGACTTACCGAAGGCAGCTGCAAGCAGCACCAGGAGAGTAAACGACAATGCTGAGATGAAGCGAAACATTCTTTCTGATGTTTTCCGTTGAAGTACAGCTGAAGGAATCGTCTGTACTGAAACCTCATACATTCCTTGCTTATATACTATCAAGCAAAAGATGCATTGACAAGTGATGGATTATACTGTACTCAAACCTCGCTCCTTGCTTATCGAGAAATCGATGTTCTGATAATTTCAAATGGCTTTATTTTCTTAATAGCCTTTTCTAGAAACATGTCTGCTACGAACAGCCACTAGTGTTTGCATGCCGTTGTTGAGCAAACGATAGCTTATAACATTTACAACAAATAAAAATCAACATGTAGTCACTACAGGTATGTATGTATGTATGTATGTATGTATGTATGTATGTATATGTATGTATGTATGTATGTATGTATGTATGTATGTATGTATGTATGTGTATGTATGTATGTATGTATGTATGTATGTATGTATGTATATATATGTATGTATGTATCTATATATGTATGTATCTATGTATGTGTGTATCAGGACACAAAATGTAGTGCATTTTAAGTACCTAACAAAAGTATGTATCATGTTTTTGTCATGCGTTATGGGTCAGTTTATGAAACTTTCTAAGAAGAAGCAGATGAAACGAAGAAGAAGATGATGTACATGTCGTTAACGATAGCTTATAACTTTTCCACGATAAAATAGAGTCTAGGACATTTCCCTTATTTATAGCAGATTAAGCAAAATGTTGTCTGCTCCATTACAGGTCTAAATCGGTTTCGACTGGAGAAGATTTAAGAACAGTGTGGCATATTTGTCTTGAGTTATAATTTATAAAAAGATTTGTCCAATTATTACATATTATATCGGGTAATTCGGATTGTGTAGCTATGAACTCGTAATTACATATTAACTCGTAATCGTAACACCATAATTTATAATTCGTTTCTACTTTACCCAGACTTTGGACTGACATCACCCGAGTACGACTGTGGCGCAGTTCGGAATTTATGACAGCGTTTCATGAATTGCAAATTAAAGACAGATGGTGAGTCCGCAGAATCGCAATTTTGGTTAGTAATCCCCTCATTGAGTCACTAATTAGTAATTACGTTCGCAAATGTGAAGATAAGGCGCTGGTTGACTCCTTCGAGTCTGTTTGAATCAATAAGTCAATAGGACTGTAGACTGCATTATATAGAGAGTCATTTGAGTGCTCTATAGTCATTATTCTTTTACAGATACATGCGGAGGGACTCTAGATAACTGGTAAAGAAGAGCAGAAGATCACCATGAACGCGGGATCGATTCCCGGTATACCCTCCCAATGGTCCGCTCAGCCTTTCCACTCCTATTATAGGTGAGCTGCAGTAGGACGTGATGAGCGCCTATCTGACTCCCAGACAGTTAAATTCCTACACCTATAATAACTTGTAATGATCCGTTTAACCATAATCATACCGGCATAAAAACAACCTAAGCGTACCGGGTGCATGGGGTCGAAAATGACCCCATCTGAGTGATTTACTGTAAGTTCAACATGCTTGTTATTTGAGTGTCAGATATAAATATATGTATACATATGTATATATATATATGTACATGTATATATATATAAAATTATATATGTGTGTATATGTATGTATATAGCTATATATATCTCTCTCTGATGCTGTAAGTATAGCATGTTTGTTATTTGAGTGTTATATATATATATATGTATGTATATATGTGGATAGATATATGTACATATATATATATATTCATGTATATATATATGTTTGTGTATATGTGGGGCGTGGTGGTATAGGGGTATGTTCGGTGCCTTGCAGCCGCGGAGGGTTGCGAGTTCGAATCCACCTCAAGCCGCCGCGTAAGGACTCTGGGCAAGTCCTTCACTCGCAATTGCTCATGCGCTTTTCGGCGTGAAACTCCGATTCAGTGTCCGCGCTGTAGTCGGGAGCGCCTCTGAGTAGGAATCTGGAAGGGGCGCTATAACAAGTGTTCATACATACATACATACATACATATACATATGTATATCTGATGCTGTAAGTTCAAGATGTTTGTTATTTGGGTGTCAGGTATATACACACATATATATATACATGTACATATATATATATGTATATATAAGTATTTATTTACATATGTGTGTATATATATGTATATATGTATTTATATATATGTGTCCATACATATATATCTGATGCTGTAAATTCAACATATAAATTGTTATTGAGTGTCATATGTATGTATTTAAATCTAAAATTATGTATTTATGCATGTATATATATATGTATATATGTATGTATATATGTATGCATATTGTTAGAGGTCCCCCTCTAGTTCTGAGCTAACTAGATAATATAAGTCTAGGTATGATAAAATATCTCGCTTTATGTACAAGTTATAACAGAAAATATACAAACGTATTCCAAGTGCAAACGTAAAGCATTGGAACGATACAGGAATTGCAGCTCCTCGTTTCACATCAACATCAAGACAAAGAATAGAAAAACCTGGTGCGGTTTTAAACTATACATTAACTAAATACAACTTGAGACTTGCCGGGCTTAACTACAAGACCTCGTCAGGCCAAAACCTTCCCGTCAAGCTCTCTTAACCAGTGTTATTTTACTTCACAAAATAATTTCTATTTCAGTTTCAGTTCAGTTCGGCTGGGAGTAATTTCAGTTTCAGTTCAGTTTCAGTTCTCAAATAATTTCAGTTCAACTTCAACTTCGAGTTCTTAAATAATTTCAGTTCAAGTTACAGTTCTCAAATAATTTTAGTTCAAGTTACAGTTACAGTTCTTAAATAATCTTACTTCGAGTTCAATCAACGTAGTTACTTGAAGTTGAAGGTCTATCAACGTAGTTACACTAGTACACTAGTACAGGGTACTAACTACTCACTGCAAAGTGCAGTATTTAATTTCAGAAAAACTCTCATTTCCAGAGAACTGTTCATCCTGTTGCGTCTTCCAGCAGTTAAAAGTCCACAAAGAGAAAAAATTCTCTCAACAAAAGCTTGAGACGCAGGAGCATGGATGAGGTCCTCTGCAATTGGTCCAAGTGCACTGTATGTAGGACGCATCCCCCAAAACTCAGCCGCAGGAACTTTATTCTGGCTATCACCTACTTCAGCCAAATACCTCTTCAACTGTCCGGGGACAGTATCAACACATTCCGAGGCAGAGGCATTCAATGGGGTGGAACTATTTTGTATCTTTGCTGCGAGAAATCTGAATCGCCCCAGAGCTTTGGAACTGGTGCTTTCTGCAGCTTCATTGTTCTGCACAATAGGACGGTCAGAGCCCAAGCTAATAATGTACTTTTGTGCAGCAATCAGAAGTGGTAGAAATTCAGGAGATAGAAGAATTGGTGCGAGTTGAGGGTCGAGGAGGCAGGCAGAAGCTGGAAGGGGGTTGAAGTTGGCACTGCTTGGTTCCAAGATGGTAGCGAACCGACATCTCAAATCCTTCAACATCGCTGCACATAGAGGCTTATGGACAGTGAACTGTTGAAGATGGCATTCAAGGTCTAGAATGCTTGGTAGTACATTGGAGAGGGATGACGTGTCTGTTTGGAGCATGTCGGTCATCACGGCGAATGGCTGCAACAGCCTGATGATTTCATCCAGGCGTGCCCACTCGCTGGCAAGAAGAGAATCAATTCCTAAAATCACCAACATACAAATAAATTGGTTAATAATGTTAGTGATGAGCAAAATATGCATTACACATGACACGAACAAACACAAACAAATATATATATATTTAAATTATTTGCATTTAGGTATCATGCCAATGATGCCACTGTGATCAGTGTGTTGGCTATAAATGGTCATGTGAGTTCATGGCATTCATGTGCATTCGTTTATCATAGTCATCCTTTGGTCAACAAATGAAGCTAATAAGCGAAATAATGTTAATAAATAAGTTCATTTCAGATAAATCAGTTATCCAAAAGTGACCAAAACACAAATGATTGATTATTCAATTGAGTAATTTTAATGCAAAGGCACTTAAGGCAGCAATCGGTCAGAGTTACGAAGTCATAATTCGATCCACAATCCACATACTTTATTCTGCGGTTAGAGGCAAATGTAATATGCTAACATTAGCCGTTGCATTTACTCAATGCATTGTAGTACGATTGTACCCACACCTTTTTTCAATCTATAGTTTGAATTAGTTTCCAACGATAATTATTGATGAGCCATCACCTAGTTAAAGCTCTAACTAACACAATTATGGTTTATAATATCAACAATTGATATTAACAAATATAACAATAACTCATAGTTTTCATACATACCAATTTCGGTGAGCACTGCGTTGACATGCTCCTTTATGGCAACAAGTCGGCTCAACATCTGATTGGTGCTGTTCCATCTGGTGGTGCAATCGGAGATTACCGACTTGCCGCACCTGGCTACTAGCTTCTCCACGGCAATGCTGGATTTCCGGATGCGCCTCACCAGATACCGGGTTTTCGAGAGCAGCGTTTCGAAGTATGCATATGCTGGAGTCTTAACTAACTGCCTCTCTCAACATTAGAGGGACGAAACACGGAACACCAGACGGCTCTAAAACTAGTCATCCGTGACAACACACCTTCTTACCAACTACTCAAGCAGAACATAGTCTGTGCATAAATATTCCAATTATCAAGGACCGACACACAACATACCTCCCCATCAGAAACGAGCGAAAACGCAACCGCGTTTTCGACAAGAGACAAACTGTCACAAAACACTCAACTACATGCGTCAACTAATGCACAACAATTCCAATATTTCCACAATATCAACTAACGCACTATTATATCAACTTATGCTTCATAATTCATAACATCATCTAATGAACTATAACCTCAGAACATCAACACAAAATTAGAACAGTCCTTCAGAAAAAATTTTAAAAACCGTTCTACAGTTCACAAGAGTTTTCTACAGAGTTCCACACTTATTTACAACAAAGTCCATACTACCGTATTTACAACCAAAAAAACAAAAACGCATAACTATCCATTCAAGTTACAAAACCACGTTAATCTCCGAAAGAAAACCGACAAACTAAATCTGTAAACAAATCAAGACATCTCGGTCTATGCCGAATATTCAAAGTAACTCGTAGCAGTCTAACTCTCCAGCGTAAGAGCTTCTGGTTCGCGGTAACCATGGAGTCAAGGAATTTGAGAGGACCGTGGACAGAGTATACCAACTCCGACGAAGAACCAAAATACCCGCTAAAAGCACGTAGAGCGAGTACCAAACGCATGGCTTCATGCGCGATCCGACCTCGAAACTCGGAAGAACAGCAGAACCATACTGACGAATGCCAACCGAACGTCAGCAACGCGGCGAGAACCACCAACAGCAGCTCAACGCCAGAGTTCGCGGTCCTCGAACATCGCCCTGGACAGCGTCTGCGTCTGCGCCGTCGACTTCCGATCCGGAACTCCCAATTGTCCACACTCTGCAACGAAACTCCCACACACAACTCAGACTCGTTACAATTCACACAAACGTCAACATCTGATGAAAATTCAGTCCACTCCAAAGAAAACTTATCACAATCGTGAACACCCGTCATCTGACACACGTTCAACCTCTCTCCAGCATTATCTATCTCAAGGATACACTCACATGTCAAGTACACATGAGAAACAAGCATGTCCTCTTGCAATGTCTGCCACACCCGTGTACAATTTACTCCATTGACAACACGAATCATCACATCATTCAACAAAGCCTCAGTCGACCCATAATCCAAATAAACACATTGTGTCAACAGCGCAATGCGCTGCACCAGAAAGAACACATCCGACTCCTTAAAGACAAACAACCAATTGTGCTGAACCCAACACTTGCCATAATGACATTCACTAGTGTGTACAATCGATACAATTGTCATCAACATACACTCACTAAACTCAATCTGACTCCACGCCACAGCAAACCATTCCTCATCAGTATGGCTACTAACAATCCAAACCAAACATATCCACAACAGCCAACAACCACCTGGATTGAACGGTCTTCCTGATTTCTGCGTCTTCCACACACACCAAGTATTCCATTTACCATCTACCATCAGATTAATATCAACAGCCACTCGCATTGATCCATCCAACCAATCCTTCAAAAACAAACGTAAATCTTCAAAATCAAGATCGATTTGAAAACGACTTCCATCCATCACATCCACAACAAATTCCTGCATCGACGTAGACAAGAAAAGCACATGTGTCCGGAACACAAGTTCGTGATCCGCGACCGTCAATTCCTCCGACTCGACCTTCACAAGACACATGGTAGAATCCACGAATACCTCATGCACAGAAAAACAGACAACAGAATGGTTACTATCAAAATCATTATTCACATTAGTCTGTACTAGATCATCCTGCTTGAACAAGTCCTCACTAAATACAATAGCGTTCGACAACTCGTCACATTCAAGAATCAACGAAAAGTCTTTCCCCTGTACACAACTCAACTCGTTTCGTGTTACAAAATCATCTCTCTGTATGCGAATTAAGACATCACTTGCAACAATATCACCTACGTCCGACCTTAATTCATCCATCGGTGACTTTAAATCACTCGACTCCAGAAACAATTCACCAAGACCAAAAGCACCAAAGTCATCATCATCAGATTCTGTACATATACAGGATTGTGAGCGTCAACAGCTTCAGTGTGCACCTCTTTTGTATTTCCAATTCCAGCTGCCTGGGCACAATCAATTACAGACACGTTAATCGGCTCTTCAACCGATACTAACCATGGCCCTCTGGATTTAACAGGCCGTACACAAGCCATTCGGAGCAGCCTGTGACGTCACGAGTGCCGGCCGAAGCGTCGCCATTTGCATTGCGAGGTTTTTTCGAATCGAGTATTTGTTGGTTTTGACTTCAAATCATCGTTAAATCTCGCATTTACGCTATTACTTGTTTGGATTTGATTCGCCGGAAGATACTGAGGTATGTATTACAACAACGAAAACGTAAAAGTTATAAATCGGAAGGTTAACAAAATCGGAAATGGTCTTTTTTAAACCCATGCTAAATTGTCCAAATCGGACGACAGGGAACGTTTTAAACTATTTTTTTACTGCACAAAAATGCTTTTACAGCTGCACAGATTCATTTAGAACTGCCCTTTTTGTGTAGAACTGCAGTACTGAACACTAAAAAGCCCTGGGTTACGGACTACAAGAATGAGTAGGGCCTATTAAAGTTGACCCCCTATACAACCTAAACTCCTCGGCCGGCTGCATGAGTTACCGCAGTTGCAATGGCTAAATAATGTGTCAGTGTATTATAGATTAGACGAATATACGAATGTGTATCTGAGCGGTATATGAAGCGATATGTACGGTAATCTCATGTTGCAATATTTACGGTAATCTCTCGTTTTACCGTCCCAAATCATTCGCCCATTTTAATTCTTGCTTAAATAGGCCCTAGAAGTTGGATCAATTAAAATAATTCTTGCTTAAGTAGAAGTTGGATTGATGAAAATAATTCTTGCTTAACTAGAAGTTGGATTGATGAAAAAATAATTCTTGCTTAAATAGAAGCTGGATTGTCAAACAATGAAACTATATGTGCATAGGCCTACATAATAAGGGACGCATAACAATATAAATTACCATATGTACACTGCAATGAGCTTACCTATAAACGTTATGTACGGGATTTTTAAGTTTTAACAGTGCAAATAAATAAGTACTGATGTGTTGTGTTGTGGATTATTCGATTTTGAATGATTTCCTTACAGACTTCAAGAATGCCGCAGAAATGCTGTGTCCCGAACTGCCGTGGAAACTACCACAAAACGAAAGAACATGCAGAGGAGAAAGTCAGTGTTTTTCGTTTCCCTAGTGACCCAGAACTTCACAAGAAATGGCTGAGAATGATTCCTAGGGAAGGATTGGAAGTCTGTGACAAGACTGTCGTGTGCGAGAAACATTTTGTACCTGAATTCGTAATAAGAGTGGATACTGCAACTCGTGCCGATGGATCTATTCTGACGGTTCCACGAAAGAATCCGAAGCTGGCAGCCGATGCATACCCATCTTTGTTCCCGAACAATTCATCCTACCTGTCTTCTGAGCCTCCAAAGAAAAGAAAATCGCCAGGCGAGAGGTTTGCTGAACAGTCCGCACGCGATAATGAAGAATTTCAGAAGTGGATGCAACAGGACGAGGTTTCTTCATATGACGAGCTGCTGTTAAAAATTGATGACTTCGTGAAAACATTATCTGACACTCAGTGGATTACACTTCATGATAAGAATTGTTTATGTATTTATACTGTTGATCTCGTTGACAAGCCACGGATTAATACAGCTATTAAAATTCTGAGGAGTCTGAATGTTGAAGTTTATAGAGGTGAGTCGCATGTTGCCAGCACTGTTTATAACATTAACTTGTCTAGTTAACAGTCAAAGTTTGACTTGGATCCTTGGTAAGCAATGTCTGCTTAAATGCTGGTCACAGTTGTCATCAGTACTTAGTCACTTCTCTACTGATATTGGTCGTTTAACTGTGAAGGAACAAGTAGAAGTTGTTAAGCAGGATTTACATGAACTAAATGAAATGATAACTGATAGTGATGATTATGGTGCCGATGTGTTGGCTCGCTTAACATTTCTTAGTGAACAGATATCGCTGCTTTTTGCTTCAAAAATGAAGTACAGTCCAGATACGCTATGTATAGCTTTCCGGTTTTTTGCTGCATCTGCCACTGTTTATCGCCGTTTGCGTGACACTGTTTTGACCTTGCCAAGTGTTTCTTATTTGAAACGGCTTTCTACTGTTTTTTCACTGTCTGGTGGATTAAATGAAAATTCTCATGTAACCTATTTGAAACAGAAGGCTGAAATTTTGAAAGATCATGAGAAACATGTTATCTTGCTTCTTGATGAAATTTATGTAGAGCCTAAGGCATCGTATAAAGGCGGATGCATTACAGGTAAGGCCTCAAACAGCCCTTTGGAAGAGGCAACAACAGTGCAGACTTTTATGATTTCATCAGTTTTTTCACCAAACAAAGATGTTGCTGCTATGGTACCAGTGAAAAATCTCACTGCGGCCTACTTAAAAGATTGTACATTGCCAGTTATAAAAATGCTTGAAAGTGTGGGCTATTTCGTATTTTGTATAATTTCAGACAACAATCGTGTAAATAGAAATATGTTTAGTGAAATGTGTGGAGGTACACTTATGCCATATGTGCAGCAGCCTTGTTCGAAGGACCGCAAGTTGTTTTTCTTATTTGACAGTGTCCACCTGCTGAAATGTGTACGAAACAATTGGTTGGGTCAAACATATTTTTAAATAATTACTGCAAGAAAGAAGCAGATAAAATCACTGTGGGGAAGCAGAAGGCAAAAAGAAAATTAAAAACACTAACTCACTGAGAATTATAATGTCTGTGATTTTACTATGTGTCATCTAAATTAAAAGTTATACATGTAAAATTTAATACATGTATTTTGTCACATACTGAAGCTTTTGAAAGCTGCATGTCAAATTTATTTCCCACTCGCCCTATTTGGCTCACTCCAACCCTTTATTCAATAAACTGTATTCTTAAAATTTATGACATGTCCTGCATGTCTATTGTAATACTTATGTTCAAGTTTGGAAATAGTACCTTACCTTCTATATTTAAAAATTACTTTATATCAGATTCATTAGCTTAATACTTAATGGGTAAAGTAAATATGTTGTCCCCATGCCTGCACTACTTGTCAATTTAATAGCTTCAGAATTCTTAGTACTTGATTGTGGAACTCTTTATGGATGATATTAACAGGGAATATAGTCTCTATACTTTCAAGAAAAAAATATAAAAAATATTGTTATTAAAATATTCTAATGTTGATGTGTAGCTTTTGGTCAATATACCTGTACCTGCATTTAATATGCTCACATTACTTATCAATCTTCTACGTGTATTAATTTTATTACTAAGTCATTATTGATATTGGTGGTATTGTGATGATCTACTGCTGTTATTGTTATTATTGTTATTATTATTACTATTATTTAAGTCCTAATTAATTATCAAATACGTTTACGAACAATATTCAAGAAAGAGTGGTCAAGCTTAGTATAAGCTATTAGCTTTTCTTGGTTCCCGTTGCACTGTACTTGTTGTTTCATGATTTTAACCTAAAACCTGTTCTGTACAATAAACATATATTACATTTTACTCCTGCATGCTTCTTGTCCTAGTCCTGAAGTCCAAATTGGTCATAGCTCCTAAATATCTTAGGGATCACATTCGCTCCCTCTCTCTCTCTTCAGTTTCTCATCGACCTCTCCGCTCCTTGGTTAGACGTACTCTTTTGTTCCATGAGTTAGGACCACTATGGCCCAAACTAGATCTGTTGCCACTATTGGGACCTCCCTATGTACCTCTTGCAGAAAATTTACAGCACAAGACGTTTATTGTTAGAATGTTGTTCTCATATTGACAGCAGATTGTTGTTAAGACTTAAGACGTATGTACACCAGACTGACCAGAGTGTGGATAAGCAATTGGTTTAATAAAGAATATACTTACTTACTTACTTACTTACTTACTTACTATGGAATGCCCTTCACTCCTCTCTACGTGCTACCGTTCTTTCTGGGACTCTTCCTACAGCATTCTCCCTCCTCAAAACCTTCTTCTCTAGGGGTTCTTGCACTGGCAGCGCTGCTGAATGGCCACTGCTGTGAGCGGCGCTATATAAATTAACCAATACAATACAATACAATTTTTCGCGGATTGGTTTATTACGTTATTTAATTATTTAAACTGTACAAATACGGGGCATCTGAACGTAAACCAAGCAGCAACAGCTAAATGCATTAGGCCGGCATCTGTGACGTCACGCTTGCTTGTGTACGGCCTGTCAATAATCTAGAAGGCCATGTACTAATTAAGTCATTGCCAATCAGAAAATCAATGCCAGACGGAAGTTTATCAACCAAGCCGCACCGAATTACTCCAGAGACTAAGTGACCCTGTACCCGAACTTCAACCAAAGGCACCTGTACAGCTTTTCCGACCACTCCCTGTATTAATCAGCCTTCACCTGTCTTTCTAAATTCACATGCATTCAAGCATTCCTTACTCACTAGACTTTGCAATGGTCCCGTATCCCTAAGCATGACAACCTCACGCTGTGAACCTCCACAATCATACACAAGACCAGATTCACAAAACGGTAAATACTTCCTATGCACTTCAGAACCATACAAAGACACCGTATGTTCTGTAACCACATGGCTGACTAGTTCTACAGGACTTGCATCAAAGGGCGGCCCTGAACTAAACTCTTTTGGAAAAGCCGGTTTCCTCCGAACCGTAGGACTCTTTCGCCCATTTGAATTCAAATTTGTGGGTGAATTTTGATTCAAGTTTTGTTCCCACTCAACACGCATATCCGACATGGATTCCCCAAAAGACTCCAATTTAAACGGATTGTATAAAATTGCAAATTCGTCAGCCAATTTTGCTGCTTCCATTAATGTCTTCGGATGTTTCTCAACAACCCAACGGTGCAATTCGAGAGGAAGGCAGTTCACAAACTGTTCCAACTTAAAAACTTCAAAAGCCTTATC
Source organism: Aporrectodea caliginosa (assembly GCA_020284085.1). Classification (NCBI taxonomy): domain Eukaryota; kingdom Metazoa; phylum Annelida; class Clitellata; order Crassiclitellata; family Lumbricidae; genus Aporrectodea; species Aporrectodea caliginosa. The sequence goes on from JACEVL010000078.1 coordinate 125,600, forward strand.
CACGTCCTCAAAAGCCTTTTCTCCCTCAAGCCAACTTTTGAAAGGTAAACTTAATCTAAATGCAAAATTGGAATACGTTTCTAAGTTTCCTTTTTCCATTGTCCGAAATCTTTTCCGATAAAATTCCGGAACGCGTGCGTAAGCAGTTAATAAAGCCTGCTTCAAAACATCGTAGTTTTTGGCAGTCCTCAATGGAAAGTTCCGCAAACACCTTCTGCGCCTTCCCAGTTAACTGCGTATGCATCAACGCAGTCCACTTATCCTTTGGAAATTTATGTATCGCCATGATTTTTTCAAACGAAACCAAATAATTTTCCACATCCAATTCAGATAATTTTGGAACGAATTTAATCGCCGACGCCAACCGAAACTTCTCACCGTCAAGTGTCTCTTTTGTCTCACCTAACTTACCTCGTAAAGTCCTTACCTGCAAGTCATATTCTCTCTGCCTGGCCTTCTCTTCTGCTTCAAGTTTAAATCTCCTTTCAGCTATTTCTGCTTCTATTTTCATCATCCTTTCTTCTGCCTCAGACTCCATCTGCATTTTCAATTTCTTGCTTTCTATTTCCAATTTGACTTTCCTATCGTCTGCTTCAGCCTCCATTTCCTTTTGCAGTCTAAGTTTTGCGAGTTCAAAGTCTCTTTCACTCTCTCTATCTTCTTTCCTTTGCAGTATCGCAGCCTCATGCAACACCTGACGTGTTGCATCCTGAGCCTTAAAATGCCACTCCTCTTCCTGAACTTGAACCGTCGACACCATCTTAGCCAGAGACTTTTGTAACTGTACTTTGCTAAAACCTTTCGTGTCTTGTCCTAAATTCTCTAATTCCACTCTTAACTTCTCAACGGACATTTCAAAGATATTGTCCAGTGTCAATTTAGACTCAATAGGCGTTTCCATTTTCAAAACTTCAGTCAAATTTCAAAAAAAACAATTTTTGACAACGCCCCTTTTCAAAACTTCACTAAAACGAATTTCGTCGAAAAACGCTCAAAATTGATTGGACGGAGCCCCCATATGTTAGAGGTCCCCCCTCTAGTTCTGAGCTAACTAGATAATATAAGTCTAGGTATAATAAAATATCTCGCTTTATGTACAAGTTATAACAGAAAATATACAAACGTATTCCAAGTGCAAACGTAAAGCATTGGAACGATACAGGAATTGCAGCTCCTCGTTTCACATCAACATCAAGACAAAGAATAGAAAAACCTGGTGCGGTTTTAAACTATACATTAACTAAATACAACTTGAGACTTGCCGGGCTTAACTACACCAAGACCTCGTCAGGCCAAAACCTTCCCGTCAAGCTCTCTTAACTAACTGCCTCTCTCAACATTAGAGGGACGAAACACGGAACACCAGACGGCTCTAAAACTAGTCATCCGTGACAACACACCTTCTTACCAACTACTCAAGCAGAACATAGTCTGTGCATAAATATTCCAATTATCAAGGACCGACACACAACAATATGTATATCTGATGCTGTACGTTCAAGTGTTTATATTATATAGGCGGAACGCGGTGTTGTAGTGGTATGTTCGGTGCCTTGCAGCCGGAAGGTTGCGGGTTCGAATCCACCTCAAGCCGCCGCGTACGGACCCTGGGCAAGTCCACTCGCAATTGCTCATGCGCTTCGGCGTGATTAATCGATTAAATTCGATTAATTTGGTCCATATAACATAAAGCGTGATGGTGTAGGGGTATGTTCGATTAATTTGGTCCATATAACATAAAACGTGGTGGTGTAGGGGTATGTTCGATGCCTTTCAGCCGGAGGGTTGCGGGTTCGAATCCACCTCTAGCCGCCGCGTACGGACCCTGGGCAAGTCCTTCACTCGCAATTGCTCATAATTTGGTCCATATAACATAAAGCGTGAAAAACTGTTTAAACTGTAGGCCTATATACTGCAAAAATCCTTTAGGCGACATGCCAAAGTTCAAATTGTAGACAGTAGTAACTACCTTCTATCTACAAAAATCTTCAATAATTTCGTCATCTTCAACTTTTCCCTCAGCATATACCTTAAAATGCAAAATGATCGCTTAATTTTCCACTCCAATGTTTCCCATTGTAAGTGTTCGCCATATTGTTTATTCCGGAAATAGGTCGGTTGACGTCATAAAATGAGTAAGAAAATTAATCGAACAAGCCGAAATTAATCGATTAAAATTTGTAACGATTAATCGATTAATCGATTAATTAATTAATCGTTAAAATCCGCAGCCCTATATATATATATATATATATATATATATATATATCTGACCTATATATATATATATATATATATATATTCGTTTCAATTTCAATTCGTTTTTATTGATCCCAAACAACAAACAACAAAACAAGACAAATCAAGCAATCAAATGTAGTATAGTGAAGAAACAAATAATAACGTAACGTAGGAGTATTGATTACAGGTGTTTTTAGGTCCTAGTTGCGTGCTGTTGTCACTGGGAACAATAGGCACCCGAAAGGGACTAAGTCCCGCTGAGAGGGAGCCTGTTGTTTAGGAGTAGGAGAGTAATCGACGGCGGAATCAATGTAAGTTGAAAGCAATGATTTGGATCAATCCATGCAGCTACATACAGTTCTTGAATGTATCATGAAAAATTTACGGTGTGGAACTTGGTATAACATATGTATTAAAAAAGTTGGAGTTCTTCTAAACTACATCTTAACTAAAAAAAACTAAAATATGAACTACATCTTAACTAAAAAAACTAAACTATTAACTCTGCTGCATGTGCACGTAACGAGTACCTGAAATGACTGTGACATGACGAAGATCTGATACTGAACGGAAGACTGTTCCACGAGAGCGGTCCCTGGAACCTAATAGACAATTTCCTAGTGTTCGTTCTAGCATTATATACTTCTATAGTCATGCTTAGATCTCATACAAATATTATGTGGAACTTGATTAAAATAGAAAGAGAATGAGGGAGGAAGGAGATTGTTATGGTACTTGTACATGAATTCACAAGTCTGGATGAATCTGAGTTGAATAATGTTTGAGCAAATAGAGGTTTAGTGTGTGAATTTACAGGGGATTTAGTTACAACACGTATTGCTTTTTTGGGGAAATTATGAGGCTGTTTAAGTTAGTAATGTATGTGGAGGTCCAAATAATGTTACAGTAGGTTAGATAGGGGTAAATAAGGGTGAAGTACAGGTTAAGTAATATATGAGAGGGTATTACATGTGAGATTCTTTTTAGTATACCGATATTTTTAGTGATTTTTTTATTAATTTCCTCAATGTGGACTTTCCATTTTAAATGCTGGTCGATATACATGTATACTCCGAGAAATTTGGTTGAAGTGACCTGGGGAATAGTTTTATCATCAATTACCAAGTCATTAGGAGTTAGTGGAGGTTGTTTTTTATTTGATCTAAATAAAATTAGGTTTGATTTGGATAAATTTAAGGAGAGCTTATTGGCCCTGAACCAATCGCTTACTGACTTTAGTTCGATATTTGCAGTTTTAAAAAGTTGCTCATGTGAGGGATTAGACAGAAAGACATTTGTGTCGTCAGCAAATAGGATAGAGGGTAGCAGTGACGTAGAATTAGGAAGATCATTGATATATATAATAAACAAGAAAGGCCCTAGTATGGAACCTTGGGGAACACCATAGCTAATGGGTAAGCGTTTGGACAGACAGTTATTACATAGGACCTGTTTTTTGGCGATCGGTTAAATAGCTCCTAAACCAGTCAAGTGCTCGATTCCTGATACCGTAGTGTTCTAATTTTGCTAGGATTCTGTGGTCCACGGTATCAAAGGCTTTGGCAAGATCTAAGAAGATGCCCAGTGAATATTCATTATTATCCATTGCCTCTGAGATTTTGTCCTGAATGTCCAGCAAAGACATCGAAGTTGAATGAGCCGGTTGAAAGCCATGTTGGAGTACATAAAGGAGATTCTTCTGTTTGATGTATGAGTACAAGCGATCATACATGACTCTTTCAAATAACTTAGAGATGAATGGGAGAACTGAGATGGGTCTGTAGTTAGATATCTCGGTCTTGACACCCTGTTTGTAGATAGGTGTCACTTTGGCCATTTTCAGTTCTAGGGGATCTCTCCATTTGTTAGTGAGGAGTTTATAATACTAGCTAACGGGCCAGATAAGACATCCATTACCTGTGACGCTATATATGGATTAATGTCATCAATGCCAGAACTGTGGTTAATTTTTAAAGACTTATTTATTATCGTTAACTCCTGAGGTGAAGGAGGAAGTAGAACAAAAGAGTTTATTGAGGACGCAGGTAGGTAATCTTTAAAGGTTTTTTCAGACGGAGGTATTTTCCCAGATAAAGTTTCAGCTAATCCAGTGAAGTAGGTGTTGAATTTATCCGCCATCAATTCCGGGTTGGATGTCATTTTCCCGTCTATAGATAGTTCCTTGATCATTGAATCTCTACTTTCAGTTTTGACTATCGTTCTAATCACCTGCCAAGTTTTTTTTTATGTCGTTGCTATGTTTAATAAATTCGTTTGTGTAGTACAATTCTTCAGTTTTTAGTCTCAGTATCTTATATTTGTTCCTATAGTTAGTAAAAATAATTTTGTTCTGAGTCGTGGGGTTTTTTACGTATCTAATATATAATTTTTCTTTTATTTAGTTGAAATTAAGAGTCCTTTGGTCATCCATGGTTGGACAGGAGAGTTCCTTTTAGATGTTTTTTGCAGTGACATTGGACAGGCTTCATCATATGCAGATTTGAATATTTGCATGAACATAGTGTAGGACAAGGTAGTTTTATTTTCAGCACACAAGTCTTGGACTGGTGTCCAGTCGACAGTACTTAAGGAATTTTTTAAGTGTGTAACTGAATCTTTTGATATGTAACTTACCAATTTTGGTTTCATTGTCATTATCGTAAGAGGATTGTCTAATTCAAAGTCAAGCCAAGTTATTATAGGAAGATGGTCAGAGATGTCTGATGTTATTATTGCCGAGTCTATTACGCAGCGGCTTGAGTTTGTGAATATATTGTCTATTAGTGATGCTGTGGTGTCAGTTATTCTAGTTGGTTGTAGTATTAGAGGCAGGAAGTGGTGAGTGAGTATACAGTTAATGAAATCGTTGGTGGGGACATGATCATGGGTTCCAAGCAGGTCTATGTTGAAGTCGCCAGTTATGAATAGGCTACCTTCCTATTTGGATTTGATTTAGTAGTCAGTGTAGCTAAGAGGACATCAATTTCCATATTAAATGCACTTAACTTAGTACCAGGAGGTCTGTAGAGCACACCCACTACCATATCCGCACATTTCGTGCTTAAAATTCTTATAAACATGCTTTCGTACAAGTTGGAATTATCGGCACAGGATAGATTCATCATAGAAAATTCTATGCCCTCTCTTATGAAAAAGCCCGTGCCCCCCCTTTACCCTCCCTTCTGCACTTATGAACGAATTGGTAGCCAGGTATGTGAATTGTATGTATACCATTGACTCAGTAAGCCATGTCTCAGTAACAGCCAAAATGTTCACAGAAAGTTGGTGAAGAAGAGTCTGTATTTCATTTATCTTGTAAGTAATGCTGCTACAGTTAAGGTGTAAAATCAGGAAAGGATGAGCCAAGTCCTTAAGCCTATGGAGCAGTTGAGTTGGGCTGCAGTATTCTGATGCCATCGCTAGGTCAGAATAGTAATTACCATCGGGATCCAGGTCTACATTGTTTAAAAGTGGTTTATGTGTTCCTTCCTTCCTAATAATCTCTAGTCGAGGTGGCTTAATTGGTTCATTCTCCCTCAATGCTAGGGTCTCCAAAATCTCTGCACTACATGCAGTATCTTTCAATGGATTTATTAGACACTCCCCACAGTACCAGGTGTTTTGTGAGATAACTTCAGTTATGTTGCTTGTACAAGTAGGATGACATTTATTAGAACTTAGAGCTACGTCCACCTGTCCTAACTCGAGCGTGCACACACGGCAGAGGTCTAAAACAGCCACAGACTGGGCTATATTCAAACTAAAGAAACTAAAGAAAACTAAAGAAACACGAGAGAAAACACCCACAAAAAACACACAAAAAAACACACAGGATCTACCAATAATCCCGAAGTCTAGATTCAACTTAACCCAGGAGAAAAAAGAAAAGAAAAAAAAAACATTAATGTGCAAATATAACAAGTGTGCTCAAAAATGAGAAAATGAGAAGATAACAGCCTTAGATAACGAACAAGAATCAATCGTTGCTGTATAATAACGAATAACTATATATATGTACATCGCTCCATCCTTAGAAGAGGAGAAAACAAAGAGACATCAATGAGCAGTCCTAGCAGGTGTTGTGAAGGTATAAGAGAAATAAGACATCATCAGTACAAAACTACGTCCCAAATAGAAGTCTAGAATCGGGCAGTACCACATAGTATCGAATGATAGTCTATGTACATCCACTTCTCTACCCTTACTGACCCAAGTCTACAATCCAACCAGGAATCAATGTGGAGCTACTGTCGACACAGAGACACTAAAATTAAATTAAAAACTAAATTAAATTCAGCAATTAACCCAGGAGCAAAAGTTGTCTCGGGGTGGCAAGGTGGTAACGTTGATATCCAACACATCAAGGCTCTCGGATTCGAACCTGTCCAACAACTGCCAGTGGATTAGAAGCAACCAGACAGACTCATTTGAATAATTAAACTATGATCGTCAGAACAAGATTTAGTAATGATGGCCAATCACAACCAAAGCCAAAGCCAACTGAAAAACTCTGATCATCAAAATAAAATAAAATCGAGCAATGTTGGCTAATCACAACCAGAGCCAACTCAGGAACTCACATATAGCGTACAAGCACAAAGACAGTCAACTTTTTCATCAACGAACTAACGTTCTGCTCTACTCCTGTATAGGCATATTACTAAATAAAAGCAGTCGGTTCAGGCTGAGGTGAATGTGTGTGACATAGGTCACAACCAAAGCCAAAACCAGCATATAAACTCACATACAATAAACAAACACAATGACGGTTGCATTAATTAACAAACTAATGTGCAATTCATTCTTGTGTAGCCATGTTATTAGACAGGAGCAGCCAGGTTGAAGTGTTTGTGATGTGACATGTTGTGAGAATAAGCGTTTTCCACTCAAAAGCTCAGTTAAACCACAAGCATGAAGGACACCTGTGCGGCAAACACGATCCAGCAACATACACAAAGTGAGTATGGCCGACAAGCAATCTCATCTAAACGAGCCGACTAGGATATGGAATAACTTTCTACTTGGTTCCTGCATAGTACAAGATTCAGTAATATGCACAAAGTGTCAATAGCCGACAACCAATCACATCTGAATGGACCAACTAGGATATGAAATAATTTTATACTTATTTCCTGCATAATAATGTTGCCTGGTAAAGCATTCAAGTAGAAATGCATGAGGCATGGTAAAGATCAGTACATACTACATAAAACTACTGTACTAAACAGATAACATTGTGAAATAGAAGAAAAGAATAAAATACAGCCCGTAAAAACAAAGTTTTTTACTATATCCATCTAGTATCCTATAATGCGTCTTATGAAGCAGTTACCTCTACAAATATATAGTCCGCGTTCATTTTACGACATAGCGTGCGTTTAATCAGACAGCGCGCCCGTTTTTTTGCGGCCAATGACAACGCTGGCCAATGACAACGCTGCGAATCGGAAAAGTTGATTCCCCGATTCGAAAAGTTGAGTCCCCGATTCTATAAGCTAGCCTTTTTAGGGTGAGCTGAAATTTTTATAGAATGAAGTGTCTGCGAGGTCGAGTCTATCTGCCAAATTTCACGACGATTGAATGATTGTAAGTGATCGAATTAGTCGTCGCAAGATTTGACTTTTTAGCCTGTGGCTCAAGCAAGCAAGCAAGCAAGCAAGCAAGATTTCCGCAAGTTAAACTAGATGGATAAAAAGAACGAAGAACAGATAATAATGCTATGCCAAACAAAATGAAGTAGTGACCCATGATTAGGGTGGTTCACAGATGCATGGTCAAAAACAAAGTGCAACCTAGAAACCAGGGCACCCTCTCAGTTTGTTAGACCTATCAATAGTATTATTTAGACAAAATTTCAGCTCTTAATTCCAACGGAAAGACGGTGCTCACAGACTGTGTCAATTTGCCTGATACCGATAAAAAGACACTAATTGTGGAAATGAATGCGTCGAGCATATATTCCCGTACGAATGTATTTTATTTTACGACAAATCAAATATTACTGTAATTTGACAACACTTGTGATAGTAGAACAGTTAGTCAGGTTGATCTATAAAATTTCAGTAAGTTTGAAGAATTGGAAATGTCAAATAATATTATTAAAAAACACATCGTTCTAACCATGAATGTCGATTGTTCCGGTTTTATGACTTCAACACTCGCTACAGTCTTAGAGTCTAGAAACTGCAAGCACTGCGTCAACAACAGACTTCTTTGTTGTTTTGAGGCAAATAGCATTCCTATTTGCCACGACCACTTGGAGAAGACACTGCTTAACTTCATTATTGGTGATAAGTCGGTTGAATTCCTCGAGCAAATTCACACACCTCTGAGCCGTGTCGTTCACCACTCTCAACTGCTGAATTCTCTCTCTACTTTGCTTGTAATCCTCATTCTCGATCCATTTCTCTTGTGGAAATGTAAGAAAGTAATCATTAATCTTCAGGTGTGCCAGCAGTGTCAGTTTTCACTTGGTTTCAAAATAACCCAGGCAAGCCCCCTACTTCAGTACCGCAGCATCACCTCTCACCTTCCTTTCACCAGGCTTTGCAGTTACTCTGTGAACAATATTAACCTTATCTGTTACTGGAAGTTGGTCTGAGACCAGTGCCAGACCTACAGCCTCATCTGAAAGGTATCACTAGTGGTTTCTAGGGCCTTCCTGGCAGCAACGCTGATCTCGGGGTCAACTGACTCGTGTTTTCCTAGAGTAATACAAAGTGACAGATCTTGTCCACGATCTTCTGCAGCAAGTGAGGTTTTTGTCCAAGCTTTTGTGTAAAGAAGGACAACAAAGCTAAACATGAATCTGAGTTTCTTTCTTCTTCGTTAGATTGAATACACCACGTTGATCACGAAAAGGGTAGATTTTGATGGCATACAGTAACGTGGCCATCCAACTTGCGTGGTGAATTGGCCCAGGGCTCTCCAGTGAATTATTGAAGGCTAACTTCGAAGACAACCACTTTCAGCTCAATGAGTTCTTGACCACTTATCTCTTAATCTGATTTTCTTTCAGTTAACTTCTTCAGAAAACTGAGTGCTGTTTCATTATAGGGTTCAGTGCCGGATATGACATTCAATCCTGTATCACACTTTCCCAAGCAGTTTTATATGTCTGGAAGATTGGAATATGTGATGAATTAGATGGACCGCAGCACAAGGTGAATACTTTAGCTAAAATCATCACATGGTGCGGCAGGCCAACCACAGGAGCTCTCGACATAATATTATCTTGTCTTCCAGCAGAACGCACACTCCGTTGAAGAACTCAGTGTTGACAGTTATCAAAGCTCAGGGTTTGAACCTTGTCAGAGAGTTTCCACAACTCCATAAGATTATGAATGGCCATGGATTCATTGTATCCTGCCCACAGGCTAATTTGGGCACACCGAAAAGTTAAAGTGTTAAATATGAGCTCTTAAATTTCATTGGCAAATGGTAAATTCGAAAATTCACTTGTGAAAACACGTCTGCCAAAAACACAGAAAGTAGACACCATGACCTTCAGCAAGAACTTTACACTCTGTTCAAAATACCAGTAAGTAAGTAAGTAAGTAAGTAAGCAAGTAAGTAAGTAAGTAAGTTAGTATAACACAACAGAAACTATTTGAAGCTCATCTCTATGACAAATGTTGAGTTGTTGACCAAGTTACACGGAATCAAGATTTACCGCTAATGCTACTATATGGTAATATTTCTATGTCATTGAGCACCATCTTCCAGCTGGAATAAGATGCTGAAATTTTATCTCAATAATACTATTGACAGGTCTAACAAACTGAGAGGGTGCCCTGGTTTCTAGCTTGAATTTGGTTTTTGTGAACCACCCTACCCATGATACATGTAATGATGTTCAACCAGTTAAGAAAACAACTTAAACCATGTTCGGGTTATTAGCGTAACTGTTTGAATGAGAAAAGAAGAAAAGTCTTTGGCGCATAACATGACACAGAAATCGTGAGGTCATACCCGACTGACACGACAGATAGCCGGTCATAAAGATAGTCCCAGGGCAGGCTTCCAGACGCTTCCAGACCCTGAAACGTCCTAGTGATGGTTCAGAGTCAAGTTACAATGCCTTCGTTCGTCCCCTGGGCAGACTGAGAGGTCGAAAACTTGTTCAAGTCGTCCACTGAAAGAATCCTATGAGGAGCCTCTTCAGGAGCCAGGGTTTTCCTGACGTACACGTATCCTTCCGATGTCCAGGTAGAGGCAAGTGACTTTTCTCTGATCAACTTCCTAGCCAGGGCATAGAGGTGCGCTGAGTTAGGTGTCAGGTGTTCGTTGATCCTGGTGAGATGGAGAGTTGGCTGAATATTTTCGGAGGAGTTTTTTGGCTCGAAAGATCGTATTCCTTGCACGGCGTGATGCAAAGGTGACGATAATTGGTCTGGGGCCTGATTTGCCACCCTTCAACCGATGGGCTGTAGAAATTTCGGCCATTATGAGATCTATGTTGAGCTGATCATGACATACTTGTAGAATCTTTGAAGTTGTTTCCTCCTCCGTTTCACGCAGGACTTTCCAAGAACCGGAAGAGATAGTTGAGGAGGCAGCGGCAGGATGGTCCTCTGGTATTCCGTGAAAAATCAGGTTTGACAATCTTGAGTGCCGATCAAACTCTTATCTGCAGGGCAGTTTGTCTTTCCTCAAGGGGAGTGGTTAGCGAACTCATGAGCTGTTTTGTTTCAGAGATGAGTTCCTTGTGTTGAGATTCCATATGTTCTGTTAACGAAGCTTTTAATTCTGCTACCATTTCCTTGAGTAGTTCCTTCATGACAGGGGTCATCAACTCCATTAGCCTAGGAATTAGTACACTAGTCACTTTATCATCCACCACAAGGTCCGATAGTTCCTCTAATTTTTTCTTGGACATGTTTGAGGGATGAAATTTATATCCTCCGTGTACGTTCAGTTGAGGCAATTTCCGTTGTCACACTGGTGAAATGTTCGTTTCTGTCACAGATATTCACAGATACGGTCAATGAGCGGCGGAGAGCGTGAGAGTGATCAAGTAAATTGTTCAATTCTGACCGACGCCTAAGGTGTCAGAAACACAACCTGTTCGCACAACGTAGTCATAGGCAGTCCTGCGAAATCCGTATATCGTCATCAGTTCGATTCAATATTTTAAATGTAGCTCCTCATTGTACTAATTATTTATGAGCTAAATACCAGAATTCTTGGTGACGAATATTTAACGAAGAAACATCTCCATAATGAAGTTATTACGTTAAATCATCGGATTATCGGAGAAACCCAATTTAGAAAACCGCCATCTTTTCGGGTGCGTTTTTTCATATATATATATATATATATATATATATATCTGACCTAATATTATATATATATCTGACACTCCGGTTCAAAATCCTCACTTACATCACAGAATAGATAAAGCGTAGCCAGAAGTTTAACTCGGCCGTTTTTCAATGCTATACGCTGTAATGCCGTTATAGTCTATGGCGACCGCAGCGCTCCTAGCGGTACACGTGATAATTAGCTCAATGCTAATCCACGTGCAGCTGGTGTGGTGCGGCCCCAATCTCGGCCGGACTCCCAAATTTGATTTCTAAGTCAGACCCGAACGAATATAATTAACAAATAAACACATGAATAAGCAGTACACCGATAGACGTCAAGGCAATATCTAATAGCTCCTAAATATCTGCGACTTAATGCGCACACCTGTGCTGTCTCTTCCTGCCCTCTCCGGTCTGCGGATCGAATTGATCAATTAGTAGCCCGGGCAAGGACTGCCACGGCCCTACACCGTGCCTTTGCCATAGTGGGCCCTTCCATGCGCACCCCTCCCCTCCATCTGTAGTACGATAAGATTTTAGTCGAGTCCCACCCTCATCCCTTCGTTGCTTGAAGAATTTCCTCCGGCTATTGCTCTGAGTAGCTAGTACTGTAAGAAGTGCTTTACAAATTCTCAGATACGATACGATTATTGACTGTGGACTTGATTCTTACTAGGGCTAATTGACCGGTATAGTGTACTGTTACTAGGACTAAAACACTCCCTGTTCGTGAATAGAAACTCCATTGGATTTTATTCTTCCTGGGAGCGAATGATTTACATGACTTGTGTAGCAGATTCTTCTTACGACAAAAAACTGGTGGGGTTTGTTTTAATTTATTTATTATTAAATTTGTAATGCACACACTGTCACACAGAAATGTGAATCTGAGGTGCAGATAGTTAGCCCCCAGGAGAAGATGCAATTAGATATCTAAGTGCTTGAAAGCCAAGGAGAAATAGTGAAATGTTAGCCGCTAGTAATTTTCATTAATTGTGCAGTTTATTGTTCCTAGAACAATTTGAATGTGGGTGTCTGCCTAACATTTACTTTCTGTGAATAAGAAGCTAGTGTATTGATAAATTTGAATTCTCATCTAGGTGTCCATTCATTCATTCAGAGAACTTAAACACAACAACGTGTACTTGAAGAATACTTGTTATTTATAACAGAACTCGTGCAATCATGAAACATGCTGTGAAAGGTAAAATGCAAAACAACAACCAGTTTCAAAATAAACTCATCACATGAAGTGACAACTACTGCACGAAATACATTATTGCACAAAAGACACACTCCAGCAGGAGCTAAGATTGGGATAATGTACAGACTAGAGAAGTGTGTATGTACAAATACACATGAAAGTACATAACAATGACATAACCTTGTAAATAACTGAGAGGTGTTTCACTTTTAAACTTGAACTACAATGAAATATGATAATGACATTCACTAAGATGATGATTTCATCAAATGATCAGCTGCTGTTAGTTATGGCACAAAATAGCACACTTTTTATTCTTCTTCCCACTTACTTTAACCTTTTTCACATCTCTGTTGAAGAACCTAACTTTGTAAAATATCATCATATTGACAAAACTTGTCACAAGCTTAGAAATATCAAGCTCCATGCATTTGCTAGGCAATGGAACTGTTTTCGTTACAGTATCAACCACATTGCGCCGAATATCTGACAAGTTGCACGCTTTCTTCAAGTCGAACAGCTTCAAAAACACACAGTTGCAATTACAAATAAACGAATAGAATAGCACCGAAGGCACATACAATGAATGAAAGACTCGTGCATCATTACATTTATATGCTTTGAACGACAAGAAAACTTTTCTGTCATCATTGCACTCATTGCTTGTATCACAAAATGCAGCTTTGCATGCATCACAATTGTGCCAGGTAAACAATTTTCTTAACAAATATCCACAAACATACATAAGTGCATTCTGTTCACATAAGTCACTAGGTTCTGGTTGGTCAGAGTATGAAAAATCAATAGTGCAACTGACAGATTTCAATGCCAATGTACGAGATGAAATGGTGCTCAATTTGGATAATGTTGCCAATAGCTTATCACCATCACGAAAACAATTGCCACTATGACTCGGTTGGAGGAGACTGTTGAAGCAGGATTTGCGGTACGCATTCTGAAACTGGTATGGGGTTGGATTAGCATTAAATCCACCAGCCTGGCGAATAACACCAAAGAAGTTCTCCAGAGGATCCTGATTAAGACGCCGTGTCAATAAAAATCGAAAGCCATGATTTGACGACAAGTCATTCCACAGTAACAACAATGCATTAATATTACTTCGCCAACCTTCAAAACATTTAACTTGTGTGGTAATATCACGTCCTGTAGATACAGTTATCACACGCAGTGTGGCCAACCAGGACTGTATATCCAGCAACATGTTACGATGTTTTGATCTTGCTGATAAGCTGCCTCTGTACACTTTTGTACAATACACTTCAGAACTATTGAAACAATCAAAAAGGGTGTCAAATTTCTTAGCATATTCAGCCGTACCCATAGCAAGAGGTGTCAATGAATCAAAAGAACAATTTGTTTCGATTGCGGCAGCTACAGAATGACTTAGTGTTTGTGCAGCAAGTTTCACTCGCATCTTAGAAAACGATGTCAAATGAACATGTTGGCTGCTAAGACGCGGTGCTAAGCGGTAGTTTCGCCTGGCATCAAGACTATATAAACTTGTAACATGTTCCCATGTTGCAACATTTTTGCCACTGTGCACAGTATTTCTTTCCAAAACATTTCTGGCACTTTTTAGTAGATGACAAGGATCATAAAACACAAAAACAGTTTTATCATTTACCTTGATAAATGGTTCAGTAACAGTAACACCCATGTTCTTATAGGCTGCAACAAAGTTTGAGCCTTGATCACTAATCACAGCTTTCACATTAAGGCCAATTGCATGCAGTTGTGATAAACAATCTAGTAGTAAGCTTTGCACTTTATCAGCCTTAACAGCAGATGATGAAAACATGAATGCAAAAGGCTGTTTCCAGTTGTCACGCAGACCACGCACCATGAAACAAAGACAACTAGAGGCAAGAGCATTACTTTGGCAGTTAGCACCCAAGTCTTCGTAGCCGATGATACGATCAAAGCGTCTATCATATGTAAGACCACGACGTAGCATCATCTCGTCTAGTAACAGAATACAACAGCGATTATCTGGGGACAGTGCAGCCACCTTTTCCTGCATCACAGTCATAATCGCATCAGAAAAACCAACACCAACACTGAAATCCCTAACCCAGTTACACAGACTTGCCTTACATGGCAAAACAAACAACTTTGCCAACAACCGGTATGCCTGCGGACTCTTATAATACAAAGACAATGCTAACAGCTTAGTTTCGTCATCCCACCTCCTACCACGAGCAGAAACACCACTGAGCTTCAGTTGAGCTGCAATGAAACTGAACGATGGACCATTAACATACTTCCCTATTTCTGTCAGTAACTCGTCCTTGGATAGTGCTGGCTTTGCAATTGAAGCAGCTGATAGCTTCACATTAGTTCTATGAAGCCTGACACGATATCTGTTGAGTGATCTTCTCAGCTCTTGTTTCCGTGGTGACGATGTAACACATAACCCCGATCCTTGATGGCTACCGCATGGCACTGGATGAACAGATGAAGCAGAACTGCTATTATCGCTACCACGAGTCACCTTGTTAAGAGTTACAGGAGTTGCAGAAGGAAGAATATTTGCATCACACGGAACGTTTACAATGACAGCTTGTTCAAGGTGTTCATCAGTGACCGCCCTGTCAGTGTTCGTCCGTCTTCTTTTTGAGGCTGGCTGGTAGGTTCGTGATGTTGGTGGCTTTCTCTTAATCGTTCGCAGCGGTGGTCGATTCGGAACGGCGAATAATGTTGGTTCAGCATTCCACGTCAGCCGATTCTTGGACTCTCGGTTGTTGAACTGACTGTCCTCAAAATGATCCGCACAAAGGACGTAACATTTACTCAGATGATCACAGGACACATTCAAAAGATCTTGTCGCCTCGTATTCTGAACCCATTTCTTCGACCTGTCAACAACATTGGATAAGTTACTTAGGAAGAATTGATTAGCAATTATTTACTTACAAATGCAATGGATAAGTAATAGTCTTAGTTATTGTGCATATCTTTACGTTACTTAACTTAACAAAATAACACCGACGTAGGCTATTGTTTCTTTCAGTGGAATCTGCAGTGGCTTAAATGTAATGAGTTGAAGCCTCCAAAGGGATCATTTATGTTAGTTATACGTCTTTGGCATGCCCACAGGTCAGATAAAGCTACACTTTATTTATTCTGCGGCATGACAGTGTGGTCTAGTAGGCAAGTATATTTGTTATTAATATTGTGTGGCACATTACTTAGGCCAAAACAAAATAATGGTGTGTTTCCGGTAACGCGACCGAGTCTATTTTTGGCCGCGACTCGGAAAATTTTGTAAAAAAAATTTTTTTTTTACAAAAAATTTTGTAAAAAAAATTTTTTCGGGAAAATTTTAAAAAAATTTTTTTCCTACTTCACATACATTAAGCCTTTGCATGTGGGTGATGCAGAATCGCGACATTATAGGTGCATTCACTGAAGCAGAGACGTTAGGAAATTAGCGGTCTTTCAATGGAAATAATGGTGCCGTAAATTACAGCAATAAAAGGGCTAAAGTCTGGAGTTTGGGAGAGGGAGGTAAAAGACCCGAAACAGTGGTGGATTTTCTCAGGGTAATTTGACAGGGTTATTTCACAAATCTGACCGCCATATTCATTGTATCAGAAATACCTATCATCATATGTGCCATTATAAAAGTAAAGCCTCCTATTAGCAATCAGCCTACTTAACAACCTCCGTAGCATTCTACTTCCGTAGCAACCAGCCTTCTTAGCAACCAAGCTTTGTAGCAAGCAGCCTCTATGTCAGCCTCATTAGCAACCAGTTTCAAAGTCAGACTTGGCCCCTTTAGCAACCGCCTTCCTTAGCAACAGTTATCCTTAGAAACTCTCCTGCTTAGCAACTGCCTTCATTAGCAACTAGTCTCCTTAACAACCAGTCTTCGTAGCAACCAATCTTCGTAGCAAGCAGTCTCCTTAGCAGACGACGTTAGGAACCATATTTCTTTCTATGCAGTGTTAATAATATTATAACAATAAATGGGCTCAATGTTTCCCATGGACAATTTACACACATGTATGATGTTGAGGAGATAACAGACACCGAAAAGTCAGCGATTTTCTCACATTACCAACCATGCATATTTCCTAAACAGCCGTTGTCTGCTACACGTTTATTATTTTATGTACATAATCCATAATTCCTTCCCCACCCCTGCCCCTTCCATTTCACCTTGCAAGAAAAACAATGTCAACAAAAATGAAATAAATAAGATTGTTTTCTACAGCAGTTTGTAGGTACATTCTAGAAATAGGCATTTTTAATACTCGCATAGAAAATACATACTTTGGTACAGCATGTACCGCTGTGCATAAATGGGCAGTGGCTTAATTTTGGGAAATCACTGCATAAAATTATTTTACCAAAATAAAATTATTTTTCCTACCTACCCAGTTTTTTAAAACTCTGTTACCGGAAAATATTGTGTGGCACATTACTTAGGTCCAAACATAACATGCAAGTAATTCCGCATTTTACACTTACTCTATGTTGACAAATTGAAACCAGTATTCCACTCATGCATGAGTATAATCAGATTTTCCTTCCAAAGCAGTACCGTAATGTGTTTACCCATAATCCTGACCTCATCGGATTCAACTACTCAATTTAATGAGGACTGCAGTAGGCCTAAATATCCTTATTTCACTTTTACACGTAATTTGTATCAAGAGTGTCCATATCTTTACTTAGCTTAACAAAATAACATTAATTGTAGATTACATCACAGAATACATAAAGCGCTACGCTTTCATCTGTTTGCGATTACATACCTTGTTTCATCTTTCGGGAAGCGGAAAAACGACAAACATTTCTTTTTATATCGATTATTCGTACATCCTATCGCTGCACAATGCTCGCCGCCAGACGTTCTCATTATTTTACTGCAGTTTCACCGATTATAATAAAAAAAGTAGCAGTGAAAATGTCTAAGTTTGATATTATACTTGTATTAGTATTAATTTCCAAACCAACACGGAATCATGGCGGACGGTCCATAGACTACAATTATAGAATAAGTTTCCGTATTACAGCAATTAGATTCAGTTAGACTTCTGGCTACGCTTTATCTATTCTGTGCTTACATGGACCATCTAAATGGCAGGTCTCACTGGGTATATGTTTTGGACGTAATTGAAATTGCTTGAAATTACGCAATTTGTAATTTGTTATTTAATTCAATTACAGTTTACTATGTATTTTGTAATTTGAAAATATGTTTATGTCTCAAAATAATTTGTAATTTGTAATTTTGTAACATTTTTCAGAGTAAAGAACACCGTTGGAATTACATCTTGGAACTTGGCAAGGCCTTAGCCATGTCTCAAGTCACGCAAAGATCATCAGTTTCCCAACACAACTTCCCAAAAATTACTCGGAAAGTGTAATTGAATTGCAAATTACAAATTACTTTGAGACATAAAATATAATTTCAAATTACAAAAGAAATAAGAAAACGTAATTAAATTTTAAATTAAAAATTAAGAGTTGCATGATTTCATGTAGGCCTAATTTCAATTTCAATTACTGCCCATCATTGTTTGTAAGTAAGTAAGTAAGTATATCCTTTATTGAAAAACCAACTGCTAGCCGCATTTTGGTGTACAAAGATCATCAAATATAAAAAATTAAGTATAAAGCATCCGTGTGACAAATGTTTTACGAGATAGAGAGTTTGCCTTAGGTATTATTCTATTGTGGGTTCTGGGGCGTAGTGAGTATGAAACAGTTTTCACGGGAGGCAGTAGTTGATGTAATACATGTGCAGGGTTGCTGATGATGGTAGAAAAGAGGTTAGAATCTGCTTTTCTGCAAAGTTGCTCGAAACTTTGGTAGGATTCCGGTAGATAACGAGACCGGACCAGTCGCCGTATAGTTGCCTGAAGACGAGAGCGTCCCTCTACCCCCACAAAGTCCCACCACGCCACGTCTCCCAAACGCTAAAAGACATAAATGTTCGATTACGGTACTCTAGTGTTTTGCACTGGATGTTCAATTCCTATCAGAGATTGAAGTTGTTTGAAAGATCATTCTCCAGATATCACTAGCCAGGATTTTGCATCATTTTAACTTTAAAATGTGAAAATATAATATTATTGGATCGGTTCTTAGATTCACGTGTTTGCTGTAACTGAATGGAAATTTCATTGGATTTTTAGCAATGCCCAGGATATTGCAGTTACGTCGACTCACGTCTCGGCGCGCTTTAGAAAATTTAATTCCATATTTTGCAATGACTATATCATTTTTCTTCTAATGGAAACTGCACCAAACACAAAAGTGTACTCTGCTCTAATGTTACTGTCAAAGCACTGCAGATGTACATGTATATGTATGTATATCTATATAAATATATGTACATATGTATTTATTTGAATATGTATATGGGCATATTTCACAACAGGAGTCCAATTCAGAAATAGAATTAGAGAAATATAAAGTCATGCAAAATACAAAAATCTCTTACACAAATATTTTACTAGCAGTGCTGAAGCATACTTAATATTGAGCAGAGCTTAAATTTGACAGATTTGGCCTAATTTCTCATTTTAGTTTTTTACTATGTGAAACACATACAACTTTGATTCCTAAATATTTACAACTCCGTTACTTAATAAATACACAGTACAATATACTGCCACTGTTAATAATTAGTGATTAATTAGTATTAAGGGTGTATTAAATTATTACACAGCAACCTAAATTATTATGACGATAAGTTATCTACATGTACCAATAAATAAATTCATTTTAATAGAAAAATAAAGTAACGGAGTTGTAGTAACGGAGTTATAAAATATTTATAATTAGGTATCCACACTGACCGGACGAGTTAACATACAAAAAATTGTTAGTGTATAGTGGCCAGGCTGTCAGTCTCAATATTATTTTTGAAATACAAAAAATTATATATATATATATATATACGCGAAATGCAATAATTGCAGTCACGGAGTTGTAAATCTTTTTTATACTATGACATTACCGGATAAATTTCCGAAAATTGTCAACAGAAGCAAACATCCATTTTGATTTCCTTTTGGTATAATCAATGCAGAAATCATCCCTGCTATCGAAGATGTCAATTCAAAAAAATTGAATTTTCAATTTATTCCACAGAATGCAGAAACCCATTCGTAACGGAGTTGTAAGCAATATTTGAAGACAGAGGGTTTTTGTTTATTTTTAATTATTTAGTTCGTTAATAAGTTAATAAAAACCATATGGAGCAATGGATATAATAAAAAATTATGTAAGTTAATTATCTAAAAATTATTTTAAAAATCAGTTCAGCGCTTCAACTGTTAACCTAACGTAAAGTTGAATTGACGCACCATTAGAAAGGACAATGCAATTTAGGGTTAAAATTGGACTTTATAATTTGTTCTCTCATACTAATCATCTAAATAATATAACATAAATAATTTTTTTAAACTAACTTATGCCCTATGATGTATTTAAAATTATACATTATAATTTTACTCTTTGTGTAAGCCGCCCAAAGGAGAAGACGGAAATTTATCTAATTTGCCTCCGATTGTGAAATATGCCCATATTGTATTTTATTTGAACACTTGTTATAGCGCCCCTTCCAGATTCCTATTCAGAGGCGCATATGGGTATATTTCACAACAGGCGTCAAATTCAGAAATAGAATTAGAGAAAAACAAATCATGCAAAATAAAAAAAATTTCTTACACAAATATTTTACTAGCAGTGCTGAAGCATACTTAATATTGAGCAGAGCTTAAATTTGACAGATTTGGCCTAATTTGTTATTTTAGTTTCTTTACTATGAGAAACACATACAACTTTGATTTCTTAACATCTACAACTCCGTTACTTAATAAATACACAATAGACTATACTGCCACTGCTTATAATTAGTGATTAATTAGTATTAAGTGTGCATTAAATTATTACACAGCAACCTAAATTATTTTGACGACAAATTATCTACATGTACCATTAAATAAATTCATTTTAATAGAAAAATAATGTAACGGAGTTGTAGTAACGGAGTTGTAAAATATTCATAATTAGGTATCCATGCTTACCGGACGAGTTAAGATACAAAAAATAGTTAGTTTATAGTGGCCATAATATAATATAAATAATTTCTTATGACTAACTAGCAATTTTTACCCGGCGTTCGCCCGGGTTTTCCCCAGGCGTAATTTTTAACGGCTGCAAATAAAGGCTACTTACTTACTATATTTGCTGATGGGCTTCAAATATTTAAAAAAAATGTCCATATATCTGAATGGAAACGATATTTAGAGGTGAACATAGTTGCTTTGCCCGTGTACTGCACGGGTTATCTCTACCTTATAATTATAGGCAATATTATTATTTTGTTCCCCGTTCTTTACGGTTTATCTCTACCTGAAATAGGCGTATTATTTTGTTCCCCGTACTACACGGGTTATTTCTAAATTATAATAGGCGTATTATTTGCCGTTGGCCAGCGTGACGTAAGATTGCATATTTAGCCGCGTGACGTAATTTAAGATTGCATATTTTTTTTAGTGACGTGAACAAATGGGCATGCTTATAATGTCCATAAATCGGAATTGAAAGCAAATTATGAGCTGAAAGTAATTGGGATGAGATAGAAATTCGAATAGCTAAAGTAAGTTTCGAGTTGCTTTGACCTAGAAAATCGGCAATGGCCGTAGTTGCAAAAAATGTGAGCTTAGTGTAATTAGGTCACCAAATCTGTAAATGGTTGCGCTGACCTAGAAATTCGCCCGTGGCGACTTCTGATTGGTTGCTAGATGCTCCGTGTGACGTAAGATTGCTTATTAAGCATGCGTGACGTGAACAAATGGCCTTACTATGGGCGGTATTGAAATAAGCTCGCTGAAAAGTTAAATTTAAAATGGCCATATATCGGCGTTTAAATAAAATTGCGAACTGAAAATAGTCGCGTTGACCTAGACGTTGCGTAATAATGCTTTGTAAATTTTTTCAACTCGCTAAACCGTTCCGTTTCGGAGCCTTTAGCCGGACAGCGATGCATTGCAAACATACATACATACATACGGAAGGACAAACTTTAAGAATTATAGTATAAGATTCATGCCCTACAATGTATTTAAAAATTAGCTAGCCATAGGGCAGTTATGGCATGAAGCGTTAGCGACTTCATTATCTTAGCCTCGGCATTTGAGTGCGGATGGCCAGTCCTCTCCCTCGCCGTCTCATCTTCTCACCTACAGTGTATGGTCAGTGTACTCATTAAAGCTGAGTTGGCTAAACTCCCTGCGAACCGATCAGAGACAACTAAACAAAAAGACCAAGAAGAACAGTTGATTGATCTTCAGAGAGTAACCAGAGACAACAGAGATGACTTCTATCATATGTACGGGGTCTTAAAAACAAAACGAAATCAGTACACAAATGAACAACTTAACCAAAAGCTGGCAGAAGGTGAATTTGCACCATTTAAAGAACTTAGGGCCAAACTCACAACATGGGTTAAGACTGGGCTAGGAGTATCACGACAGATGGAACAATTCTACGCACCCCCTTGGATCCGGATTCTATTCCACCATTATTGACTATCAGAAACCTGGCTGTTTCCTTCAACAGTCAGTATGAAAGTTACTTAACGGAGACAGACAACCTAAGAAGAACCTTACTAGTCAAAGTAATCAATGAAGCAAATAACAGACTGGCGCTGCTGAACTCAGAGACTCGAACTATGCTAGACTAGCTGGGATAAACAGAAGCCACGGTGGTCATTGCCAAAGCTTTCAAGGCAGCTACCCAAGCAGGAAGCTATCTATATAAGCAGAAAAATCTACAACCTACTACACAAGAGACCGGACAGAGGGATGAACATGGACATATGTCGCACACCTTCCCTCAAATAACACAGACAAACCTTGATACACTACAACTACAGCCAGGGACAAAACCACTGTATAGCCAAGTAGTGGGAACCTACACTAATCAATCCGCCACCATCAGAAACAATCCTGGATATAGAGGCGAGACCAGTAACTGGAGACGAGGCAGAGACGCTTCGAATTCGCCTTTCTACATACGAACAATTGGATTTGAACTAAAACAACAGAGAGAAACAGGAACTAAATCGACACTGACCCTAATCCTGAACCTAACCGACCCTCACAACGCCTAATCTCACCATAACCGACCCTCACTACGCCAAGTGATAGAAGTAACACAGTTTGGACAATGCGCATGCGCCGAAGGTTGCGAATGCGCAAAGGTCTTCTGTCGCGGAATTTGCATACATACATACATACATATGATTTACTGATTTCATTGTAATAAGCTTTCAGAATGTTAAACTTTTTTGCACCACCTCGACCACATGCACGCACACTTCCAGAGATAGGAACTTTAGTATTTCTAATGCTAACGGTTCGTCTTCTCCACCATGATCATTTTCGATACTTGAAACAGAAGAACTGCTACTTGCTTCAACAGAAAAGTTTTGTACTCCGGTATAGGCTATATGAGACAGAGGCCTCACTATCATTGTCTTCCGATTCGCAGAAGTGTCTTCACCGATTTCTTGAATCAAACGAAGGGCTTGGTTTGCTGTAGGCCTATATCATACACGACGACTCATTTGAAAGCAGGTATCGACAACCCTCAGATATAGCTGTTTTTATATCAATTGTGTTTGAAACAATAAACAAAACTGTTTACAAATGGCGGGAAGAACGTGTGCTTTGCAATGCCGTCATAAATAAGTAAGGTTAATATAAGATAGACATTAGAAAAATAGGCATTTGCAGTAATAGTGACAAGGGTCAAAAATGACCCCCATCCGTCCTTCTAGGTATTGGCTGCTCTAACTCTTATACCTGACCAGCTATTAATAAGATTTGTCTTCTATGCCTTTGCGGCCACAATGCCATAGATATCATAAAATATTTTCCTTTAATGGTTACTGGCTGCTACATGGCACGCTCGCAAAGTGCGTTATGGGTCAAAAATGACCCATGCCGTCGTTCTAGTGTTAAACTTCATTCATGCTAATAACTATACAGACCATTACTGTGTTCAGTTACTGTGGCAGTTGACGAGTCAACATCACCTTCTTTCTTCTCAATCAGTTGCAATTCACACCACATAGCAAAGCGTTCTCTTAGACCCATTACCAGTCATACCATCAGACCTCATAGTAGGCAACTCCGCCACGGCAATTGGTTCTTTATTCTACCATCTTTACCATTTGTCGTGCCAGTCCCAAGCCTGGTTAAGGAGGAGGGTTTCCACCTTTGTACCATCCTGGGTCCAGTTTTTACTTTGTTATGTTGTGTTGCGGATGATACTGGGCCGTCTATGGGGCGGGTTATGTCCGATCTGATGGTCACCTAGTGTGGCCATTCTTCTTAGTTTAATGATCACAAGAAAGTGATCATTAGAATTAAAACTATTAAGAAAAGTAGCTTCGCTAGATGTCGATTAAAGTGCATAACAGTGGCTAGAGGTCCAAGTGTACACCTAATACGCTTCTATTGTGGAATGTAATAATAATGTCGGTTGATTATCAGACGCCATTTTACAAGACAGAGGATAATTTATTATCAATGAAATCAAATTAAAATAATGTTTAAACTTTCGAATATTACCGAAAACAGGCAATTTCAAGTCACCACAATAATAAATAGAGTAATTTAAAACAGACAGTTAAATTGACAGCAGGCAGTCGTCACATCGAACATTCTTCATATGGTCTGGGTAATACTCGATTTTAACTATTTCACAGATCTATTTTAAGTCAGTCTTGGTGTCTAATTACACGCATTATAATATTTATGTAACTAATGTCGATACAACATTAAAATTTTAATTTATGCTTTCAGCATTCTTCTGTATCTTTATGAGGCTACCATCAGCCTTCCTTCATTCATAATCTCAGTCAAAGGTCTTCTCGAGCTGGTTCCGCGACAACTCGTCGAACGACATTTCGTATAACGACACTTCGTCTACGACAATTCGTATAACGACATTTCGTCTACTAGTGTATCTGTATCCATTACGGCTAATCAACAGAAGCCGCTTTCTTATAGTTTTGCTAAAACGTGCTATATATTCTCAGGAATCCAGCTTCTAATTACTGACAAGATTATTTTCATCAATCCAGCTTCTGTTGAATGGAAACCTATTTTCATCCATGCATCCAGGTTGATTTCCAGCTTATTTTTACGTGAAAAATTATTTTGATCAATTCAGCTTCTATTTCAATACAGGAATGTTTTCATCAACCCCACTTCCATTTCGGGAAAAAGTTTTTTTCATCAATCCAGCTTCCATTTTAAAGTGACAATATCAAATAACTTAGTAGACGAAATGTCGTTCGACGAATTGTCGCTCGACGAAGTGTCGTAGACGAAATGTCGTTCGACGAGTTGTCGTGACACCTCTCGGGAGCTATATCGTCGGGAGCTCTATAAGTCAGTACATGCAGAAACAATAGTATTATCTATCGGCAACCTTCTGGAACTACAGACACACTAAACTGTTCAACCAAGAATTAATATCACAGACAAGATACGGATTATTATGCATTTTCAAAGTGGACAACAATTAACTGGCAGGTCAAACAATTATGCAGACTGCAAAGAGTATTAAAAAGTCAAAGTCTCAGCCTTCAGATACAATCCTTCAAAGGTGATACAACAAATATGCAAACTACAAGGTCGATCAACAAGCCAGAATTCAGCCTACAAATACATTTCAATTGAGTACTACATCATCAATCCTGCAACTGTGATAAAACAGTAGCTCTAATAATATCACTATTAATTAGTAAATCAGTCTTATTCATGCATAAGTGCTATTAAGTTAAGAATATTTTCCTTATCTATCTCCTTTATATTAAGTATTATTTCTTGTTTTGTATGCCACGGTGCTGGATATTTAGAGCTAATTAGAGATTTTTTAATACTGTTACCATTTTTATAGGCTAGCATGGGTTTAGATTGGAGATATCTGTGGGCCTCTGGGCAGCTTGCTACCAGTTCATACCATAGTTTATGCATGATTCTTTTGAGTATGTTATTTTTATCATATTTATTTTCATATATCAGTACTAGTATAGGCCTGTCAATTTTCTCAGTTTTAGTTTTATATTTAAAAAGTGTGTCTCTGTCTATCTGTCTTAATTTCAGGAGTGCATTATCTAGAATGGGTTCAGGATAATTTCTTAGTTTAAATGAGTCTGCCATATTATTGGCCTTACTTAGTAGGTCTGTTGGATCTCACACAATTCTTTTAAGTCTTAAGAATTGACTAAAAGGTATAGCCTTTTTCGTGTGCGGTGGATGACAGCTGGCATAGTTCAAATAGAGTTCTTTATCAGTAGGTTTTGTAGAAATAGTAGTTTGTAGGCCTCCATCAATTTTAATAACGTTTACATCAAGAAAAGGAATCTCTGTTGTAGATTGGTTTAATGTAAATTTAAAGTTTGGGTGAAAACTGTTGAGGATTTTAAAGTACTCTTTAAGATCTTCATGTGACCTGATCCAAATTCCAAACAAATCGTCTATGAATCTGTCATGAGCCCAGACATTCTTCGGGTTTTCCTTATTAAATGTTTGGAAGAATTTGTACATGACAATATTGGCATTTTGTGCGCTACTACCACACCCCCCCCCATTGTGAGGCCTTGGATCTGTTTATATATAGCTAGGATTAGGTGGATACCAATTAGTTGAGATCTTAATATTCTCTATTTTAGTTTTATTAAATTAGTTCTCGTTCTTATTATAAGGGACATTTGTTTTTTTCCTTCAATTTATTTGCCTTTTCTGCATTTTTATCAAAGAATAACCTAGTTTAATTTGTAATTTCCTTTCAAATTGATCCACAAGATCCATATTTTCTTCAGTATGGTCTGTATAGTTATTAGCATGAATGAAGTTTAACTTAACTTGACTGTTGCGAAAAACTAATCATGGTCGAGCGTCACCCCAAGGTCACGAACAGTAGGTGAAAAGTGACATTTTCAGCCAACAGTTGCATGTCTACACCAGCCAGCTGTCGGCGCCTACCAATCCAGATGAACTGAGTTTTGGACGGGATCAGAAGCAGACGGTTTGAGGCCATCCAACCAGAGCAATTATAGCACGGCACATCAGCCAAACAAAAGACACCGCATCAGCCGCACGGCAGTGGACATACGCTTGTATATCATCAGCATAATTATAACTGATGCAGCTGCCCACTAGACCGCAGGAGGGAGCATGTGCTTGATTTGCGTGAACGGATGCGTAGGACTGTGCGTTTTGCGAACGAAAGTGCTTTAGTTGCACAGTCTAAGTCTAAGTTTTATTCAGACAAGAGTGCAAAAATGGTTGCCTTTGAAGCGGGACAACAAGCTCTGTTGTTGCTTCCGTTTATTGGAAAGCCACTTTAGGCGAAATACTGTGAACCGTATATTGTATTGGAACGTTGAGGCCCAGCAGAATATTTGGTTGCCACACCCGATAGACGCAACAGCGAACGAGTTGTTCAGGTGAACTTGATGCAGCGTTATGAAGTTCGTAATAAATGTACACTTTATGTCCATTTGGTTGAATCTGAGTCTTCTGTTAATGTGTCTGCGTTGTGAGTGATTGTCTGTCTCAGACGACTGAGTTGACTTATGTTGTTGCTAACCGTCCTTTGGATTTTGTCCAGAAGGATGAATTGGTGTGCACGCTGCGTATATTTAAAAATGTTGTAGCGACGCACCGGGCAGACATCACTTGTTGCACACCATAATTGAATTGTTACCTGGTGCGCGACCTGTAGGGCCTACTTCAGACGGCCTATCGGCTGCATCGCTATCGTATGGCACAGCTGGAAATTAAAGAACTAATTAAGCGTGCATTGTTGAAGAGTCCGAGAGTGCCTGGGCTGCGCCTATTGCTGCCCTTGTGCCTTAATCGGATGACTCTATTCGGCTTCGGATCGAGTTTTCGTAAATTAAATGCGCTCATGCTGGCCTACTGGACTTAGAATTCTTTAATTTTAGATTACTAATGGTTGACCATGGTAAGATATGGTCAAGTTCAGGGAGAGTGCTATCAATGCAGAAATGAGGAATTAACAGTTAGGAATCATTATCCCATGGAGAGAGACAGAGACAGAGACAGAGACATAGACATAGACAGAGAATGGAGGTCGTAGAGCTGGTCAAAGTTTAGGGCGTCAAGAGTCGATGGCGGGGAAGAGAGCTAAGAACTACGAAGTGCCTCGCCGGACATCCGACGGTCAAGGGCCATGGCCATGGGACATGCGAATGGCATGGAGAGGCTGAGAATGGATATGGGGTGGTAAGAACTAGATGCACGCGTGACCTGAAAGAGTAAGTGAATTAAAGCATAGTTCCTGCGAATTTTTAAAATTGCAGCATGTCATTGGGTTCTGATATGAACGTGTATTGCATGATTTTGTCACCGCTCGACGATATTTAGTTCAAGACAAATTAATGCACTACATGGACGTTTCCCACAGAATTTTATACTGTAAACTTTCCTCGCCGGTAGAGGGCAGAAGACAAAAAGCAAACAATATTGCGGACACTAATTACTCTAACATACTGGCAACGTTTCATCACTATTAGAAAAAGTTTACTGAAAATATTTTTCTATACTTTCACTCCACGCTACTGAACATCTCTATCTGAAATATTTAGAAAGTTGGGCTTTATACATGTACATGTAGATGAAAATGTTTCTTAGACTGTTTCTGACTGTACAGTAGTTCTGCTATGGTTGTACCTGATAACATTATTAAACTTGAACAGTTTACAATTACCAAATGAAGGTGTTATTTTTATCATCGACTGAATAAGCTTCGCACTGAGTAATTTTGAGGTAGGCCTACATATTTGAAGTTAGTGTAATGACTGAGACTTTGGCCTCAAGACGGCCGACATCCTTCGACGTTCTTAAACTTGAATTTTGATGCAAATGACGTCATTATGACGTCATTATTGGATGACAGGAACTTTTTAATTTTAGCAAATGTTAGCTAATTATGTCAGAATTAAAACGGCTTTGGAATTTTAAAAATCGATGAATATAATAAAAAATTATAGTTTATTTTCATAATACCAGAAGTGGTCCCTTTCCCCCGGACACAGTGTATAATTATATACAATAATTATACAAGCCTGTTTATGTATGCATCAACAGTAGGGTTGTCCAAAATAATTTTTTTTGGAATTTAAATTTGCACACCCTCTAATATTGTTGATTATAAGCTTAGGCTATACAAATTTAATTTCCTGCAAAATTTCAGGTCTCTATGTCAACATTTGGGGGTTGCTCAATGAGGCTGAAGTTTCAACATACAAAAAACCTCGATAATGCAATTTAATAGCAGCTGTAAGCAAACAAAGCTTGAAATAAGAGTGTCACTGATCAAATCATAGTTTGAATCATGGGAGGGGATTCGTGGGCTCATAGCTTTCAGTCAAAAGTGCCATATAGCTATTAAGTAATATAGAGTCTCACTGTCCCAGTTCCTGGATGCTGTGAAATCTTGTAATTAAGCTACCGAAGACTGTAACACTTTAGCGTGTTCTTGCGAGCATTTTGGTATTCGCTTCCTGTTGTCCTCAACAACCTGTATTAACTTCTGCATTACTTGCTCTGATTTTGTGGTCGATTGGTAAAATGTACTGAGTTTGTACTCATCAAAGCCACTGAATGCTCTGCTGAATCATTAACAACTTCCAGTGACTTGACGACTGTCGTGCTGATTGTCACTGCTTGTCAGCGACGGTATCTCATTCCAGGCATCTGGATCGTCGACTGACAAAGTATCTATGCTTATTCCAACCGATTTCAAGGCAGCAGTTGGAGAGGAAGTCACCTATTCATGCTGTCTTGTTCTCCAGCTGGTCACATGTTGCTTTAATACTGCAAACGTTCCATTCACTTTCCCCTGGAAATTGATTGAACCATTAACCTTTATCTTCAGTGGAAACCTTTACAGAAAACAATGACAGTGGCACAAGTCCAAGGCACCACAGGTCGTTCTGTAGCTTTTTAATTGCAGCTTGTGACACACCTTGTTTATGTCAAAGTACTGTTTGATCATTTGGAACAGCAGCATTTCGTTAAATGCGGCATCGGCAGTCTAGGGGTCTGCGGGTACCCGCGGGTTTACCCGTACCCGTACCCGCGGATCGGGTACGGGTCGGGTACGCATTTCACGGGTCGGGTCGGGTACGGGTAGAGTCATCACGGGTACGGGTATACCCGGTTTTACCCGTACCGACGTGAGGTTTTTAGGTTACAATGCCGCCTTGCAAATAATAGTGAATCTTGTTCAGGCAAAGACTTACTTACAGTAGGCTAGTTGGCACATCCTAAATCTAGGTACCATATGCCAGCACATATGCATATACTATACACATATATAGTTATATAGATTTGCACATATATACATATACATGCACATATATACACAAATATATGCATATACGATTATACGTATATTCATTTACAAATACATTCATATATGCACACACACATATATGCATATACACTTGTCCACATTTATACATATGCATATTCATATACTTATGCATATATATATACTTATACGCATGATTATATACATATGAACATAATTATATCCATATTATGAGGTTCAGAGAGGTCGCCGACGCTGGATGCCCGGGGTAAACAGCCTTGGTTTTCTTACAACAGGTTGTGGCAGTTCTAGTAGATATATTTCAGAGTTTGTCATCCGTTACTATCTGGAAATGTTTAAACTATTAAATATCGATATTATGCTTGACTGGAGAGATAAGACAGGAGACAAGCGTGGGTGGCCATAACCACGAGCGAGCGCGCGAGCGCGCACACTCACACACGCCCCCCACCCACCCACACGCCCCCACACACACACTCACAACACACACACACACTTTTAAACATCATATGAGACAAAAAGTTCTTATTGTCTTTGGCTGGAAGGGCGAATGGATGGGGTCTAGAGCGTATACGGCCGTATCTGCTCTTCTGCCGAACCGAGCATAGCCGTCAAAGGACATGTTTTGGGTCGATGATAATTGCCCTGAACATAACGTCGTCTGCTTCGCTGGCTACAGAGTACAGAGTCCGCTGTAGGGCCGTTTGGAGGAAGGAACCCAACCCTCTTCACCCTCTGGATAACGTCTCCATTCTATCGCGCACCCCTTCGTGTTGCAGGCCGTCGTAATAGGCCTATGTTAGGTTGTACTATAATATTATTAACTCTGAGTTTTCTCACATCAAATAATGGCGGATGACAAATCTACGTCAGATGTAAGTAATAAAGTATACTTACATTACATTAATAATTATGTGTATAAATTACGTGTGTGCGTGAACCCGCCATTGGTGGTTCTTTTTCTCATAATTGTTTTGCCACCTGATGTATTTGTCCAGATGTAAATGACATTTAACATGCATCATATAAAATTATAGGCTATAGCGCAGAGAAAGCGCATTTCTGAGATACTAAATATGCGCTATATTAAGTGTCCTAATGCATGCATGCATCCATACATGTATACATACATACATGCATACATACATACATATACATGCATAAATACATACATCTCAAGGGAAGGAAAGTGGACTCGAGGGGAGAGAAGAGCAATAGTCTAGACGAGAACAGACAAAGGCATGGATAAGAGTAGAAGCATACATTCAGACAGACAGACATACATACATACATACATACATACATACATACATACATACATACATACATACATACATGATACATGCATACATACATGATACATGCACACATACAAACATGCTGCATGTGACTATATGGTTTTCTCTATAGACTCTTAAAGAGGCACTTTTCAGATGTTTGATGGCCACGTGTTGAGCGCTTCTGATAGACTCTTTAAGTGGCGCTTAATAAATGTCTTCTTACATTACCTTATATTACATTATAATGGTTGGATCAGTTGATTGCGAGTCCTACATGTCGAAAAAAGTTGCGCTCAACAGCAACGAATTGAGTTGGGCAGCATAATGATCCATATTAGACAGGTTCACTGTCATCGATTAAAAACTGTAGCGTCTTAATCGTTGTAACTGTTAGTTAGTATAGATGATACTGCGAAGTGCGACCTGGTCACCAGCCCTCATTTTCCGAGCAAAGAAAATGAAGTGGCTAACACTTCATACTCATGGCTTCTTCAGGGCTAGCTTAAGGAACTGCTCTTCTTCCTCTTCGTCATCCTAAGGAACTGTTCTTCTTCCTCTTCCTCGTCCTAACGAACTGCTCTTCTTCCTCTTCCTCGTCCTAAGAAACTGCTCTTCTTCCACTTCCTCGTCCTAACGAACTGCTCTTCTTCCTTTTCCTCATCCTAACGAACTGTTCTTCTTCCTCTTCGTCATCCTAACGAACTGCTCTTCTTCCTCTTCCTCGTCCTAAGAAACTGCTCTCTTCGTCATCCTAACGAACTGCTCTTCTTCCTCTTCCTCATCCTAAGGAACTACTCTTCTTCCTCTTCCTCATCCTAACAAACTGTTCTTCTTCCTCTTTCTCATCCTAAGGAACTGCTCTTCTTCCTCTTTCTCATCCTAAGGAACTGCTCTTCTTCCTCTTCCTCATCCTAACAAACTGTTCTTCTTCCTCTTTCTCATCCTAAGGAACTGCTCTTCTTCCTCTTCCTCATCCTAACGAACTGCTCTTCTTCCTCTTTCTCATCCTAAGGAACTGCTCTTCTTCCTTCTCATCCTAACCTCATCCTAAGGAACTGCTCTTCTTCTTCTCTAAGGAACTTCTCTCTCTTCTCTAAGGAACTGCTCTTCTTCCTCTTCCTCATCCTAACGAACTGCTCTTCTTCCTCTTCCTCTCCTAAGGAACTGCTCTTCTTCCTCTTCCTAACGAACTGCTCTTCTTCCTCTTCCTCATCCTAAGGAACTGCTCTTCTTCCTCTTCCTCATCCTAACGAACCTCTCTTCTTCCTCTTCCTCATCCTAAGGAACTGCTCTTCTTCCTCTTCCTCATCCTAAGGAACTGCTCTTCTTCCTCTTCCTCATCCTAACGAACTGCTCTTCTTCCTCTTCCTCATCCTAACGAACTGTTCTTCTTCCTCTCATCCTAACGAACTTCCTCTTTCTTCCTCTTCTCTTCCTCATCCTAACGAACTGCTCTTCTTCCTCTTCCTCATCCTAACGAACTGCTCTTCTTCCTCTTCCTCATCCTAAGGAACTGCTCTTCTTCCTCTCTTCCTCATCCTAAGGAACTGCTCTTCTTCCTCTTCCTCGTCCTAAGGAACTGCTTCTTCTTCTCTTCTTCCTCATCTTTCTAACGAACTGTTCTTCTTCCTCTCTCATCCTTCTTCTCTTCCTCATCCTAACGAACTGCTCTTCTTCCTCTTCCTCATCCTAAGGAACTGCTCTTCTTCCTCTTCCTCATCCTAACGAACTGCTCTTCTTCCTCTTCCTCATCCTAAGGAACTGCTCTTCTTCCTCTTCCTCATCCTAAGGAACTGCTCTTCTTCCTCTTCCTCATCTAATAACGAACTGCTCTTCTTCTTCCTCATCCTAAGGAACTGCTCTTCTTCCTCTTCCTCATCCTAAGGAACTGCTCTTCTTTCTTCCTCATCTTCCTCATCCTCATCCTAACGAACTGTTCTTCTTCCTCTTCCTCATCCTAAGGAACTGCTCTTCTTCCTCTTCCTCATCCTAACTGCTCTTCTTTCTCTTCCTCATCCTAAGGAACTGCTCTTCTTCCTCTTCCTCATCCTAAGGAACTGCTCTTCTTTCCTCTTCCTCTTAAGGAACTGCTCTTCTTCCTCTTCCTCATCCTAACGAACTGTTCTTCTTCCTCTTTTCTCATCCTAAGGAACTGTTCTTCTTCCTCTTCCTCATCCTAAGGAACTGCTCTTCTTCCTCTTCCTCATCCTAAGGAACTGCTCTTCTTCCTCTTCCTCATCCTAAGGAACTGCTCTTCTTAAGGAACTGCTCTTCTTCTCTTCCTCATCCTAACGAACTGTTCTTCTTCGTCTCTTCCTCATCCTAAGGAACTGTTCTTCTTTCTTCTCATCCTAAGGAACTGCTCTTCTTCCTCTTTCATCCTAACGAACTCTTCTCCCTCATCCGAAGGAACTGCTCTTCTTCCTCTTCCTCATCCTAACGAACTGTTCTTCTTCGTCTTCCTCATCCTAAGGAACGTCTTCCTCATCCTCACTGCTCTTCTTCCTCTTCCTCATCCGAAGGAACTGCTCTTCTTCCTCTTCCTCATCCTAAGGAACCGCTCTTCTTCCTCTTCCTCATCCTGTTTCCTAAGGCCTTCTTCCTGCTCCTATTTTCCTCCTTCTCCTTGTTAGTGTAGTAGTAGAAGTATATTATTATCATCATCACTATCATCTGCATCGTCAACATCACCATGAATTCCAGTAATTTGGCGACGATGGGTATGAATACATGTTTTCACTCATCCTGCTTCTGCTGCTGCTGCTACCACTACTGCTGCTGCTGCAACTAACACTACTGCTGCCGATGCTGCTAGCCTGCTACAACTACTGCTGTTGCTGCTCCTACCACCACCACCACCACCACCACCACCACTACCACTACTACTACTACTACTACTACTACTACTACTACTACTACTACTACTACTACTACTACTACTACTACTACTACTACTACTACTACTACTACTACTACTACTACTACTACTACTACTACTACTACTACGATCATCATTATCAGGCATTTTATTATTATTACTACATGCTAATTTGTAAACCTATATTTAGCCTTATAAGGCGTGCTAATGACGTGGCGGGTACGGGTATACCCGAGGGTACGGTTCGTATCGGGTTGTAAATTTGACTACGGGTCGTGTACGGGTATGGGTAGCGGTTCGGTATTACGGGTACGGGTCCGGTAGCAAAAATGCCCTACCAGCAGACCTCTAATCGGCACCCACTACAATGTACATTTAATGAGATACAGTCGCTGACAGGCAGAAACATAGATATGTGCTGCAAAAATACAAAACTCTGTAAGATTCTCCAACTCCCAAGTGGTAAGCTTGAATTCATCATGAAAGAGGTAGATTTTAAGGCAATAAATAACTTTAGCAATCCACCTCGCCATGTGATAAGCTCCTGGCGGCCAGAAGTGGTAATGTTTGGAAGTTGGGAGAGGAGTCCAAAATTAGAAGTGTAGGCCTAAGCTGGATCAATTCTTTGTAATCTTCTCGTAGTAAATATGCAGTGCTGTCTGACAGGAAAGCTTGCAATAATTAATACACTTCTTCGCAAAGCTGTTGCAGCAGCACGTTATCAAGTCGGGTGTAATTCAAAGATTTGTAGTGTACTTGGTTGATGTTTGGCCAAAACTCATAAAATCTGTTGAAAAGAGCAATGTTTGGTCCATGACTGGCCATGCAATACTACACAAACTTCACCGATGATGATCTTATGCATGTGGTGTTGACATGCTAAGTGCACATTTTTTGCATCAACTGTTCCAGCAAAGTACATGCGCTATGCATTGTCCCTGTCAGCCTTGCCATTGGATCCTCCGTGTTCGTGCCGTTATTCACATCTAGAACTTTGGCCTCATTGAGCAACCTCTAAAAGTTATTAAATTGCTTAACTTTTTTGGCAGATGATACAATATTGCAAAAGGAACAAAACGAGCCTACATGTATGTGCATTCGAATTGGTGAAACATTTTCCCCCATATATTTCTGGACACCCTTAATCAACAGGTATGTACATGCCGGTTTCTCTATCAACATGTCTGTCTTTCTGTCTGTTTGTATGTCTGTCCGTCTCTATAATATGCGTGTAATATAGCATAGGAATAGCTGAATTAATTGGCACACGTTCCTCGCTTTGCATTGGTAGTGTAATGGGTGGACTTGACAGAGATAGAGGCATACAGACAGACATATAATTATACATAAAGACAGATAGACAGAGAAGCAGTCAGACGGCGCGGGAGAGAAAAGAGACAGACATAGTCCTACATGCATACACACGCAGACAGAGAGAAAGAGAAACAGGCAAACATAGAGACAGCCAGACAGACAGAGATATGTACAATGGAAGCACGTTTTATCGCCGCCTCCATCCTTTCAGTGCAGCGCCATTAAGGTGACAACATCACATGCGTGTAACAGCGGGCGGTCCCCCACGAAAAGACAATGCAATCGTCGTGCACTCGGTGACTCGGGAAAACTGATAGCGGCCGCGCTTCGTTAACGAGGTAAAGAAGACATTGACGAGACCCCACACACCATGCTTCTCCGCCTTCACAGAAGCGATAGGATATGAATAGAGAACGAAACGAATCGATCACCTGTCGTTCTAAGGCGCCATTGTAACGGCATGGCCGTGATACGGCGCCATATAAATTGTCGTAATTATCATTATTAAGAGACCCTCACCTCGACAGAGCGACATAACGGCGTCGTAAAATAAATGTTTTAATCAGAGCGAACAATCTCTCTGAGCAGAACATCTGCGGACGACGCAGTTGAGGTCAAACATCGCCGTTCGATATATATCGACAGAGACCCGTGGCTGAACATGCTTATAGAAGCATTCTTCTTGTACATACATGTATAAAATGAAGTTCATTTTAAAGACTGAACGGAGGTAATCTATTTCAACGAATACTGCACAGCTGTTAATACTGAACGATAGGAGTTTATAACTGGTCGCTGATTCTACGTAGCCTACGCTCACGGAGTTATCTCGCTACGAGAGAGCTAGGTAGACCAAAAGACGTGTGCAGAGCTGTCAGCTGCAGCTATATGACAAGGAGGGCAGGTGTAATTATCCTGGACAAATAATGGTAAGTATAAGTAATTTAACTTATGCGGCCAGATTGGATGTGTTAGGATTACGATTAGGCAGCACCGGTTCATCATAATAAAACAAGCTGAGAGAGTAGTAAAGGATGCTTTGTCCGGCTGCGCCATACTGAGTTCGCTACATACATACGTACATACATACACACATACGTACATACATACATACATATACATACATACATACATACATACATACATACATACATACATACATACATACATACATACATACATACATACATACATACATACATACATACATACATACATACATACATACATACATACATACGCACATACGTACATACATACATACATACATACATACATACATACATACATACATACATACATACATACATACATACATACATACATACATACATACATACATACATACATACATACATACATACATACATACGCACATACGCACATACGTACATACGTACATACGTACATACATACATACATACATACATACATACATGCATACATACATACATACATACATATACATACATGTATACATACATACATACATACACATTACACACGGATGAGGAGGGAATTGAGGTTCCTAGAGGGGTAACGATGGATACCCATTATTGCTTTGAAAAGTATCGTTTGGTTAATATTGTGCAGTAAATTATGGTTGTACCTATTCATGAAGACCCCTAATTGGAAACGCCTTATTTGTTCTAAATTCAATATTTTACGATCATGAAATTCAATCTCAGTGAGATATCTGTAAGGGGATGTTTGCTATAAATATGACTACCCTTTTGTAGATTCGGGAGCTTAGAGAGGTTAGAGTTTTATGTGGGGGCTCAGACTACATTATAATAGGATAAGTACATGCATGCATGCATACATACATACATACATACATACATACATTGTTACATCCTTTCTTAAACTAGGGTAATATTAAAGATGAAACTCGCTTGGAAGAGGTTTTTGAAAGGATATAATATTTACAACAAGAGATTAAATAGACATAACATTCGAATTTCCTCTATTGGAACGATACAGGATAACTCACATGACCCAAACTGCGTAGAAGTTCATTCAAGACGTTCGACAAAGAAAACAATCGAAGGTATAACAACTCGAACAACGACAACGAAAGTGTAACATAAACCCTAAACGTGGTAGCTTCTTGACAATTGCGAAGAACCAGAAATCTAATAAGAAACACAAAGGAGAATTGGCTGCCCTAACTTGAGATCACAACGCTGTGTCTCTTACACAAAATCTAAAGCCAATCTCAAAACCTCTTTACAACGCAGAGACTTAAATAGGAAAATAATGTCACCAGAGGTCGGTAAAGACCAACAGGACCTCCTGCCTATCCCAATGTCCGAAACACGTATCATCACACAACAAAATACATACATACATACATACATACATACATACATACATACATACATACATACATACATACATACATACATACATACATACATACATACATACATACAATACATACATACAATACATACATGCCCTTGCTACCGCCTTTCCTCATTTTGTCTTCTCCTCTGTGGTCCGTGACCTTGGCGTTACTCTGGATCAGGAGCTCACCTTTGCTCCTCACCTTCACTCTCTCAGCCGTGCTTGTTACTATCAACTGCGCCAACTACGCACTATCGCTCGCTCGATAAGTCCTACCGCTACTGCAACTCTTGTCCATTCTTTTGTCACTATCAGACTTGACTTCTGCTGCTCTCTCTATGTTGGCCTCCCGGCTGCCCGACTGAGCTGTCTGGTTCGCGTCTTACGCTCTGCAGCCCGCCTTATTGGCCGCATACCAAAATTCGACCACATCTCCAGCTATATGCGCGACATTCTTCACTGGCTCCCGCTTAGGCAGTGTATCGAATATAGGGTAGCTGCCTTAGTTTGGCGCTGCCTGCTGGGTCTCGCTCCTGCATACCTTATTGAGCTTTGTAGCCCCACCCTTAGTGTTCGAGGCTCGCGCTCCCTCCGTTCAGCTGAACATGGCCTTCTCTCTGTCCCTTTTGCTCGTACCTCCACCAGGCAGAGCCGTGCTTTCTCTGTGATTGGCCCCTCGACCTGGAATGGCCTCCCTCTGACACTCCGCTCCCTTCCTAGAACCCCTTCTCAGTCATTCCTCTCTCAACTAAAGATGATCTTATTTGGCCGCGCTTGGGTTGGGAGCGCCTCTGAGTAGTTCCCTTGAAGAGGCGCTATATAAATTCTAGTAATGAATGAATGAATGAATAAATACCAATATACACACATATATACATACATACATACATATGTACATACATACACAAATATATACATACATATTATATAATTATTTATCTTCGTTTAATAAAACCGCAGTGAGTTACATAATAGAAAGTCAGACAAATCTAATATAATTTTAAGGGGTACAGTAAGTTGCTGAAGGTTCTTTACCGTTCATTGAAAAGCCCAAACTAGAGTATGTATGTGCTACCGTAATTTATAAAGAATTCTAGGTATGAAATTTCTGTCGTCTTTTATGGGAAGTTGGTAGGGGTGAGACCTAGGGCGCATGTTGTAATGGCGCTGAGCAGTGGGCGGAAAGAGTCTCTGCAAGACGTGCGCGTCATTTACTGTTACCGCTCTCAACAAACGCGCGTCAGCGGCCTCCGCCATGACCGTGAGTGGCTCTATGTCGGATGAGAGGAATTGCATCCGTTGCATTTTCCTCTGGAATGGTTCGAGTTTCGAGCGATCTTCTGCCGATGTTAATCCCCACCATGCGGGCGATGCGTAGAGAAGGCGGGAGACTGTCGTGGCCCTGGCAACGGTGGACAGCGCCTCGGGATATAGACCATGGGCTCTCAGCACCCTAAGTGCTTGAAGGGATCCAGTGCACGATCCCAAGACTC
Source organism: Aporrectodea caliginosa (assembly GCA_020284085.1). Taxonomy (NCBI): domain Eukaryota; kingdom Metazoa; phylum Annelida; class Clitellata; order Crassiclitellata; family Lumbricidae; genus Aporrectodea; species Aporrectodea caliginosa. The sequence continues at coordinate 165,088 of JACEVL010000078.1, forward strand.
GCTGAACGTGCGAAGTGGCCCGGAGATCTCCATCTCGGTTACTCGCTCTATGCCCTGGATCGGAGGTGGCAAGATTGATGTTTCTAATCTTCGGGCAACCAGCATCTCTTTGGATTTATTCGTGTTCAGCCGGAGATTGTTAGCTGTAGCCCATTCTTTTATTGCCTCGAGTTTCTCACTGATCATACATACATGCATACGTACATACATACATACATACATACATACTTACATACATACATACATACATACATACATACATACACACATACATAAATACATACATACGTACATACATCACTCGCCATCTATCGACCGGGCTCTGCATCGCCGTCGTCTGTCTTCTTCAGCGAGCTCTCCTCACTCATGGAGCAGTTCGCTGTTCATAACACGCAGCTGGTGATCGCTGGAGATCTTAATCTCCACCTAGAAGACCAGGATCGACCGGAAACCAGACAGTTCTGCTCGATGTTGCAGGAGTTTGGCCTCGTGCAGCATGTCGCCGAATCAACGCACGAACATGGAGGCTGGCTGGACATCATTGCGACCAGAGACGATTGCACCATAGCGGATCTCAAAGTCGCACCTCCGTCGCTGTCGGATCATGGCCTCGTGACACTGACGATTCCGTTCACTCATGAGATCCCGATTCACGTCCTCCGACACATCCGTGGATGGAAGAATCTGGATCGCGCTGCCTTCGCGTCGGCATTGCGAGAAAGTTCGCTGTGCAGAGACATCTCATCTATGACTGCATCGTCTGTCTCTGACCTATTTCAACTCTACGAGACCACCATGAGGAGCCTGGTTGACTCTTTACTGCCAGCCCGTCCTGTCAGAGTGCGTAGTCGGCCGCTTTCACCATGGCTTGACGCAGAATGTCGGAATCTGCGTCGCGAGACCAGACGCCTTGAAAGACGATACAGACATTCAAGATCATCGGATGATCGGTTAGCTTGGATCCATTCGACCAGGGCGATGCATTCAAGATTCAAGGAAAAGGAGCGTGAATACTGGGAGGCTATAATTTCGCGCCACAATCGAGACCCCAGGAAATTGTGGTCGACAATGAATAGCCTCCTTGGTCGTTCTAAGGCTGCTACTTTAACAGCTGCTCCTTCGTTCACGGCTGAGGAGTTCATGGATTATTTCCAGGCCAAGATCAAGTCCGTTCGTGAAGACACCTCCGGCTCCGCTCCTCCAGAGTTTCCTCCCACGGAATGCCGTCTGTCTGAGCTGAGATGCGTGTCCAGCGAGGAACTCCGTCACTTCATCCTCTCGTCGCCACCGAAGTCCTGTGAACTCGATCCTCTACCGCCCTTCCTTGTGCAGGAATTTTTGGAGGATCTTCTTCCATTCCTCAAACTCCTCTGCAACCGCTCGCTGGAGGAAGGTATCCTGCCAGTTTCCCAAAAGCGCTCCATACTTCTTCCTTCCTTGAAGCGTGAGGGACTTAAATAGAAGTTGGGTCATTTGTTTAATTAAATAGAAGCTGGATTGATGAAAAAATTTTAAAGATGAAAATTAATGGAAGCGTATTGATAATAGTTATCATGGATATAGGTAGACTGCTTATTTACCCACGTGAAGTACTGCATTGAAGACATTCAAATAATTTACCAACGCAAACTATGGGATAACCCAAGTTTATGGACCTAGGAAAATGTAGTGATGTATTTCTAATTTGAGAACTTCTAAAGCACCACTGTAATGCACAATCAATGATACGCCTACAACTGCAGATCTGACCTGTCTGGATCAGTGGTCAGTCTGATGTATTATATTTTGTTATTATTATTTCACAAAAGTAGTAATAATATTGTTGTCAATTGAACATTAAACTTGTCTTTGTTTAACCAGATTATACAGCTTAATTGTATTTACGACATTGTATACTTATAATGTTATTATTTCTGTGCTATTGCCATTAGCCTCTGCAGACACTGTATTTACTGCTGGTCTTGTCCACCAATTGAAAAATGTCGTCTTCTAATTGTAATTTATTATTTCTAATTAGTTCTGTGACTGTTAAATAAATGCAAGCTTGGATATTCAGGAAATGAATATTTGAAACACTATGTTTGAGCGATAGCACTGATGAATTATCCAATGATACTTTGAATTAGTTCCTATTGTGTTGTCTTATATATCAATTCATAGCAGAGAAAAGTATTTTGCCAATAAGATAAAATCATGATAATGTCATGAAGAACAGAAATATCAGCAGAGAGTAAAGCAGTGCACAGAAAACTAGAAGAGTCACCAGTGGTGAGTCCACAAACACCGGACGGGACCCAATTTAGATATGATCTGCTGAGCACCAACATGCATTAGTAATATGAATTTTATATTTGAGCACCAAAAGCATGCATTTATCTTAAGGAATAATATAGATGAGCACCAAGAGTTCATTTTATGCAAAGGTATGATATATCAGCTGAGCACCAAAAGCATGCATTTACCTTAAGGAATAATATAGATGAGCACCAATAGTTCACTTTATGTAAAAGTATAGTATATATCGGCTGAGCACCAACAGCAAGCACTATGCTATATTTGAGCACCAAAAGCATGCATTTCTCTTAAGGATAATTATATGAGCACCAACAGTTCACTTTCTCCAAATGTATGATAGATTTATTATAATCAGAACATGAAAAACATCCATTCTTCTTAGTAATAATACACCTAACCATAACCCTAACTGCATCTTCTTAGTAGTAATAATACACCAGTCCTAACCATAACTGCATCCAAATGAACAATACAACTATTGTCAGTCTTTTTTACAAAAGCTACTCAAAGGTTGGGAAGATTTGGGTAGAAAACCAAGGCGTACCAACTTGCAGACTAGTGCGTTCAAAGAGTCAAGTTCCTGCTTACTGGCGAAGCCCCACCATACTTGGGAACAGCATAGCATGCGGTTGATAGTGGTGGCCCGGACAACATCATGAAGCCTGACCCCGAAAGCCCATGTGAGATCAAAATACGATGGGCATCTAGAGATTGCTTGGCCCGTATGCTAAGTCTTTGAACATACGGGAAAACCGAACTTTTCGATAATATCAACGACAGTTTGACACAACCCTTTTAATGCCAGACAGAACTGGAGGGGCCTGTATAAGATTCACCTTTGGTTTGGTAAATACAATCTCACAGGATTTTGAGTGGTTCAGGTGGAGATTACATTTAAGAGCCCAGGTGCTAATATGATCTAATTCTGCATCCGTAGTGGAGATATTAGAAGCCAAGATCACAAGAATGTAGTCATCAGCATATTGGAAGATACGACTAAAGATATGAAGATTTTTTAGACCGGAGATGGTTACCAGGAGGTTTACAGGACCCATACCAGAACCCTGTATTATGCTGGCATTGATGTCAGCCAGTGTAGAAAACAGGCCGCGGAACTTGGTACAATGACAACGATTGTTCAGGAGTGTAGCGAAATATAACTTATCAAATCTATTGTTAGTTTACTTAATTAATTAATTAATTTCTAAGGTTAGGATAAGATAGTCAATTACTAGTGGCATTTAGTTAATTCATGAGTGGCTTCATTAATACGTAATTAACTGCCTAGCGAACCGTTAAAACAGCGTTAACGGCTCCATGACGTAATACGATTTATCCAAGCGTTACCGTGACGACGTAATGAAGGAACGAATAGAAATGCGTTGAGAGAGGACTTGAAATTTGGAGTTCAAGCGAGTTGGACGATTAGAGACGTTCCTGCGATTGGAAGGACGTTTTCGGTGAATGAATCGTCAGTTTCGAGGTTCTAGATGACTATGCATCTTGTAATAGATGATAGCATCGTTGTGGCGGACTTTTAATCGAATTTAGGAGTAACCGTTGAGCATAAAAGGGCCGACGAGTGATCCTTTCGATAAGTCTACTTGGAAGAGTAGAACTGTTGAGTTTTCGTCGTTTCTACGTGTGGATGATTTGAACTGCGGATGTTTACGAAGGATTGATTAGTCTTCGTACAGCAACTTTAAAGCAAACGATACGGATTTATCTAATTCCGGTTTGTCTGTTGTTGTGACGATCCTTTTCAACAACTACTTCGACGTTGGAAGAACTGGTTGGATTACGTTACGATTACATGTCTTCACCGCGACGCTTCAGAGAAAGATCCACCTCCGTTGAAATACATATCTTTCAACTAAACCTACTCCCTCATTGAAACCAGTTTCTACGGACTCTACTGCGGTGTCATCAAAGCGAGACTGAAGTTGTCTGAAAGATCAGATAAACTCATAAAACATAATTATATTATTTAATAAATAATGCCACTCATAGGTAGATAGGTATTTATTTGAATTATATGTCAATTGATTGTTTTTCTAACACAATACAAGACTTTTCTACAAAAATGCCTAGTGTTTCCTATAACCTTACTTGAAGTAATGTAATGTTCTACTCTGCCATTACGGACGCAGCAAAAAGGCGACTAATCCACATTAGGGCTACAAGGAGGGAGATAATCCAGTTGAATATATTAGCTGGGATAGGCAGATATGCCAATTGGTCAGCCAAGTATGAGTGTCTGATCGTATCAAGGCCCTCGAGAAATCTAGAGAAATTAAACTGTCATAGGGTTTGAGTTTGAGTTTGAGTTTATTGAACTATTTTTCATTCAAGATTACAAGTACAAAAACAGCAATCCGATTAAACAACTAAATTAGCTAACAGCATGTTATAGATTAACAGTCTGCAAGCCAAAAGAATGTGAGTATGCGAGTCAAGTTGCAAATGATTCATGGGGAGATGAAGCTGGGACAGCTTATCTAGTCTTCCCCAATGGTTACCGGTCACAGAAATACAACAACAAAATGTAATAAGTTAACAGGCTAAGGCAGCCGTACAGTTAGTAACAGTATTCATAGTCCAACGGTAATAGACAGCATCACACTCCAAGTTATAAGTTGCTGAATTAGTACTAGTCAATCAGAGAAGTTTTATATACACACTTGAATGCAATCAACGAGCGTAGTTCCCGTATGCAAGAATCAATAGAGTTCCACAACTGCGGTACTTTTATTCTGACCGAGAAACATCTAGCATTTATCATGCCTTTTTCTCTTCTGCAATTTTGTCTATGTCTGGTATTATAATCATTTACATCAGTAATCACTGTGACGTATGAATTAAATAAAGCTGGGAGACTGCCATTGTGGTGCCGGTACATTAACATTCAGAATACAGTGAGTTGACAATGAAGTCGGTAATGACTATAAGATCGGCAGAGGTCACATAACTTGAACCTTCTTGACAAAGACTCACGAAATTTATATCTCGCATGTTATTCCTGAACTCTAACTAAGCTATTACTTCATGCCATACTACAGGCCTACAGTCTAGTTTTTTTCTTCTATGTACACCTACAGCTTTATGCCTTTTGTTAATTAATACAAAAAACGAATATATGAGAGATTAAGAAATCACCCTAAATGTAAATGAACACGTTTCCTACAGTGACGGTATGGCCCCGATCCTGATAATTCCCCAATGAACTTGTCGGGTGAGACTCGGGGCTTGTTAAAGTCATGTAGATAGAAGGCCAAACTTCATTTGAAATATATTAAGAATCCTAATTCCGAAAATAGAGAGAAATTTATTAAGTATAGAAATAAATTTAGGCGAATTCGAATCAAAGCGGTACAGATGTATTATACCTCGGAATTCTCCAAATACAATCATAATCTTAAGAAAACTTGGTGCATAATTCGTTCTTTATTAAAAGCTGATGCTTCTTCTACTTATATTGATTGCATAACTGTAAATGGCGCGAAGATCAGCGATGCTAGTCAGATGGCTGAGAAATTTAATGCTTATTTTACTAGTATTGGTCAATCCCTGGCTGAAAATATTCCTACTAGCAAAGTCTCATATCGCAATTTCCTAAAACCGCCTCCTCCCAATTCTTTTGTCATTCAATCAACATCGCCAGAGGAGATCATTAATCTGGGGCGGACGATTAAACCAACGCACAGCTCGGGTCCTGATGACATTGATCCCTGCATATATAGCTAATCCTAACATTAGGCACTTAGCTGTTCCTTTGGCCATGATAGCTAACTCCTCATTTGATACGGGAATTGTACCGATTGCACTAAAAATGGCGAAAGTGGTCCCGATATTTAAGCAAGGCAATAAAGGGGAGATAGCTAATTATAGACCAATCTTTATCTTACCTTACTGTTCTAAAATCCTTGAAAAAGTAATGTATGAAAGACTCTATAGCTATGCAACAAAAATGAACATCTTATATCCCCAACAACACGGCTTTCAATCTGGTCACTCAATCTCCATGGCACTTTTGGGAATGCACGCTATTGATGCCAATGAATTTTCTCTTGGTATTTTCTTTGACTTGGCGGAAGCGTTCGACACTGTTGATCACACTATACTACTAAACAAACTTGAAAACTACGGTATACGCGACACTCCTCTCCGATGGTTTTATAGCTACCTTGACCAGCGACAGCAGCAGGTAATATGTAATGGACTATTAATTTTTTTCAAAACTCAGATTTGTTCATTATGGAGTCCCTCAAGGTTCCAATCTTGGCCCTTTACTTTTCCTACGCTATATCAACGATCTTCCTAACTCGTCTTCTGTACTTCACTTTATTCTCTTTGCGGATGACACTAATGTATTTTACTCACATAAATCACTTTAGTCTCTTTGCGGATGACACTAATGTATTTTACTCACATAAATCTCTTGATAACTTAATGGACCTAGTGAACTCCGAGCTTGCAGCTGTCGCTGACTGGTTCAGAGCCAATAGATTGTCGCTTAATCTTTCCAAAACTAACTTTATTATCTTTCGCTCTCATAGAAAACCTATACCTAATCAAAACTTCAATATCTCCATTGATAATAAACCTATTCTGCAAGTTAAGTCTACCAAATTTCTTGGTGTTTACGTTGACGAACATTTAACCTGGAAGGATCATATAGCCCACATATCCAATCAAATAGCTAAGAATGTTGGGATATTATCTCGACTATCTTACTTGCTATCCCGAAATATTATTTCCAACTTATGCTATTCCCTCATCCAACCTTGCTTGGTCTATTGCAACATCGTATGGGCTTCTAATTACCAGACCAGATTGACGAAATTGCATATACTACAGAAGAGAGCGGTTCGTATTATCGCTGGCACTCCATACAGCTCCCACACGAGACAGATATTTCCAGATCTTCGTATCTTAAAATTTGACCAAATTAATAAATAGCAAATATGTTAATTTATGTTCCGCTTTACTAATAATTTATTACCACCTGCCTTCAAAGACTATTTCCCCTGTGTGTCTGACGTACATGCTCACTACACCAGAGCTAGAGATGATTATCAGACAGGATTTGCTCGTACAAATTCGCGTCTCTTTTCGATTAAAATGCACTGGCCCAGCTGCGTGGAACAGTCTGTCTTTAGATATTCGCAAACTGCCTAACCTTTACTTATTCAAAAGTCACTGCGCAAAATACTACTGGAATCACAGCTTGTCTGAACTCTGATTTGCTAGTGTTTTACATGAATTTCGTGCTTTTTATATTTTGTTTCAATTTTTGTGATCTCTTTTCGTTCTGTTTATTTCTTGCTTTTTCTCGCCGTTCCTTGTATTTAAATATATTCACGTTTGCTATGTTTAACCTCATTGGTAAGAGTAACCGATATCTGAAGTTACATTATATATGCTTGGTTTGGTTTGATTCTAGTTAAGGTTTTTTCTGGTTTAGTTTGAATGTATAGTTAAGTGTGACGTGGCTGTTACCCACTGTAACGTGTCGGCCCCTCTCCAAATCGTAACCCTCCCTCGGGTCATAGGCCAACCCACGCCGCTGTGTCGGAGCCTTCAGATAGGTCCCATCCCAGGAGTTAGGTAAGCCTCTATATTCCCTTGTAACCTCTTGTGACCTTTCTGCCCTCTTATCAACCTGCCCCATACCTATCAATAGGGTGGCTACCTCTAGGTCAGTAATTCCTTCGGGTTCTTCTATATTTGGTACCAAGATGCGCGAGTGTATGTCCACGGCTCCTGAATTAAGAGCAACCATCCCCCGCTGGGATAATTTTGGGTGCGTTGTGGCCCCGAGCACAGTCTTGTGCTTACTTACTTGTGTATCTATTTTTAGATCTGCATGTGAAGGGAGCTGTCGGCCATCCAAGACTGGGCTTCGAACTCTTTCCTCACTTCTGCGGTCTGGGAGCTCAGCACTACTCTCATTGATCAAGTCAAGAAGAGAATCTCCATATTTTTCTAGATATTTACGTTTTAATTCAGGATTATTAACAATTATGTCTAACAATTCGTCAGAGTTGCGATGCATTGCAAGATCAGATGTAGCCATTTAAGACTGTTAAATTAAACAAATCAAGTTCACAGTTCGTGAGAATAAATCAAAAGAATGTCCACAAATACTACTTGTCTGTTTTCTTACTTATTTTTAAGTATTTCACAGTTAAATCTAGCTATCGACGGTTTCTTTGATAAAACTGAGCGTTACTTATCGCCAGTAATTTTCCTTACTTAAACTATGCACATTTTAATAGAACAGCTCTACCAAAATATTTCGGAGGTTTCTAGCACTGAACCGGGCTAAAACCGTATCGTAAAGAATCGAAATCTTATACTCCCTGTATCAATTGAAAGATCCCTTTTCCAGAAATTTATCACTATCTCCCCAAAATTTCCGTTGGCACCAATCCAAAATGGCAGCCTTGCACAAACAATTTGGAGCCAAACTTGATCCAAAGTTTTCAACAAGAATAACTTGACATCCGTCCGTAAATGGTTTCCCTGCTTCATCCACGGTCACGTCGGCGTGTAAAGCAACCCTTATTTGCAGACATTTGCAAGTTTAACCACAATAAAACTTCATTTAATCACCGCTCTCATCGACATGTGATGCACCACCATCACCGACAAAGCACAGAGAGAGTTATCTTTTCCGGAAGTGAGGCTATTTTTAGAAATCAAAGGTATCCTCTGCCATCAGACCTTATGTAGCGCATTTCTAACAAACCTTGTGCCTACAGGTTCGGCACACTACCCCTTCCTCACTCAAAATTTCTACCGAAGGGAGAAATTTCGGTAACCGTGCTGGTAACCTCCATGTTTACATAGTACACGTTGCTAAAAGACATTGTTACCATAACATCCAGAGTTATACTCAACCAGACATTAAAACAATTAGCGAACAACCTTACTCTACCTTATCCAACACAGTAACTGTACAGAGCATTAAACAAGTTTTCATCGGTAAATGAGATGCAAACAATCTTGGCAGATATCTTATAGACAGTAGAATAAAACAAATGCTTATCCAGTTTCAACCTTCACCTTTCCATGTAACATTAGTACAATAATTACAGTAGGTGTATAAAGCATCATAAGCATCAACCACAAAAACATTCAGTTAAACATACATGATTCCCAAAGATCTGTTATTCTATTCTCTAAACCTAACGGGACGTCTAATCTCGCGTTTTGGTCGAGATACTGGGGCAGGTTCTACATTCTGTTGAAACTGTTCCTGTTCAAAGCTTGTGAGCTCTAGCTCCACTGGGTCAGGCATTTGCTCAGGATTCGAACCCCAGTCAGCCGGAGTTTCACCAAAGTATGGTTTCAATTTGTCAACATAAACCAACTTCGGTTGAGACTTCTTGGACTTTTGAACTCGATAGAGCACGGGTCCTATCTGCTCCAGGACCTTATAGGGTCCGGAAAAGTAACGGGACCATTTCTCCTTGGTTTTGGCCCTCCTTCTTGGACAATAGAGCCACACCCAATCTTCTGGCTGATAACGCACTGGTCGAACTCGCAAGTCGTACCTCCAGGCCCTACTAGTGGCAAGGCGCGCACTAAATTCTCTCACATAATTAAATGCAATTTGAACATTAGATTCTTGACGAGTTACAAAATCATTCACAGTACAAGCATTATCAGGCAGGTTTTGACATTCCCCTAACACAAGATCGATAGGAAGGGTCATTTCCCTTCCTAAGAAAAGCCGACATGGCGAAAAACCCGTGCTCTCGTGTTCGGTAGCACGATACGCCGACATGACGAGAGGAAGAAGCGAATCCCAATTCCGTTGATTTTGGGACACAACCTCCCCCACTGTCGAAGTCAGGGTACTGTGAAATCTTGCATCCAATTCGTGAAGAGAAAATGCAGCAGACCGTTCTAAGATTACTGAGCGTATTCTGGCTTTATCTTCAGACGACACATCTTTGGCTATCTGTTCCCATAGCGGTGCAAGTACAGTTTCTGGTTTAACGTCTGCTTGTGACGCTGAACCTTCTTTGACAGCTGAACAACTTGCTTCTCGTTCAGTTGAACATTGATCTGACCAGAGCACGACATCTTCGGTCGACCACTGTAGACCTTTCTTAACTCGTATTGGCTGCTTCGTTGGATTCATCACTCGAACAGCAATATCCAAAGCCCGATCAGGCAACAAAGTACCTGCCAGCATCAAACCTGACTCGAGAACTTGCGGAACCGTCGCCCACGGTTGAAATTTGGCAGAAAGGTTTGGTAACACTGCGTAAGTTTCCAAGTCCATCTCTGACATTGCAGGAACTAGTACATCAGCAGCAACAGCAATCCGACGACATCGATTAGCCAGTCCAGTAGTACTTCCGAACAATGGTAGGATATGATCTTGAATCTTTATCCAATGTTCTGCAAAGTTCCAAGTCACGGCGTGTTGTTCGAGCCATTTCAATCCGAAGATTAATTCTGACAACTGTTCTGTAACCAGGCAAGGAACTGTGAATTGAAATCCTTCCACCTCGCAATGAAGATTGACTTCGCCAAGTACTTTTATCTCCGTTCCATTCGCGGCACGAAGAATTTGTTGCGATGGAACAAGGTCTCTGCGATTAATAAGCGTGGCTGGGGCCAAACTCATCTCACTGCCCGTATCGATTAATGCCGACAAAGACAATCCATTGATTTGGACCGGTAGGTAGGCATTGGTACTGCCTTCCACATAGCGTACATTGGATGGATCTGGCCCAACATCAGTCTGTGTTACACCGGTGTGCGTTTCTTCCCCATCGTCACGATGTTGTGGACACCGACGAGCTATATGTCCGAGACCATTACAGTTGTAGCATCGGATCGATACCCGGTTACGGTTTCGATCACCTCTCCCACGTGTGTTTACAGGCTGAGCATCTGTAAGAAGTTCACGTCCGGCGGCTAAACCAGTCTCTTCTCGTTCTCTTCGATTGAAAGGTCGAGTCGTGGGACGATTTTCATTAAGGCCCAATGTTCTTTCCAATTGATCAATCCGACGTCGTTGAGGTTCCAACTCGTCTCTCAACAGTCGACGAATTATGTCTTTGGACAACGGTTCTTCTTGTATGGCTTTTATTCTACCATAACGACGATCAGGAGTTTCTTCAGTGTCATTGTCTGCTTTCTGGTAACATTCTAGTCTTAACGCCAACTTGTACGCGTCATCCAAAGTAGACGGTTCGCGTTCTCTGACTTTACGTGCGAGAACCCTGTCTCTTAACGAGTCCACAAAGGCTCGTATGGCGATTGTCTCTCGATGATCTGAATGAGGTCCTGGATAAGCCATCGTGAGAAGCCTTCGAATGTCTTGGACCAAATTGCTTAGATCCTCACCGTCTCTTTGTTTTCTTGCAGACAATTGAGCTTGGTATAAACTGGCTTGATTCTGGCTTCCATACCTGGCTCTTAAGATTTTGATCAGCTCTGACCATGAAGATATGTCACTGGTTTCACACTCCCACAAAATTTGACTTGCCGGTTCAACAAGTGCACACATGAGTTGGTTTAATTTCTCCTCATCTGTCCATCGGTTATGTTGGGAGCAAATTTCAAAACGTCGAACGAACGCTTCGATCGGAGTTCGTCCACTGAACTGACCAACTTTGATCCACTGACGTGTCTTTTCAGTACTGGGTTTGTTTACCACTGACTTTTCTTTCTTGTCAGCAAAGGTTTCAGAAGAAGCAGAACTGGACGGAGTGAACGGAGGAAGTCCATTTCCAGACACTACAGTTTTGCTTTCCGAAGTCATTTCTTCGTTAACCAAAGTACTGTTCTTGTCATCAGACAGCATCTTGGTCTTTTGCGGTTGCAATGTTTCACCAATTGACATTGTTTGCAATTCTTCACGAAGCAGTTGACGCAAGACAGAACGCAGGCTTCCATCTTCTGGTTCTTGCTTTCTTTGTGATTCTTGGCAATGACCTTTGAATTCTGCAGAAGACAACACTGTTTTGTACAACTGAGATTCATCCACAAACCCAGACAACAAGGTTGTGTTTTGAATCACAGCCGTTCGATTACAGTCACTGTTTCTCTGACGTGTTACATCACGATCCAACTGTTCATTAGTCATCGGAACATTGCGACTACTGACAAAAGTCGGAGCCTGTGGTTGAAAACCTGTTACCATTTGTCCAGCTTCCGAGAGAAGATACGACGGCACAGTTGTCGTTCTAACGTGACCATCCCTGCATATGGTTGTTACCGTTGAAGCAACGTTCTCTGCTTCTGACAATCATTGTACATGGCATGTTCTTATTTGACCAGGTGGAAAACATTTCTGGGCGTGAAGAAGTTACAGTCGGCAACAGAACAGTAGGCATCCTTCGATCAGCATGGTAAGTATGAAGATTGGATGACACGTAGATGGGTTCTGTTGTGAAAGGTGTAACACCAACAGCAGATTTTTCTCTTTCAAAATTCATTCTATTCTTTTCATTTTGTGAAGAGCAAGTGATGGGGAAGGTTGTGTCCCAACGACTTGTTACATCACCGGATCCGGGATCCGCTTCTAGGTCGCCAGCGACGAAGGGATTACGACGTGAAGATGACGTTCCCGTCGCTAGGACCTGATCCTCCATATGACGCTTTGGGTCAATGGTAGAATCTTGTTCCATATCTGCAACTAAAAAATTCAGGTTAGAGCGGAGCTGTTCTACACATTCTAACAGTTGTAAGTAATTTTTGTTAGTTTTCTGTGTTTCATGACATTTCATATTTTGATTGTAGTACTCCTACTCTCAAATTGTTCATTATCTCTTTCGAAATTTATTTGTTTTCTGACCTTATCTTGAACTAGATATTCAGAATCACAAAAGCGGTCAGTTACAAGCGGTGTTTCGTAATCATTTTTACGTCCAACCCTTGAATTAAGCTTACTTTGACCTGGGACTCCAACAAATGGATTAAAATCACTGGACCTATCTGACCTATTTAAAACCCCACTTATGCTGGTGCCATTTGTGACGTGGCTGTTACCCACTGTAACGTGTCGGCCCCTCTCCAAATCGTAACCCTCCCTCGGGTCATAGGCCAACCCACGCCGCTGTGTCGGAGCCTTCAGATAGGTCCCATCCCAGGAGTTAGGTAAGCCTCTATATTCCCTTGTAACCTCTTGTGACCTTTCTGCCCTCTTATCAACCTGCCCCATACCTACCAATAGGGTGGCTACCTCTAGGTCAGTAATTCCTTCGGGTTCTTCTATATTTGGTACCAAGATGCGCGAGTGTATGTCCACGGCTCCTGAATTAAGAGCAACCATCCCCCGCTGGGATAATTTTGGGTGCGTTGTGGCCCCGAGCACAGTCTTGTGCTTACTTACTTGTGTATCTATTTTTAGATCTGCATGTGAAGGGAGCTGTCGGCCATCCAAGACTGGGCTTCGAACTCTTTCCTCACCTCTGCGGTCTGGGAGCTCAGCACTACTCTCATTGATCAAGTCAAGAAGAGAATCTCCATATTTTTCTAGATATTTACGTTTTAATTCAGGATTATTAACAATTATGTCTAACAATTCGTCAGAGTTGCGATGCATTGCAAGATCAGATGTAGCCATTTAAGACTGTTAAATTAAACAAATCAAGTTCACAGTTCGTGAGAATAAATCAAAAGAATGTCCACAAATACTACTTGTCTGTTTTCTTACTTATTTTTAAGTATTTCACAGTTAAATCTAGCTATCGACGGTTTCTTTGATAAAACTGAGCGTTACTTATCGCCAGTAATTTGCCTTACTTAAACTATGCACATTTTAATAGAACAGCTCTACCAGAATATTTTGGAGGTTTCTAGCACTGAACCGGGCTAAAACCGTATGGTAAAGAATCGAAATCTTATACTCCCTGTATCAATTGAAAGATCCCTTTTCCAGAAATTTATCACTATCTCCCCAAAATTTCCGTTGGCACCAATCCAAAATGGCAGCCTTGCACAAACAATTTGGAGCCAAACTTGATCCAAAGTTTTCAACAAGAATAACTTGACATCCGTCCGTAAATGGTTTCCCTGCTTCATCCACGGTCACGTCGGCGTGTAAAGCAACCCTTATTTGCAGACATTTGCAAGTTTAAACACAATAAAACTTGATTTAATCACCGCTCTCATCGACATGTGATGCACCACCATCACCGACAAAGCACAGAGAGAGTTATCTTTTTCGGAAGTGAGGCTATTTTTAGAAATCAAAGGTATCCTCTGCCATCAGACCTTATGTAGCGCATTTCTAACAAACCTTGTGCCTACAGGTTCGGCACATAAGGTTTATGTTATTCGCAATAGCTTTTTTGGTTCGAAACTGAATATTGATTCTAAGTCCTTCCTGTTGTTATCATGTACTGCGATATTAATAATAACTTAGGTGACCCTAGCGGGACTATTGTCCTTTCGGGGTTCCCTTTTGTGGCCACTGATGAAAAATAATCACGCTGCTACTGTGTTGTGATGCTAACAATGGCAAATAATTATGTTACCTTAATTTCACTTTAATGGCTTCAGTAAAGGAATTGAATTGAATTGACTTAGTTTTTTTATGTTTTGAAAATATAACCTGTGAAACGTGCGTAATGATCCAGTAACATGCTTTGCTGTGCATCCATAGAGCAGCACATGATTTAATTATTTTTGATAGATGTTTACTTAAATTAATTTAGAAAAATAAACTACTTTAAAGTTTTCCAACGCTAGCGCTCGATAACCTTGTCTAGCTAAGCTTTCTGCAACCCTTGACGTCATTTACCATTATAGAGATTTTTGCTAAACATAGTATTCGATACCATGGGCCAGTGCTCTGGAATACACTGCCGAATGAACGCACCTGTCTCCCCACCCACCCCAATTTAAAAACAGGCTTAAAGAGCAGCTCATGTCTGTATTGAATCAATTATTACCGTAGGCTTAAATCGTGCTAAATAATTATGTCTTGCTCTGCAGAGATGTCTTTTGTGTGATCCTGACAACTTATCTAGTTAAGTACAATGCTTACTGCTGAATAAAAGCAATGCTGGTCTCGTAATATGGGTAGCCTATATTTCACAACCGGAGGCCAATTCAGAAATATTTCTTACACAAATATCTTAACGGCAGTGCTGAGGCATACTTAATATTGAGCAGAGCTTAAATTTGACAGATTTGGTTTAATGTTTCATTTTAGTTTTTTTACTATATGAAAAACATACAGCTTTGATTCCT
This sequence comes from Aporrectodea caliginosa, assembly GCA_020284085.1. Taxonomy (NCBI): domain Eukaryota; kingdom Metazoa; phylum Annelida; class Clitellata; order Crassiclitellata; family Lumbricidae; genus Aporrectodea; species Aporrectodea caliginosa. The sequence continues at coordinate 180,607 of JACEVL010000078.1, forward strand.
AAATATTTACAACTCCGTTACTTTTTAAAAACACAGTTCAAAATGCCGCCACTGCTTATAATTGGTAATTAATTAGTTTTTAGTATGCATTAAAATATTACACAGCAACCTAATTATTATGACGATAAATCATATACATGTACCATCAAATAAAATCATTTTAATAGAAATATAAAGTTGTAAAATATTCCTAAGTAGGTTTCCACGCTGACCCGACGAGTTAAGACATAGAGCGAGAATTCGTGACCTCAGGCTTTAATATTCGTAAGTATTCGTGAATATTAGGGCATTTTTAATATTGGTAAATATTCGTAAATTTTCGTTGATGACGTCACAGTTTTCCTTTTGTTTACGAAATTATTTAAGACTAATAATAATTATTAGGAACATGTGCAGTGGTTGTGCGACGCTATACTTAGTGCTGTGGCCCGTAAGCCAAATTTTACCCAACCCTTGAGGAACTCTGTTAAAAAGCCGACCATGACCAGAGGCCCGGGAAGCTGTAGAGCCAAAGGCGTCGAAGCTCAAACAAGTTTTGGCTTTGTGGTAATATTAATTAATACAATAAAAAGTTTCATTTGCACGCTAAATTTTAAAAGTGATTCGTCATAATCATCATCATCAGTCCCTGACGCCTGCCATTTGGCGACGATGGGTACGCATAAATGATCGCCATTCTCGGTATACATCCAGGATGGGATCACGACAAATGGTTCACCGCAAATGGTTAACCGACAAATGGTTCACCGACAAAAGGTTGACGACAATAGGTTCACGACAAAAGGTTGACGACAATAGGTTCACGACAAAAGGTTCACGACAAAAGGTTGACGACAATAGGTTCACGACAAAAGGTTCACTAAAAATTCGAACCTTTAATGAAAATCGGTAATCTATCTTCTTACCGTGCCATATTATTTGTGGACTCTATCCTACCGATTTCGCGTTATTTTATGCGTTCTATCTTTCTGAATTCCAAATGAAAGAGTAATAGCGCAAAATAATTATTGTCCAATTAATGTACTAGCATAGGGTACTTATAATTATTTTTTTAAACAGAAAGAAATGGATTAAAATATTGTGCTTAAAATATTGTACTAAACCACCAGCTTCGTCAACTCCGAGTTGTCTCACGATCCCTCTCTCATAATGCTACTGTGATTCTTGTGCATGCCTTTGTCACCTGTCTAAGTGCTCACCCTTCAACAGAAACATTATTTTCAAGGCAAGATACACTGTAGAAATCCATTGCAAATAATGCTGTTACTGAACCATACCAGTTAAATACTTATGGTCTAGGTATGTGAAAGCGCTCTTTAGGGCCTGAAGGCAAACCTCTGTGCTAACCAAAACCGCAATCACACACCTTATGCAACCACTCTTCTCTAAGTGCTCACCCTTCAACTCAAACCTTATTGTCAAGGCAAAATCACTGTAGAAATCCATTGCAAATAATGCTGTTACTGAACCATACCAGTTAAATACTTATGGTCTAGGTATGTGAAAGCGCTCTTTAGGGCCTGAAGGCAAACCTCTGTGCTAACCAAAACCGCAATCACACACCTTATGCAACCACTCTTCTCTAAGTGCTCACCCTTCAACTCAAACCTTATTGTCAAGGCAAAATCACTGTAGAAATCCATTGCAAATAATGCTGTTACTGAACCATACCAGTTAAATACTTATGGTCTAGGTATGTGAAAGCGCTCTTTAGGGCCTGAAGGCAAACCTCTGTGCTAACCAAGACCGCAATCACACACCTTATGCAACCACTCTTCTCTAAGTGCTCACCCTTCAACTCAAACCTTATTGTCAAGGCAAAATCACTGTAGAAATCCATTGCAAATAATGCTGTTACTGAACCATACCAGTTAAATACTTATGGTCTAGGTATGTGAAAGCGCTCTTTAGGGCCTGAAGGCAAACCTCTGTGCTAACCAAGACCGCAATCACACACCTTATGCAACCACTCTTCTCTAAGTGCTCACCCTTCAACTCAAACCTTATTGTCAAGGCAAAATCACTGTAGAAATCCATTGCAAATAATGCTGTTACTGAACCATACCAGTTAAATACTTATGGTCTAGGTATGTGAAAGCGCTCTTTAGGGCCTGAAGGCAAACCTCTGTGCTAACCAAAACCGCAATCACACACCTTATTCAACCACTCTTCTCTAAGTGCTCACCCTTCAACTCAAACCTTATTGTCAAGGCAAAATCACTGTAGAAATCCATTGCAAATAATGCTGTTACTGAACCATACCAGTTAAATACTTATGGTCTAGGTATGTGAAAGCGCTCTTTAGGGCCTGAAGGCAAACCTCTGTGCTAACCAAGACCGCAATCACACACCTTATGCAACCACTCTTCTCTAAGTGCTCACCCTTCAACTCAAACCTTATTGTCAAGGCAAAATCACTGTAGAAATCCATTGCAAATAATGCTGTTACTGAACCATACCAGTTAACACTTTGGAGGCTAAATAAATTTTTATAAATAACGGCTGTAGGCGGAATATTTTTCGAAAATATCCTTTAATTCTGATATGTACATATTCATATATGTTTGCATGTTCATATGTATATTTATGTCGATATACATATTATATATAAATGTATATGTATATATATGCATGAACATATATTTATATATATATGTATGTATATATATATATATATGTATGTATGTATATATATATATAATTTATATATAATATATGTATATATACATATATAATTACATATATGTGTATATATCTATTTATATGTATATATATGTATATGTATATATAAGTATCTATGAGTACATGTAAATATTTATATGTATATATGTATAATATATATGTACATATATATATATGTACATATATATATGTATGCATATACACATATAATATATATGTATGTAAATGTATAGATGTAAATTTCTATATATATGTACTTAAGCATATATATATATGTATGTGTATATATATATATATGCATGTATAAATTGTATATATATATATATATATATATATATATATATATATATACATATATACATAAATATATACAAATATGTAAATTTATGTATATGTTAGAGACCCTAATCGTAGATGTCGACTGTGTGAGTATATATATATGTATATATATATATGTATATGTATGTAAGTGTATATATATATGCATGTATATATATATATGCTTGTATATATATGTATTCATACATATATACATAAATATATACATATACGTAAATGTTTGCATATGTTAGAGCCCCTAATCCTAGATGTCGACTGTGTGAGTATATATATATGTATATATACATGTATGTATGTATATATATATATTCATGTATATATATATGTATTTATACATATATACATACATAAATATATACATATACATGTATGTAAATGTATGTATTATGTAAGAGCCCCTAATTCTAGATGTCTTCTATGTGTGAGTATATATATTATGTATATATTTACATATATATGTATGTATGTATATATACATATCTATATATATATATTCATGTATATATATGTATTTATACACACATACATACATAAAGATATACATATATGTCAATTTATGTATATGTTAGAGACCCTAATCGTAGATGTCGACTGTGTGAGTATATATATGTATATATATGTATGTGTGTATATACATATGTATATATATATATATATTCATGTATATATATGCATTTATACATATATACATATACATAAATATATACATATATGTACATTTATTTATATGTTAGAGACCCTAATCGTAGATGTCGACTGTGTGAGTATAAATATATGTATGTGTGTATATACATATGTATATATATATATATATTCATGTATATATATGTATCTATACATATATATACATACATAAATATATACATATATGTAAATTTATTTATATGTTAGAGACCCTAATCGTAGATGTCGACTGTGTGAGTATATATATATGTATATATATATGTATGTGTGTATATACATATGTATATATATATATATATTCATGTATATATATATGCATTTATACATATATACATGCATAAATATATACATATATGTACATTTATTGATATATGTTAGAGACCCTAATCGTAGATGTCGACTGTGTGAGTATATATATATATATTATACATATATATATACATGTATACATGTGTATGTATATATATATATTCATGTATATATATGTATTTATACATATATACATACATAAATATATACATATACATGTATGTAAATGTATGTATTATGTAAGAGCCCCAATGCTAGATGTCGACTATGTGTGAGTATATATATTATGTATATATACATATATACATATATATATATATGTATGTGTATATATACATATGTATATATATATTCATGTATATATATGTATTTATACATATATACATACATAAATATATACATATATGTAAATTTATGTATATGTTAGAGCCCCTAATCCTAGATGTCGACTTTCGTCGACAACCGCCCTCAGCCCCTTGTGTCGACTTTTGTCGACAACCGCCTCCAAAGTGTTATGGTCTAGGTATGTGAAAGCGCTCTTTAGGGCCTGAAGGCAAACCTCTGTGCTAACCAAAACCGCAATCACACACCTTATTCAACCACTCTTCTCTAAGTGCTCACCCTTCAACTCAAACCTTATTGTCAAGGCAAAATCACTGTAGAAATCCATTGCAAATAATGCTGTTACTGAACCATACCAGTTAAATACTTATGGTCTAGGTATGTGAAAGCGCTCTTTAGGGCCTGAAGGCAAACCTCTGTGCTAACCAAAACCGCAATCACACACCTTATTCAACCACTCTTCTCTAAGTGCTCACCCTTCAACTCAAACCTTATTGTCAAGGCAAAATCACTGTAGAAATCCATTGCAAATAGTGCTGTTACTGGACCCTAATAATTACATACTTATCGTCCAGGTATGAGAATGCACTCTCTAGGGCCTGAAGAGAAACCTTTATGCTCACCAATACCACAATCACCCCGCTTTCTCAATCACTATTGTGTAAGTGCTCACCCTTCAACTGAAACACTATTTTCAAGCCAAAATACACTGTAGAAATGCATTGCAAGATATAGTGTTACTTGACTCTTTCAATTAAATACTTATTGTTTAGGTCTGTGAAAGCCCTTTCTAGGGCCTAAAGAGCACCCTTTGTGCTAACCAAAACCAGAATCACCCACCTATTTCAATCGCTCTTCTCCAAGTGCTCACCCTTCAAGCGAAACAATATTTTCAAGCCAAAATACACTGTGGAAATGCATTGATAGTGATGCTGTTATTTCAGCGTTCAAATTAAATACTTATCGTATAAGTAAGTGAAAGCTTTTTCTAGGGCCTAAAAGCCACCCTTAATACTACTGAGAGGTGAAAGATCAAGAGGTGAAAGGTCACAGATGAAGAGTCTGTATCAATATCTACAGACATACATACTTACTAAAATCATATGTGCAATATCGCTCATACATCATGCGTGCATACGGACACAAATACACATGTATAAGCATATTGCACTTTTTTGTGTTATATGTTGCAGGTAAGCTTTCTGTCGAGTCGAGGTTGAAGGCATTCATGCAAGACAGTATTGGGTACCATGAAACGACTGATTACCATATGTCTGGTCCTGCAGTTTTACTGGAATGGAAGGTGCAAGAAGCAGAATTTTACTGATTTGAAACGTTCTGCTGTTGTCTGAAGTAAGCATTCGAATGTAAGTATATTTTCTAGTCAAGCATGCTACGGTCTGTGTACTTAAGTTGTTGCCTTGGTTTCCTGCTCTAGAGAGATTCTGTCTGAATTGGGTTTCAGGGTGACAGAACAGTGAACTCAAGTTATTCACATTATTCACGATCCGTTCCTTTTACGCCAGTCTTATCATTTTTGAAGAAGACATGACTTTGTGCCATTGGTGAAAGCCTTGAGCATTAGATAACAGTGGGGTAGAAGTTACTAAGTAATTAATAAAATCCAATCCCGGTTACATAGATACGAAAACGTGTTCCATGAGCACCCTTGCACACTAAGGACAATGACTGCAGACTTCTGTTTGTAAGATGAGGTGGAGAGAACCCTCTGTCTTGCGCCTTGAGGTTAAAACAGAAATTCCGTTGCTGCATTTCCTGGTTGCCTTGAGGTCTGATCTTTGTGATATTCTTATTGAAATACGGTACTGTATTGTACTTATTGAATGTTTTCAATTGTATGCCTTCATATAAGAATAACAGAGAATTAATTCTATTATAATGTGTATATAATCTACATTATGTAGCTGAAGTGCTCAATATAGCAATATTTAAATCACTTACAAAACTCAGCTATAAGTACAAGATATAAATGTTTGACAACTATAGGCCTAGGTGTAGGAGCAATTTTTCATGAGGATGTTAAATGTGCCTATTATGTGAATCCAAAGATTCTGTTTAACCTACCTGCTTTTGTCATTACTGCTGCAGATGCGGTTTGCATGAATGGCCCTACTTCTTCAGCAAGGAACTGAGAATGGAGTGGAATAGAATTTTAAATGTGGCTTCGACAGGCAAGAATCACTCTGTGGAAGCGTTATGGTATAGTATAATAGTGGCCAATATATTCATGTGCTATCTAATTTTACAATATTTCAATTGTGCATGGACAATCGTATATAAGCTGTATAAGTATGCAATATATTACTTAGTATACTAGTTGTATTCTTAAATTATTAGATATTTAAGAAATCTTACTGTGTACTTAGTACAGATTGGTTGTTTAGAGGGCACAGAAGAAGCAGACATTTCTAAATGGATATCTGTCCTGGTGGTGATGTTACAAACTGGATCCATGTGTTCCATATTGTGACATTTGACACTTTAACAATGAGCTGCTTTTGTTTGTGTCTTGTGTCGCTTTCAGTAGTCCTACACTCGTCGTTAAAGTGTTAAAAGCTGGATTAACTGTTTCAATGTTTTTTCTAATTCTCTGTTATACCATCAATGACGTTTACTTCAATATCATTATTTTCTTAGAAGTATGTTAACAGTAATTCCTTTATGTTAGCAGTAATTAGAGTGAAGCTTAATTCAAAGCAATTTATTTCTTATCTTTGTGCACTGCTTCAATATTATCTGTTTTGTAATTTTTCAGGTATGGTAGTTGGCTTTAACTGAAACAGATTTACATAGAACTCTGAAATCTTAATCAAAATTCAGAGCTGGTTTAAATGTTCCTCTGTTCCCCTGTTGTTTGTCATTCTGTGTGATACGATGCATGGTAATAACTTCTATATTGTTACTTAAGTAGCATTATGGCAATTATATGTTATCATGAAGTTATTGGAAGTAATACTTTATTTTACTTCATATTTCTGTTTTCAGTATCCTTTAATTTTTAGCAACTCTATACTTGCTACACTCTTCTCGAAAATCATGAAGAATTTATGAAGAAATGAACAGCAGCCATTATAGCACAGAAATAACAATGGCCCATAGACGACGTTCATGGCGTTGCCAAGTAGCTCTTCGAATAAATGCATATTTGATTTGATGGTGATGATGGCCGTCACCGTCTTGGCGTGCCCCGTTTTGGTGACGGCGTAGAAGATGACGTTCTCTAAGAAGACTTCCAGCACGACGCGGGTCTCGTCGTAGATGTGACCGGAAATACGCTTTGCGACTTCACGACCTGCCAGGCGTCGAGGCTCGGGCTTCGTGATGCCGTAGATGTTGTCCCGCGCTGTCGAGATGAGGTATTCCCATCGAAGTCCGACCATCCAGATCGTCCGTTTTTATCCATATTTTGCTTTCCTGAAACCCCCCTTCAACTTCAAATTGCCATAGAAAACTAATGAAAAAGCTCAATCCTCATATGCAAATCTCATGTACAAGCCTGTCTTTGATTATGTTGAATCCTATCTTTTAAAGTGTTCTCTTATAACGGCACCACAAAGTAGAAGAATATGAATATACATACCTCCATCCCATCTTCTCTATACCTCCTGACTGAGACGGTGGCCCATAGACGACGTTCATGGCGTTGCCAAGTAGCTCTTCGAATAAACGCATGTTTGATTTGATGACGACGATGATGATGATGGCCGTCACCGTCATGGCGTGCCCCGTTTTGGTGACGGCGTAGAAGATGACGTTCTAAAAGAAGACTTCCAGCACGACGCGGGTCTCGTCGTAGATGTGACCGGAAATACGCTTTGCAACTTCACGACCTGCCAGGCGTCGAGGCTCGGGCTTCGTGATGCCGTAGATGTTGTCCCGCGCTGTCGAGATGAGGTATTCCCATCGAAGTCCGACCATCCAGATCGTCCGTTTTTATCCATATTTTGCTTTACTGAAACCCCCTTCAACTTCAAATTGCTATAGGAAACTAACTAAAAAGTTAAATCTACATATGCAAATCTCATGTAGGCCTACAGGCCTCTCTTTGCTAAAGTTCAATCCTAGCTTTTAAAGAGTTCCTTCATAAAGCTACTACAAAGTAGAAGAATATGAATAAACATACCTCGATCGCATCTTGTCTATTCTTCTTGACTGAGACGGTGGCCCATAGAGGACGTTCATGGCATTGCCTAGTAGCTCTTCGAATATACGCATATTTGATTTGATGATGATGATGGCCGTGACGGTCTTGGCGTGCGCCGTTTTGGTGACGGCGTAGAAGATGACGTTCTCCAAGAAGACTTCCAGCACGACGCGGGTGTCGTCGTTGATGTGACTGGAAATACGTTTTACGACGAGGCAGGCGACGAGTGGCGGGGATTGGAATGTCCTGGATGTTGTCGCGCGGTGCCTTTAGGTGACCGTTAGCGCCTCACTTGTCCATTTTTTCCCCTCCATTCCTGGGCCCAATTGGTTTCTTACGGATTTCATTCAGCAACGGAATGGCGTTGTTCGGAGAGATGAGGTATTCCTTTCGAACTCCGACCATCCAGATCGTCCGTCTTTATCCATATTTGATTTTCTGAAACCCCCTTATACTTCAAATTACCAGTAGAAACTAATGATAATGTTCAGTATATATATATATATGCAAGCTAATGTTCAGTAGTGTCTTCAATAAAGTCTAGAACTTTCTTTTCAGCGCATAGACCACGTCCATGGCCGTGACGGTCTTGGCGCACTCCGTGTAGGCGACAGCGACGCGTTTGACGTTCTCCAAGAAGACGTTCAGAACGACGCGGGTCTCGTCGCAGATAAGACCGGAAATACGCTTTACGCCTTCACGATCGGTCAGGCGTCGAGGGTCGGGCTTCGTGATGCCGTAGATGTTGTCGCGCTGTCGAGATGAGGTATTCCGATCGAAGTCCGATCATCCAGATCGTCCATCTTTATCCATATTTTGATTTTCTTAAAGCCCCCTTCAACTCCAAATTATCATAAGAAACCAATGAAAACGTTCAGTCTAAATATGCAAGCTAATGTTCAGTAGTGTCTTCAATAAAGTCTAGAACTGTCTGTTAAAGTGTTCTCTTATTCTTCGTCGTCACAGCGGACGACCGACCGAACAGCAACGGGTTGACCGCCGAAGCCCCGAACGATTCAGCTAATAGACGACGTCCATGGCCGTCACGATCTTGGCGCACTCCGTGTAGGCGACAGCGTCGCGTTTGACGTTCTCCAAGAAGACCTGGGTCACGTCCCACATAAGACCGGAAATACGCTTTACGACTTCACGATCTGTCAGGAGTCGAGGGTCTGGCTTCCTGATGCCGTAGATGTTGTCGCGCTGTCGAGATGAGGTATTCCGATCGAAGTCCGACCATCCATTTTCATCCATATTTTGCTTTCCTGAAATCCTTTTTCAACTTCAAATTGCCATAGAAAACTAATGAAAAAGATCGATCCACATGTCCAAATCTCATGTACAAGCCTGTCTTTGATTAAATTGAATCTTATCTTTTAAAGTGTTCTCTTATAACGGCACCACAAAGTAGAAGAATATGAATATACATACCTCCATCCCATCTTCTCTATACCTCCTGACTGAGACGGTGGCCCATAGACGACGTTCATGGCGTTGCCAAGTAGCTCTTCGAATAAACGCATATTTGATTTGATGATGGTGATGGCCGTCACCGTCTTGGCGTGCGCCGTTTTCGTGACGGCGTAGAAGATGACGTTCTCCAAGAAGACTTCCAGCACGACGCGGGTCTCGTCGTAGATGTGACCGCAAATACTCTTTGCGACTTCACGACCTGCCAGGCGTCGAGGCTCGGGCTTCGTGATGCCGTAGATGTTGTCCCGCGCTGTCGAGATGAGGTATTCCGATCGAAGTCCGACCATCCAGATCGTCCGTTTTTATCCATATTTTGCTTTCCCGAAACCCCCCTTCAACTTCAAATTGCCATAGGAAACTAATGAAAAAGCTCAATCTACATATGAAAATCTCATGTACAGGCCTCTCTTTGCTAAAGTTCAATCCTATCTTTTAAAGAGTTCCTTTATAAAGCTACTACAAAGTAGAAGAATATGAATATACATACCTCGATCGCATCTTGTCTATACTTCTTGACTGAGACGGTGGCCCATAGACGACGTTCATGGTGTTGCCAAGTAGCTCTTCGAATAAACGCATATTTGATCTGATGATGATGGCCGTGACGGTCTTGGCGTGCGCCGCTTTGGTGACGTAGAAGATGACGTTCTCCAAGAAGACTTCCAGCACACGCGGGTCTCGTCGTAGAGGTGACCGGAAATACGTTTTACGACGAGGCAGGCGACGAGTGGCGGGATACGTGATGCCGTAGATGTTGTCGCGCTGTCGAGATGAGGTATTCCGATCGAAGTCCGACCATCCAGATCTTCCGTCTTTATCCATATTTTGATTTTCTGAAACTCCCCTTCAACTCCAAATTATCATAAGAAACCAATGAAAACGTTCAGTCTAAATATGCAAGCTAATGTTCAGTAGTGTCTTCAATAAAGTCTAGAACTGTCTGTTAAAGTGTTCTCTTATTCTTCGTCGTCACAGCGGACGACCGACCGAACAGCAACGACTTGACCGCCGAAGCCCCGAACGATTCAGCGCATAGACGACGTTCATGCCCGTGACGGTCTTGGCGGTTGCCCGTGTAGGCGCCGGCGTCGCGTTTGACGTTCTCCAAGAAGACGTTCAGAACGACGCGGGTCTCGTCGTAGATGAATCCTGAAATACGCTTTGCGACTTCACGACCTGCCAGGCGTCGAGGGAAGGGCTTCGTGAAGCTGTAGATGTTGTCTCGCGCTGTCGAGATGAGGTATTCCGATCGAAGTCAGACCGTCCAGATCGTCCGTTTTTATCCATATTTTGCTTTCCCGAAACCCCCTTCAACTTCAAATTGCCATAGGAAACTAATGAAAAAGCTCAATCTACATAATTATGCAAATCTCATGTACAGGCCTCTCTTTGCTAAAGTTCAGTCCTATGTTTTAAAGAGTTCCTTTATTAAGCTACTACAAAGCAGAAGAATATGAATATACATACCTAGATCGCATCTTGTCTATACTTCTTGACTGAGACGGTGGCCCACAGACGACGTTCATGGTGTTGCCAAGTAGCTCTTCGAATAAACGCATATTTGATCTGATGGTGATGATGGCCGTGACGGTCTTGGCGTGCGCCGTTTTGGTGACGGCGTAGAAGATGACGTTCTCCAAGAAGACTTCCAGCACGACGCGGGTCTCGTCGTAGATGTGACCGGAAATACGTTTTACGACGAGGCAGGCGACGAGTGGCGGGATTCGGAATGTCCTGGATGTTGTCGCGCGGTGCCTTTCGGTGACCGTTAGCGCCTCACTTGTCCATTTTTTCCCTCCATTCCTGGGCCCAACAGGTTTCTTACGGATTTCATTCAGCAACGGAATGGCGTTGTTCGGAGAGATGAGGTATTCCTTTCGAACTCCGACCATCCAGATCGTCCGTCTTTATCCATATTTGATTTTCTGAAACCCCCTTATACTTCAAATTACCAGTAGAAACTAATGATAATGTTCAGTATATATATATATATGCAAGCTAATGTTCAGTAGTGTCTTCAATAAAGTCTAGAACTTTCTTTTCAGCGCATAGACCACGTCCATGGCCGTGACGGTCTTGGCGCACTCCGTGTAGGCGACAGCGACGCGTTTGACGTTCTCCAAGAAGACGTTCAGAACGACGCGGGTCTCGTCGCAGATAAGACCGGAAATACGCTTTACGCCTTCACGATCGGTCAGGCGTCGAGGGTCGGGCTTCGTGATGCCGTAGATGTTGTCGCGCTGTCGAGATGAGGTATTCCGATCGAAGTCCGACCATCCATTTTCATCCATATTTTGCTTTCCTGAAACCCCCCTTCAACTTCAAATTGCCATAGGAAACTAATGAAAAAGCTCAATCCACATATGCAAATCTCATGTACAAGCCTGTCTTTGATTAAGTTGAATCCTATCTTTTAAAGAGTTCCTTTATAAAGCTACTACAAAGTAGAAGAATATGAATATACATACCTCGATCGCATCTTCTCTATACTTCTTGACTGAGACGGTGGCGCATAGACGACGTTCATGGCATTGCCTAGTAGCTCTTCGAATATACGCATATTTGATTTGATGATGATGATGGCCGTGACGGTCTTGGCGTGCGCCGTTTTGGTGACGGCGTAGAAGATGACGTTCTCCAAGAAGACTTCCAGCACGACGCGGGTGTCGTCGTTGATGTGACTGGAAATACGTTTTACGACGAGGCAGGCGACGAGTGGCGGGATTCGGAATGTCCTGGATGTGGTCGCGCAGTGCCTTTCGGTGACCGTTAGCGCCTCCTTTGTCCATTTTTTGCCTCCATTCCTGGGCCCAACAGGTTTCTTACGGATTTCATTCAGCAACGGAATGGCGTTGTTCGGAGAGATGAGGTATTCCGATCGAAGTCCGACCATCCACATCGTCCGTCTTTATCCATATTTTGATTTTCTGAAAGCCCCCCCCCTTCAACTCCAAATTACCAGAAGAAACTAATGAAAAAGTTCAGTCTAAATATGCAACCTAATGTTCAGTAGTGTCTTCAATAAAGTCTAGAACTGTCTTTTAAAGTGTTCTCTTATTCCTCGTCGTCACAGCGGACGACCGACCGAACAGCAACGGCTTAACCGCCGAAGCCCCGAATCGATTCAGCGCATAAACGACGTCCATGGCTGTGACGGTCTTGGCGGTTGCTCCGTGTAGGCGACGGCGTCGCGTTTGACGTTCTCCAAGAAGCTGTTCAGAAAGAAGCGGGTCTCGTCGCAGATGAATCCGGAAATACGCTTTGCGACTTCACGACCTGCCAGGCGTCGAGAGTCGGGCTTCGTGATGCCGTAGATGTTGTCCCGCGCTGTCGAGATGAGGTATTCCGATCGAAGTCCGACCATCCATTTTCATCCATATTTTGTTTTTCCTGAAACCCCCCTTCAACTTCAAATTGCCATAGAAAACTAATGAAAAAGCTCAATCCTCATATGCAAATCTCAAGTACAAGCCTGTCTTTGATTATGTTGAATCCTATCTTTTAAAGTGTTCTCTTATAACGGCACCACAAAGTAGAAGAATATGAATATACATACCTCCATCCCATCTTCTCTATGATTCTTGACTGAGACGGTGGCCCATAGACGACGTTAATGGCGTTGCCAAGTAGCTCTTCGAATAAACGCATCTTTGATTTGATGACGACGATTATGATGATGGCCGTCACCGTCATGGCGTGCCCCGTTTTGGTGACGGCGTAGAAGATGACGTTCTAAAAGAAGACTTCCAGCACGACGCGGGTCTCGTCGTAGATGTGACCGGAAATACGCTTTGCAACTTCACGACCTGCCAGGCGTCGAGGCTCGGGCTTCGTGATGCCGTAGATGTTGTCCCGCGCTGTCGAGATGAGGTATTCCGATCGAAGTCCGACCATCCAGATTTTCATCCATATTTTGTTTTCCTGAAACCCCCCTTCAACTTCAAATTGCCATAGAAAACTAATGAAAAAGCTCAATCCTCATATGCAAATCTCATGTACAAGCCTGTCTTTGATTATGTTGAATCCTATCTTTTAAAGTGTTCTCTTATAACGGCACCACAAAGTAGAAGAATATGAATATACATACCTCCATCCCATCTTCTCTATGATTCTTGACTGAGACGGTGGCCCATAGACGACGTTAATGGCGTTGCCAAGTAGCTCTTCGAATAAACGCATCTTTGATTTGATGACGACGATTATGATGATGGCCGTCACCGTCATGGCGTGCCCCGTTTTGGTGACGGCGTAGAAGATGACGTTCTAAAAGAAGACTTCCAGCACGACGCGGGTCTCGTCGTAGATGTGACCGGAAATACGCTTTGCAACTTCACGACCTGCCAGGCGTCGAGGCTCGGGCTTCGTGATGCCGTAGATGTTGTCCCGCGCTGTCGAGATGAGGTATTCCCATCGAAGTCCGAACATCCAGATCGTCCGTTTTCATCCATATTTTGTTTTCCTGAAACCCCCCTTCAACTTCAAATTGCCATAGGAAACTAATGAAAAAGCTCAATCCACATATGCAAATCTCATGTACAAGCCTGTCTTTGATTAAGTTGAATCCTATCTTTTAAAGTGTTCTCTTATAAAGGTACTACAAAGTAGAAGAATATGAATATACATACCTCGATCGCATCTTCTCTATACTTCTTGACTGAGACGGTGGCGCATAGACGACGTTCATGGCGTTGCCAAGTAGCTCTTTATAAATGATCAGCTATCGACTATAAATAATCACTATCGACTATAAATGATCAGCTATCGACTATAAATGATCAGCTATCGACTATAAATAATCACTATCGACTATAAATAATCACTATCGACTATAAATAATCACTATCGACTATAAATAATCACTATCGACTATAAATAATCACTATCGACTATAAATAATCACTATCGACTATAAATGATCAGCTATCGACTATAAATAATCACTATCGACTATAAATAATCACTATCGACTATAAATGATCAGCTATCGACTATAAATGATCACTATCGACTATAAATAATCACTATCGACTATAAATAATCACTATCGACTATAAATAATCACTATCGACTATAAATGATCACTATCGACTATAAATGATCACTATCGACTATAAATGATCAGCTATCGACTATAAATGATCAGCTATCGACTATAAATAATCACTATCGACTATAAATAATCACTATCGACTATAAATGATCAGCTATCGACTATAAATGATCACTATCGACTATAAATAATCACTATCGACTATAAATGATCAGCTATCGACTATAAATAATCACTATCGACTATAAATAATCACTATCGACTATAAATGATCAGCTATCGACTATAAATAATCACTATCGACTATAAATAATCACTATCGACTATAAATGATCAGCTATCGACTATAAATGATCAGCTATCGACTATAAATAATCACTATCGACTATAAATGATCAGCTATCGACTATAAATAATCACTATCGACTATAAATAATCACTATCGACTATAAATGATCAGCTATCGACTATAAATAATCACTATCGACTATAAATGATCACTATCGACTATATAAATCGATCACTATCGACTATAAATGATCTATCGACTATAAATAATCACTATCGACTATAAATAATCACTATCGACTATAAATATCACTATCGACTATAAATAATCACTATCGACTATAAATGATCAGCTATCGACTATAAATAATCACTATCGACTATAAATAATCATCGACTATAAATAATCACTATCGACTATAAATAATCACTATCGACTATAAATGATCAGCTATCGACTATAAATAATCACTATCGACTATAAATAATCACTATCGACTATAAATGATCACTATCGACTATAAATGATCAGCTATCGACTATAAATAATCACTATCGACTATAAATGATCAGCTATCGACTATAAATAATCACTATCGACTATAAATAATCACTATCGACTATAAATAATCACTATCGACTATAAATGATCAGCTATCGACTATAAATAATCACTATCGACTATAAATGATCAGCTATCGACTATAAATAATCACTATCGACTATAAATAATCACTATCACTATCGACTATAAAAATCACTATCGACTATAAATAATCACTATCGACTATAAATGATCTATCGACTATAAATAATCACTATCGACTATAAAAATCACTATCGACTATAAATGATCTATCGACTATAAATAATCACTATCGACTATAAATAATCACTATCGACTATAAATGATCACTATCGACTATAAATAATCACTATCGACTATAAATAATCACTATCGACTATAAATAATCACTATCGACTATAAATGATCACTATCGACTATAAATGATCAGCTATCGACAGCTATCGACTATAAATAATCACTATCGACTATCAGCTAAATAAATAATCAGCTATCGACTATAAATAATCACTATCGACTATAAATGATCAGCTATCGACTATAAATCGACTCACTATCGACTATAAATGAATACTATCGACTATAAATGATCACTATCGACTATAAATAATCACTATCGACTATAAATGATCAGCTATCGACTATAAATAATCACTATCGACTATAAATAATCACTATCGACTATAAATGATCAGCTATCGACTATAAATAATCACTATCGACTATAAATGATCACTATCGACTATAAATGATCAGCTATCGACTATAAATGATCACTATCGACTATAAATAATCACTATCGACTATAAATGATCACTATCGACTATAAATAATCATCTATCGACTATAAATAATCACTATCGACTATAAATAATCACTATCGACTATAAATAATCACTATCGACTATAAATGATCACTATCGACTATAAATGATCACTATCGACTATATAAATCGACTATAAATAATCACTATCGACTATAAATAATCACTATCGACTATATCGAATAAAATCACTATCGACTATAAATGATCACTATCGACTATAAATGATCAGCTATCGACTATAAATAATCACTATCGACTATAAATAATCACTATCGACTATAAATCACTATCGACTATAAATGATCAGCTATCGCTATCGACTATAAATAATCACTATCGACTATAAATGATCACTATCGACTATAAATAATCACTATCGACTATAAATGATCAGCTATCGACTATAAATAATCACTATCGACTATAAATAATCACTATCGACTATAAATGATCAGCTATCGACTATAAATGATCAGCTATCGACTATAAATAATCACTATCGACTATAAATAATCACTATCGACTATAAATGATCAGCTATCGACTATAAATGATCAGCTATCGACTATAAATAATCACTATCGACTATAAATGATCAGCTATCGACTATAAATAATCACTATCGACTATAAATGATCAGCTATCGACTATAAATAATCACTATCGACTATAAATAATCACTATCGACTATAAATAATCACTATCGACTATAAATGATCAGCTATCGACTATAAATAATCACTATCGACTATAAATAATCACTATCGACTATAAATGATCAGCTATCGACTATAAATAATCACTATCGACTATAAATAATCACTATCGAATAAAATCACTATCGACTATAAATAATCACTATCGACTATAAATAATCACTATCGACTATAAATAATCACTATCGACTATAAATGATCAGCTATCGACTATAAATAATCACTATCGACTATAAATAATCACTATCGACTATAAATGATCAGCTATCGACTATAAATAATCACTATCGACTATAAATGATCAGCTATCGACTATAAATAATCACTATCGACTATAAATGATCAGCTATCGACTATAAATAATCACTATCGACTATAAATGATATCGACTATCGACTATAAATGATCAGATCGACTATAAATGATCGACTATAAATAATCACTATCGACTATAAATGATCAGCTATCGACTATAAATCGACTATAAATCACTATCGACTATAAATGATCAGCTATCGACTATAAATAATCACTATCGACTATAAATAATCACTATCGACTATAAATGATCAGCTATCGACTATAAATAATCACTATCGACTATAAATGATCAGCTATCGACTATAAATCACTATCGACTATAAATAATCACTATCGACTATAAATAATCACTATCGACTATAAATAATCACTATCGACTATAAATGATCATCACTATCGACTATAAATAATCACTATCGACTATAAATGATCAGCTATCGACTATAAATAATCACTATCGACTATAAATAATCACTATCGACTATAAATGATCAGCTATCGACTATAAATAATCACTATCGACTATAAATAATCACTATCGACTATAAATAATCACTATCGACTATAAATAATCACTATCGACTATAAATAATCACTATCGACTATAAATAATCAGCTATCGATCAGCTATCGACTATAAATGATCACTATCGACTATAAATGATCACTATCGACTATAAATGATCACTATCGACTATAAATGATCACTATCGACTATAAATGATCACTATCGACTATAAATAATCACTATCGACTATAAATGATCACTATCGATCGACTATAAATAATCACTATCGACTATAAATAATCACTATCGACTATAAATGATCACTATCGACTATAAATAATCACTATCGACTATAAATAATCACTATCGACTATAAATGATCAGCTATCGACTATAAATAATCACTATCGACTATAAAAATCACTATCGACTATAAATAATCTACTATCTATAAATAATCACTATCGACTATAAATAATCACTATCGACTATAAATGATCACTATCGACTATAAATAATCACTATCGACTATAAATGATCAGCTATCGACTATAAATAATCACTATCGACTATATCGACTATAAAATCACTATCGACTATAAATGATCAGCTATCGACTATAAATAATCACTATCGACTATAAATAATCACTATCGACTATAAATGATCAGCTATCGACTATAAATAATCACTATCGACTATAAATAATCACTATCGACTATAAATAATCACTATCGACTATAAATAATCACTATCGACTATAATCACTATCGACTATAAATGATCAGCTATCGACTATAAATAATCACTATCGACTATAAATGATCAGCTATCGACTATAAATAATCTACTATCGACTATAAATAATCACTATCGACTATAAATGAAATCGATCATCGCTATCGACTATAAATGATCATCTATCGACTATAAATAATCACTATCGACTATAAATAATCACTATCGACTATAAATGATCAGCTATCGACTATAAATAATCACTATCGACTATAAATAATCACTATCGACTATAAATGATCAGCTATCGACTATAAATGATCAGCTATCGACTATAAATAATCACTATCGACTATAAATGATCAGCTATCGACTATAAATGATCACTATCGACTATAAATAATCACTATCGACTATAAATAATCACTATCGACTATAAATAATCACTATCGACTATAAATAATCACTATCGACTATAAATGATCAGCTATCGACTAAATAAATCGACTATAAATGATCAGCTATCGACTATAAATAATCACTATCGACTATAAATGATCAGACTATAAATAATCACTATCGACTATAAATAATCACTATCGACTATAAATAATCACTATCGACTATAAATGATCACTATCGACTATAAATAATCACTATCGACTATAAATAATCACTATCGACTATAAATAATCACTATCGACTATAAATGATCATCGACTATAAATAATCACTATCGACTATAAATAATCACTATCGACTATAAATAATCACTATCGACTATAAATGATCAGCTATCGACTATAAATAATCACTATCGACTATAAATAATCACTATCGACTATAAATGATCACTATCGACTATAAATCGACTATAAAATCACTATCGACTATAAATAATCACTATCGACTATAAATAATCACTATCGACTATAAATGATCAGCTATCGACTATAAATAATCACTATCGACTATAAATAATCACTATCGACTATAAATGATCAGCTATCGACTATAAATGATCAGCTATCGACTATAAATAATCACTATCGACTATAAATGATCAGACTATATCGACTATAAATAATCACTATCGACTATAAATAATCACTATAAATGATCACTATCGATCGACTATAACTATAAAATCACTATCGACTATAAATGATCAGCTATCGACTATCAGCTAAAATCACTATCGACTATAAATAATCACTATCGACTATAAATAAATCGACTATAAATAATCACTATCGACTATAAATAATCACTATCGACTATAAATGATCAGCTATCGACTATAAATGATCAGCTATCGACTATAAATAATCACTATCGACTATAAAATCAGCTATCGACTATAAATGATCAGCTATCGACTATAAATAATCACTATCGACTATAAATAATCACTATCGACTATAAATGATCAGCTATCGACTATAAATAATCACTATCGACTATAAATAATCACTATCGATCACTATAAATAATCACTATCGACTATAAATGATCACTATCGACTATAAATAATCACTATCGACTATAAATAAAATCAGCTATCGACTATAAATAATCACTATCGACTATAAATAATCACTATCGACTATAAATAATCACTATCGACTATAAATGATCAGCTGTCGACTATAAATAATCACTATCGACTATAAATAATCACTATCGACTATAAATGATCAGCTATCGACTATAAATAATCACTATCGACTATAAATAATCACTATCGACTATAAATAATCAGCTATCGACTATAAATAATCACTATCGACTATAAATAATCACTATCGACTATAAATGATCAGCTATCGACTATAAATGATCAGCTATCGACTATAAATAATCACTATCGACTATAAATATCGACAGCTATCGACTATAAATAATCACTATCGACTATAAATAATCACTATCGACTATAAATGATCAGCTATCGACTATAAATAATCACTATCGACTATAAATAATCACTATCGATAAATAATCACTATCGACTATAAATGATCGACTAAATAATCACTATCGACTATAAATGATCAGCTATCGACTATAAATAATCACTATCGACTAATCACTATCGACTATAAAATCACTATCGACTATATAAATGATCACTATCGACTATAAATGATCAGACTATAAATGACTATAAATAATCACTATCGACTATAAATAATCACTATCGACTATAAATGATCAGCTATCGACTATAAAATGATCAGCTATCGACTATAAATAATCACTATCGACTATAAATGATCAGCTATCGACTATATCGACTATAAATAATCACTATCGACTATAAATAATCACTATCGACTATAAATAATCATCGACTATCGACTATAAATGATCTACGACTATAAATGATCTATCGACTATAAATAATCACTATCGACTATAAATAATCACTATCGACTATAAATAATCACTATCGACTATAAATAATCACTATCGACTATAAATGATCAGCTATCGACTATAAATAATCACTATCGACTATAAATAATCACTATCGACTATAAATGATCAGCTATCGACTATAAATGATCAGCTATCGACGACTAAATAATCACTATCGACTATAAATAATCACTATCACTATCGCTATCGACTATAAATAATCACTATCGACTATAAATAATCACTATCGACTATAAATAATCACTATCGACTATAAATGATCATCGACTATAAATAATCACTATCGACTATAAATAATCACTATCGACTATAAATGATCACTATCGACTATAAATGATCAGCTATCGACTATAAATAATCACTATCGACTATAAATGATCAGCTATCGACTATAAATAATCACTATCGACTATAAATAATCACTATCGACTATAAATGATCACTATCGACTATAAATAATCACTATCGACTATAAATAATCACTATCGACTATAAATGATCAGCTATCGACTATAAATAATCACTATCGACTATAAATGATCAGCTATCGACTATAAATAATCACTATCGACTATAAATAATCACTATCGACTATAAATGATCAGCTATCGACTATAAATAATCACTATCGACTATAAATAATCACTATCGACTATAAATGATCAGCTATCGACTATAAATAATCACTATCGACTATAAATAATCACTATCGACTATAAATGATCAGCTATCGACTATAAATACACAGACCGTAGCATGCTTGACTAGAAAATATACTTACATTCGAATGCTTACTCCAGACAACAGCAGAACGTTTCAAATCAGTAAAACTCTGCTTCTTGCACCTTCCATTCCAGTAAAACTGCAGGACCAGACAGATGGTAATCAGTCGTTTCAAAATTAATATCGGCCTTGTTGTTTTTGTGTTCCACCTTGAGGAAAATTGTCATTTGCCAAATTAGACAAAAATCGGAATAGATTTAGAACTGGCGCAAAGCTCCGGAACATTTATCACTTAGAAAACAATGTAATACATTGTCATTTTCAAAGATCCAAACAACTTTTAACACTTAAACATATAAGGCAAACGCAAAAGAAGAACCGTCAGTTATTTGTCATTTCTTTATTCCCTTTAGTGCTTTTGGGAACTTGTTTCGATGGTACTCCACCATTTGCAGAACAAACTGTTTTTCTTCCTCATTTCAGACCAGGGCTTCATTGAAGGACTGCATGAGAGCCAATCCTTTCTCCGCCAAATCGTTCGTCACTTTTAGGGCGGATATGATATTTTTTGCCTCACTGTATGATTGTTCTGACTCCCATTGTTGCGGGTCTCGATCAAGAAAAGAGTCATCCAATCCGAGGATCTGGAATATTTTGGTGGTAGAAGTGGTGAAGAAATCGTTAAGTGCTTTTGTAGGTGGATTATGTATTGAAGGAAGTCTCTTTGGAGGTTCATCGGATCCCCGATTGTTTCGCATGCTGTAGACCATGCGCTGTTTTTCGTCGAAGGTGACTGAATCATCAAAAAGGCTGAGGCCTACCAGGGTCTCCGACAGATACCACAGGTGTCGGGGAAAAGCTGTTAGGGCTACCTGTGAGACTTCCTTGTCAGGGTACGTATGGATTGCCTTCAGGAATTGAAGATCGTTCCTTGGGGCTTCAGCGGGTGACGTACAGGTGAACCAGTACTTCACGTAAGTTGTTGTCACAAAAAGGAACACTCGAAGTAAATGATTCCACACCTTTTGAGAGTAGGATTGTTGAGATGCCCTCTCTGAGCTCTGGCGTTGTTGAATGGGAAACTGATCCCTGAAAAGCCACATCTTGATCGCATAGATCGCACGTGCCATCCAACGCGCGCGGTGAAATGCCCCTGGGTACCTGAACTTTATTCCTTTCGGTGGAATTCCTCCTAGAAAAATGACTGTTAGTTCTAGTAGCTCTTTGTAGTCGTCTCTGTGGTTTTCGGTACTCAGTTGCTGCAATGCGAAGGTGATCACATCGTCTCGAATTTCTGTGACACGCTGTGCTGCATCTTTATAATCCATTGCTGGGCGATACTTGGCCTGATCGATTTGCGGCCAGAAGTCATGGAAATGACTGAATAGTGCCAATTTTGGAGATCTTGCAGAATCATGTAGTGAAAACACCTTTTCTAGAACAATTTCAGACACATGATGTCGACAGGCAAGGTTCAAGAGGTCCTTTCCTAATTCCGCTTCCAGCTTGATGCACACGTCGCCCTTGCAACCCGTGTTACTCGCCGTTGTGTCGAAACACATGGCCACGATTCTGTCTTCCAATCCCCAACTTCTTATCTCAGCCAAACATGCGTCTGACATGACTGCAGCTGTCCCGGATTTGAGTTTGGGATGGCCAATAGCTTGGTCACATCCTTGCCAGATACCATTATTGGAAGGCGATCAACACACCCTCGTTCTGTCCCTGTAAGATCTGGCATGATCTTCCCGTCCCAGTGAATAGTAAGAGCCTTCGGATTGAAAGATTCACGAATCATTGCTGCCAGGGCTGCGCGGTTATCTTTCCTTGCTCGATGGATCGCTGAAGGACCGATGATCAGCTCACTAGCTGGTTCTGCATATAGATTTGATGCTGCAAGAGCAGATTAAACATGAGGCTTTTGAGCTATAGCTGATGACTCCTCTTCTTCAGATGACGTTTCCAACAGAGAAACTTCCGTCGATACAGCTGTGCTTGCACGATAACGTTCCTCACGCTCCGCAACTGCTATTGATCTTTCCATCACTCGCTCTCTTCTAATTTCGGTCGCCTTGCGCCAGTCCTAAATGCTCACCTATCAGGCTATAATTTCAGATATGGAGTTTATACATGCATTGGCATGATAATTCGACGAGGCCGATAAAAAATATTTGAGTTGAAAATATCACATGTACGCTAAAAACACCCTAAGGACCAGACATATGGTAATCAGTCGTTTCATGATACCCAATACTGTCTTGCATGAATGCCTTCAACCTCGACTCGACAGAAAGCTTACCTGTAACATACAACACAAAAAAGTGCGATATGCTTATACATGTGTATTTGTGTCCGTATGCACGCATGATGTATGAGCGATATTGCACATATGATTTTAGTAAGTATGTATGTCTGTAGATATTGATACAGACTCTTCATCTGTGACCTTTCAAGCACCTCTCAGTAGTATTAAGGGTGGCTTTTAGGCCCTAGAAAAAGCTTTCACTTACTTATACGATAAGTATTTAATTTGGACGCTGAAATAACAGCATTACTATCAATGCATTTCCACAGTGTATTTTGGCTTGAAAATATTGTTTCGCTTGAAGGGTGAGCACTTGGAGAAGAGCGATTGAAATAGGTGGGTGATTCTGGTTTTGGTTAGCACAAAGGGTGTAACTTTAACAAATT
The DNA here is from genome assembly GCA_020284085.1 of Aporrectodea caliginosa. Taxonomy (NCBI): domain Eukaryota; kingdom Metazoa; phylum Annelida; class Clitellata; order Crassiclitellata; family Lumbricidae; genus Aporrectodea; species Aporrectodea caliginosa. Next base: position 205,491 of record JACEVL010000078.1, read on the forward strand.
CGTTGGCTAGATCTAAGAAACCATGTTACATTTGTGGGGACTTTAATCTCAATCTACTCAACCGGGATTCTCATCTTCCCACCAATGAGTTCTTAAACAACATGTTTTCTGCTTACTTCCGCCCATTAATAACCATGCCTACTAGATTTACTGGCCACTCCTCCACCTTGATAGATAATATATTTTCCAATACCTTAAAATATAATGAATATTCTGGTATACTGTACGCTGATGTTAGTGACCATTTACCTATCTTTGTCATCCTTGACTGCAAATTAGAGCTGCTGCCAAAACCTAAACATGTACTGAGTAGGCCTAAACATGAGCAGGCTTTCAATAACTTCTATGCACAGATCGAAAATGAAACCTGGGAAGATGTTCTTAACCTTGAGAACCCTGATGATATCTCGACCTCCTTAAATGATAAACTTAACTCACTGTATAATTCCTGTTTTCCACTTAAGCTAATTAGGCTTAGAAGGTATAAAACGATAACTAAGCCATGGCTTTCCAAATCTCTATTAAAATCATGTAAAAATAAAAATAAATTGTATAAAAATTATCTAAGGAGTGGGTCTACTGACTGCTATAAGAAATATAGCACCTATAAAAATAAACTCACTAATATATTACGTAATTGTGAGAAACAATACTATGTCAATAGACTAGAAGTCTGTAAGGACAACCTTAAGGAAATTTGGGGGTTATTAAAGAAGCTTTGCATCAAAATGAGCCCCCAGGGATTAGGTCCCCTATACGAATTAACGATAAACTACTAGAAGACCCCACATTAATTGCTAATGCTTTTAATGAGTATTTCGCTACTCTAGGACTAAAAATGGCCGCCGAAATCCCTACTTCCTCTACTTCCTATGACAGTTACCTCAAAGACATGAATAGTCACACCATATTTTTAGTCCCTACCAATGAGGCCGAAATCCAGGCCATCATAGCTAGTTTGAAAAATACCAAAGCCACTGGTTCACTCGATTTACCAGTTGATATCATAAAACGTATTGCCAAGTATGTATCACTACCGTTGACCCACTTGGTCAATCAATCTTTCTTAACAGGCATTGTTCCCTTTAATATGAAAACTGCCATCATCTCCCCTATATTTAAAACTGGAGACTGTCTTGAGATAAAGAACTATCGTCCCATTTCCAAGTTAAATTGCTTTTCTAAGATTCTGGAGAAAGCTATGTACAAGCGAATATATGATTTTCTTTCAGTTAACCAAATTCTATATGAAAAACAATTTGGATTCAGAAAGAACCACTCTACCAACTTAGCTATTATCGAAGTCCTAGACAATATTTCCGAAGCTATGGATGTAAGTAGTTGTACTCTGGGTGTATTTTTAGACTTGTCAAAAGCATTCGATACTTTAAATCATGACATTTTACTTGCCAAGCTATACCATTATGGTATTCGTGGGATTGCTCTGGAATGGTTTAGATCCTATCTCAAGGATAGATATCAACGGGTTTCCTATGCAGGGGTTCTCTCCAGTCTTGCACCCATACTTTGCGGGGTTCCGCAAGGTTCAAATTTGGGTCCTTTATTATTTCTCATCTACATAAACGACATCACAACCTGCTCCCCCACCCTGCAACTGGTACTTTTTGCAGATGATACTTCGGCTTTTATAATGGGAAAAAACTACTATCAACTATTCCAAATTATGAATTTGGAGCTTAGTAAGTTATCTTGCTGGTTCCAAGTGAACATGTTATCACTTAATATAAAGAAGTCAAACTATGTTTTATTTAACCCTCATGCGACCAACTGGGGTCCTGGGGGACCCCAGCGCAGCATAGGCTTGTGCTACTTTTGGGCTATGAGATATTTTTTACGGCATTTTATGAATTTGTCACCTGGATATCGCTCACTGTTTACGTCTAGTGAAATCCGGATTTGCTCTTACGGTTATTTTTTAAATAAATAAAATCCAGTGGGGTCCCGGAGGACCCCAGCTTTAGCAGTGCATTTTAGAGAACTTAACGGTACTGTTTGAACATTTATTATGACAGCGAGAATTGGTCTGGCGCGATACAGTGCAAAAGAAGCACTACGAATAATTCTTGACGAGAGTGACGACAGCACAGATAATGACAATGACTCAGTTTCAGAGAATGATGATCATGTATCTGAGTACTCTGAACATAGCGATGTGGAAAGTGCAGATGACGAAGTCGACATAGGTGCGCAATGCCTACCTGCTCCAGCCAACAGTGGTCAAAACAGTAGGCCTATTTCAGTTGGAACAAGAGGTCGTGGTCGTGGTCTGCGTGGTAGAGGAGTAGGAAGACAGCAAGGTGTTGCAGTTCAAGCAAAATCGGCTTCAGGTCATCTGATGACTGGCAAAAACGGCTTTCTTTGGGAAACACAGCCACCGGCATCAGGCCGTCGGCGTGTTCAAGATATCATTCGAACACCTGCTGGTGTAACTGCCACATCACGGTGTGACACAATTTTTGATACGTACCAGCTTTTCTTGACCCCGGAAATTATTGACGGAATTGTTCTTCAGACGAACAGGGAGGCAAGGAGACGAATACGTGCCTGGAATGAACAAAATCCTGAAAATCAACGCGCTGAATGGAAACCTGTCAATGACAAGGAAATGATTGCGTTCATTGGACTCTGCATACTGGCAGGTGTCTACAGAGGAAATCATGAGCCACAGTCAAGCTTGTGGTCTGAGCGTGAAGGCAGGCCAGTTTTTGTTGCAACCATGTCTAGGACACGATTTCGCTGCATCATGAAGGCTCAAAGGCCAAGGCCAAGCGTCGGCGATGCTCATTGTGTCAACGCGGTAATGACAAGAAGGCAGCACGTGAATGTACTCTATGCAACCGGCCAGTGTGTGGCGAACACAGTCAGCAGCAAGCTGTTTGTGATAGCTGCTATTAAAACTATTCAGTACAACTCATGACAATGTTTATTTCAGCAATTAGTTAGGTCATCTTGTCCAGTCTTGACACTCAGTAAAACACTAATTTTATCTTATCAGACTATTAGATGGTAAGCAATACCCAGGTAAACAATGACAAGTTAGAACTTTAACTTGTAGCAAAATAAAGTGACGTTTCAACAAGAGCAGAATGCATAAACGTGTGAGTGACAATTGGGGTCCCCCGGGACCCCAGTTGGTCATATTAAGGAGTAAAATATGTTGGTATTTAAAAGCAAAAAGTCTAGGATACCGAATACTTTTGACCCTACATTAACTATCGATAACGTTCAATTGTGCAGAGTCTCTAAAGTCAAATTTCTGGGGGTTATCATTGATGAGAACCTTACTTGGAAGGAGCATGTGGAGCATGTGAAGAACAAAGTAGCCAAAACTGTGGGGATCATTCACAGACTTAAGGGGTCTTTACCAGCTCACTCTCTCAAGTTATTGTACACTACCCTTCTACTGCCTTATTTAAATTATTGTACTGTGGTGTGGGCAGGTGGGTATCAGAATATGCTTAAACCTATATACATCCTCCAAAAAAGGGCAATAAGAGTTATCAGTGGAGCTCATTATCTAGCAGAGAGTTGCCACCTGTTTAAGTCCTTAAACCTTTTAACAATTTACGACATTTATAAACTTCAACTTGCAATGTTAATGTACCGGCACCACAATGGCACTCTCCCAGCTTTATTTAACTCATACTTCACAGTGATTACTGATGTACATGATTATAACACCAGACATAGACAAAACTACAGAACAGAAAAAGGCAGGATAAATGCTAGATGTTTCTCGGTCAGAATAAAAGGACCGCAGTTGTGGAACTCTATTGATTCTTGCATGCGTGAACTACGCTCGCTGATTGCATTCAAGTGTGTATATAAGACTTTTCTGATTGACCAGTACTAACTCAGCAACTCATAACTTGGAGTGTGATGCTGACTATTATCGTTTTAACTATGAATACTGTTACTAACTGTACGGCTGCCTTAGCCTGTTAACCTAATACATTTTGTTGTTGTATTTCTGTGACTGGTAACCAATGGGGAAGACTAGATAAGCTGTCCCAGCTTCATCTCCCCATGAATCATTTGCTACCTGACTCGCATACTCATATTCTTTTGGCTCACATACTGTTAAACTATAACGTGCTGTTAGATAATTTAGTTGTTTAATGTGATTGCTGTTTATGCACTGTAATTTTGAATTTGAATGCAAATGGTTCAATAAACTCAAACTCAAGTAACACTATATTTGCAATGCATTTCTACAGTGTATTTTGGCTTGAAAATAGTGTTTCAGTTGAATGGTGAGCACTTAGACACTGTTGATTTAAAAAGCTGGGTGATTATGGTTTTGGTTAGCATAAAGGTTTCTCTTCAGGACCTAGAGAGTGCATTTTCATACCTGGACGATAAGTATGTATTTAGTAGGGTTCAGTAACAGCATAATTTGCAATGGATTTCTGCAGTGTATTTTGGCTTGACAACAATGTTTAATTGAAAGGGTGAGCACTTAGACACTGTTGATTGAAAACGCTGGGTGATTATGGCTTTCGTTAGCACAAATGATGCCCTTTGGGCCCTAGAAAGGGCTTTCACATACCTAAACAATAAGTATTGAAATGAAAGAGTCAAGTAACACTATATCTTGCAATGCATTTCTACAGTGTATTTTGGCTTGAAAATAGTGTTTCAGTTGAAGGGTCAGCACTTATGAGAAGAATGATTGAAAAAGCTGAGTGATTGTGGTTTTCGTAAGTACCAAGGGTGCTCTACAGGCCCTATAAAAGGATTTCACATACCCAGACGATGAGTACTTAATTGGAAGGGTCCAGTAACAGCATTATTGGTAATGGATTTCTACAGTGCATTTTGCCTTGACAATAACGTTTCAGTTGCAGGGTCAGAAATTAGAGAATAGTTACTGAAAGAGATGGGTGATAGTGGTTATGGTCAGTACTAAGGGTGCTCTTTAGACCCTATAAAAGGATTTCACATACCCAGACGATGAGTACTTAATTGGAAGGGTCCAGTAACAGCACGATTTGCAATGGATTTCTACAGTGTATTTTGGCTTGGCAAGTCTTTCAGTTGAAGGGTGAGCACTTCGAGTAGAGTGATTGAAATAGCTGTTTGATTGTGGTTTTGGTAAGTACCGAGGGTGCTCTACAAGCCCTATAAAAGGCTTTGACATACCCAGACGATGAGTACTTCATTTGAAGGGTCCAGTAACAGCACTATTTGCAATGGATTTCTACAGTGAATTTTGGCTTGACGATAATGTGTCAGTCGAAGGGTCAACACTCAGAGAAGAGTGATTGAAAAAGCTGGTTGATTGTGGTTTTGGTAAGTACCAAGGGTGCTCTTCAGGCCCTATAAAAGGCTTTCACATACCCAGACGATGAGTACTTCATTTGAAGGGTCCAGTAACAGCACTATTTGCAATGGATTTCTACAGTGAATTTTGGCTTGACGATAATGTGTCAGTCGAAGGGTCAACACTCAGAGAAGAGTGATTGAAAAAGCTGGTTGATTGTGGTTTTGGTAAGTACCAAGGGTGCTCTTCAGGCCCTATAAAAGACTTTCACATACCCAGACGATGAGTACTTAATTTGAAGGGTCCAGTAACAGCACTATTTGCAATGGATTTCTACAGTGTATTTTGGCTTGACAACAATGTTTAATTGAAAGGGTGAGCACTTAGACACTGTTGATTGAAAAAGCTGGTTGATTGTGGTATTGGTTAGCACAAAGGGTGCTCTTTAGGCCCTGGAAAGAACTTTCACATACCTAAACAATAGGTATTTAATTGAAAGAGTCAAGTAACACTATATCTTGCAATGCATTTCTACAGTGTATTTTGGCTTGAAAATAGTGTTTCAGTTGAAGGGTGAGCACTTAGACACTGTTGATTGTAAAAGCTGGGTGATTTTGGTATTGGTTAGCCCAAAGGGTGCTCTTTAGGCCCTAGAAAGGGCTTTCACATACCTAAATAATAAGTATTTAATTGAAAGGTAGCAGTATATCTTGCAATGCATTTGTACAATGGATTTCGCATTGGCAATGGTGATATTCTTGAAGTGCTACCACCTAGACAATGGTCATTGAAATAGATGGTTGATTGGCTGTTTCTATAGAACTCAGGGTGCTTTTTAGTTCCTAGATACGGCTTTCACATACTTATAAGGGTCTAAGTATTTTATTTCAACGATCAAGTAACAGTAACTCTTGCAATGCATTTGTACAATGGTTTTTGCATTGTCAATAGTGGTATTCTGGAAGGGCTACCACTTAGGCATTGGTGACTGAAACAGACGGGTGATTGGCGGTTTCTATAGCACTAACGGTGCTCTTTAGTTCCTAGATACGGCTTTCACATACTAAGGATACAAGTATTTTATTTCGAAGGTCAAGTAACAGTATCTCTTGAAAAGCATTTGTACAATGGATTTTGTATTGCCAATAGTGGTATTCTTGAAGGGCTACCACTTATGCAATGGTGGTTGAAACAGACGGGTGATTGGCGTTTTGGATAGCAATGAGGGTGCTCTTTAGTCCCTAGATACGGCTTTCACATACTTAGGGTCTAAGTATTTTATTTCAACGATCAAGTAACAGTATATCTTGCAATGCATTTGCACAATGGATTTTGCAGATCCGAGTTATACGGAGAACGCTGTCGCTAAGCGCTGCCGCTGTGCTAATACACTCCTTCGTCCTCACACGTCTTGACTACTGTAATGGGGTCCTCCTGGGCCTCCCTGAGTTCCGTCTTCATCAACTTCAGCTTGTTCAGAATGCAGCAGCCAGACTTCTGGCTGATCTACCGAGATATTCACACATATCTGACTACATGCGTCATGAGCTCCACTGGCTTCCAGTTGCTGATCGTGTGCAATTCAAAATTGCTACGCTGGTTTGGAAGGCTACGACTGGTTCTGCTCCGGACTACATTGCTGAACTGTGCCTTCCAGTTGGTACTCAAATTGGTCGGCGGGCTCTCCGGTCTGCCTCGCGAAATGACTTGATGATACCTTCGTTTCGAACCACCACCTGTGCTCGTCGGGACTTCTCGATTGCGGCGCCACGGATCTGGAACGCTCTTCCGCCGTCTGTGCGTGCTGCACGCGACTATATAGTTTTCTCTAAACTCTTAAAGACGCATTTTTTCCAGCTGTTTGATGGCCACGTGTAGAGCGCTTCTGAGAGACTCTTAAGTGGCATTTATAAATGTTTATTACATTGCAATGACAGTATTGGTAAATTTCAAGGGCTACCAATTAGACAATGGTGATTGAAACAGACGGGTGATTGGCGTTTTGGATAGCACTGAGGGTTCTCTTTAGGCCCTACAAAAGGGTTTCACAAACTTAGAGGATCAGTATTTTATTTCAAGGATCAAATAACAGCATCTCTTGCAATGCATTTGTGCAATGAATTTTGCATCGATAATAATCAATTATCGTTGGGATCGTGCGCTGGATCCCTTCAAGCACTTAGGGTACTGAGAGCCCATGGGCTATCTCCCGAGGCGCTGTCCACCGTTGCCAGGGCCACGACAGTCTCTCGTCTCCTCTACGCGTCGCCCGCCTGGTGGGGATTAACATCTGCAGAAGATCGCTCGAAACTTGAACGCTTCCAGAGGAAAATGCAACGATTGCAGTTCCTCTCATCCGACATCGAGCCACTCACGATGATGGCGGAAGCCGCTGACGTGCGTCTGTTGAGAGCGGTGACAGTAAATGACGCGCATGTCTTGCGGAGACTCTTTCCACCCACTGCTCAGCGCCATTACAACATGCGCCCCAGGTCTCACCCCTTTCAACTTCCCGCAAAAGACGACAGAAATTTCATACCAAGAATTCTTTATAAAATACGGTAGCATATAGCCTACATACTCTAATTTAGGCTTTTCAATAAACTGTAAACTCAGCAACTATACCACATATATTAGATCTGTTTTCCTTTCCATTATGTAACTCACTGCGGTTTGTCAGTTTGTTCTATTAAATGAAAGATATATATAATAATGGTAAGTTCCGAGGGCTACCACTTCGAGAATGGTGATTTAAACAGATGATTGATTGGTGTTTTGATTAGCATTGGGGGTTCTCCTTTGGCCCTAGAATGGGCTTTTGCATACTTAGACGATAAGTATTTTATTTCATTGGTCAAATAATAGCATTTCTTGCAATGTATTTGTTCCAATGGATTTTGGCTTGACACTGATGGGTTAGTTTGAAGGATTACCACTGTGAGGATAATGATTGAAGGTGATGGATGATCGCCGTTTTGGTTAGTATCAAAGTTGCTCTTTACACCCTGGAAAGTGCTTTTGCATACTTATATGACAAGTATTTTATTTCAAGGGTCAAATAAGGGCATTTCTTGCAATGCAAATTGTCCAATGCATTTAGGCTTCACAATAATGCAGTGTGAAGCTTGAACACTGGGAAAAGAGTTTTTGCAGGAAATGAGTGATTAGGAAGGATATGTAAGGATTAGAATTATGGTAATAGTACTCTGGTAAAAATTCCACATGCCGGACTTTTACATAATGCAGAAGAAAAGTAAGTAAGTAAGTGTATTCGTTATTACACCACTTGCAAACGCACAAGTAGGCCTGTGTCAGTTTCAATGCAGACTGATAGCATAAAACACCTGCAAATCAATCGTGTGGGAAGTGTTAGTGCCTCATAGACGGTAATTAGTGAAGCGTACGACTGCGCGGCCTGTTCGTGTCTCATAGGCTTAACGCGTCAACTTAACGCAATATTCAGCATTGTATTAAGTTGAGATGTAATAATAATAATAATAATAATAATAATAATAATAATAATAATAATAATAATAATAATAATAATAATATAATATTTGTTCTTTAATTAAGCGCCTGACAAACGCACTGCGCTGTACATTTACATGTTATGCAATTGAAATCTTAACTAGTTAACTACTAACAGAACAGACAGCTTGCAATACAACGGCGCTAATAGCAGCCTACAAAGCATATCCGCCCAACGGGGCTCGAACTCGGTACCTCGTGGTCTCTGTGCCAGATGTTATCCAAAGTACCTCCATGAGTAAACATGGGCACACATGTTAAAAACGAGTAAAGGTGGTGTACAAGCAAAGGAATTAGTGTACGGGAGTTAGTTGCGATTCATTCGCTAGGTGGCGGCGCTCAACGACGTCCGCGCAGCAGACCGGAACGTTGGACACACGGCTATCATGTGAATAACGCGTAGACGAAATAGCTATCTAAACAAGCCAATAAAGTCTCAAAGTTATAGACGGACTGTAGCTAGTATTACCTACAGGCCGTCGGTCCAATGTCCAACAAACAAAAGCCATGGCCATATGCGCAGCATATTGAATCTGGGACCCCATCTTTAGTGGGGTAGATTCTTGTCACATCATCGTAGGCGAAGCCGTGCCATGGCAATATGCGCAGCATATTGAATCTGGGACCCCAGCTTTAGTGGGGTAGATTCACGAACCCAGGCTTGCGCAGCAATTGTAACATCGAATCGAAGTGCCATCCGAAAACGCTAAACAAAAAAATAATCCTGACTCTTAGCCTTTCCTCCTTGTAACTCGGTAGAGTTACGCATAGCGCAGCGTACTCAAAAGTACCTCCATGAGTAAACATGGGCACACATGTTAAAAACGAGTAAAGGTGGTGTACAAGCAAAGGGAATTAGTGTACGGGAGTTAGTTGCGATTCATTCGCTAGGTGGCGGCGCTCAACGACGTCCGCGCAGCAGACCGGAACGTTGGACACACGGCTATCATGTGAATAACGCGTAGACGAAATAGCTATCTAAACAAGCCAATAAAGTCTCAAAGTTATAGACGGACTGTAGCTAGTATTACCTACAGGCCGTCGGTCCAATGTCCAACGAACAAAAAGCCATGGCCATATGCGCAGCATATTGAATCTGAGACCCCATCTTTAGTGGGGTAGATTCTTGTCACATCATCGTAGGCGAAGCCGTGCTATTAATAGCCGCGGTCAAGTTGAGGTGTGCCTAGCTATTAATAGCTGCGGTCAATATAGATTCCTTGAGTAGAGATCCTAAGTGGCCGAGTGGGTTGGTGCCCGCTCGTCACCCCGGCGGCCCGGGTTCGATTCCGGGTCGGTCGGTTTATCAGAGATTAATTTCTCGGATCTTTACTGCGGGTGGCTCGGTCGCAATTTAAACGTGGAGTACGAGGTTGCTTTCTGCCTCCGACACTAATCATCTTCGATATGAAAAAAGTGTCGTTAAGCCGAAACAATTTTTTTAGATTCCTTGAGCCGCGGGTAATGTACCATAGCCGCTTGACTTCCTGTTGTCGTCGAATGATCGCTTAACGGCTCAATTCGTTTACATTTTCTCTTCTTAATTTAGTTTTATTTGGTTGATTTCCTTTTTTTAGCACAAATATATTCGGGAATATGAAATATATAAGGGTAAACGTTTAAATTGATATGGGAATGCTTTTTAAGTCAGAAAATAATTTACGACGCTAAACTACACGTTTACCTCTTTTCAATAACCCTTTTCAATAACTCATTTCAATAACACTTTTCAATAACTCTTTTCAATAACTCAACGCTTTTCAATAACTCTTTCAATAACTCTCTTTCAATAACTCTTTTCAATAACTCTTTTCAATAACTCTTTTTCAATAACTCTTTTCAATAACTCTTTCAATTACTCAACACTTTTCAATAACTCTTTTCAATAAATCAACGCTTTTCAATAACTCTTTTCAATAGCTCTTTTCAATAAAAAAGTGACCCAATTTTCATGGGTCCAGCTTCTACTTACGGAAACAATTAGTTTCATCATTCCAAGCTTCTATTGCATCAAAAACTTCGTTTCATCAATCCAGCTTCTATTTACGGTAAAAATTATTTTCATCAATCCAGCTTCTATTGAATCGAAAACTTAATTTCATCCATCCGGCTTCTATTTACGGTAAAAATTATTTCGATCAATCCAACTTAAATTTTGAACACAGGAATGTTTTCACCAATCCCACTTCCATTTAGGGAAACAATTTCTTTCATCAATCCAGCTTCCATTTTAACGTGACAATATCAATTAATTTAGCAACGTAAACTACGACTTTACCCCAACTTCTATTTAAACACAGAAATGGTTTCATCAGTCCCACTTCCATCTATCCAGCTTCCAATTTAATTTGACGATGTAAAATAATTTACCAACCTAAACTACGGGTTTACCATATATCCGAATCCAGCCAACCTTTAAATTTTAAAAAGATTAGCTGAAAACGCTTGGTTAAAACAGGTGTCGAACAACCAAAGAAGCCCTACAGTCACGGTATAGGCCAAATAGTAGCCTATGTAAATAGAACATAGTATAGCCAACTTAACGATTTCTTAGGTTTTATGAGACGCCATTATAATATTTTGGGTAAGACGCGCACCCACGGATAGAAGTTTCTCAGATTTTAAATAAATTTAATTCTACTTAGGCGTAGCATTGCGTGGCGCTGCCACCTAACGAGCGGTTTTAAGTAGCCCTACGAGGTAATTAAGCCTACTTGCATGGTCTATGGAATCTGAGGTGTTGCAATACACACTACACAATGAGTCTATAATTAATCTTTACAGTTTTCCCACCATATTTTTATAAGAGAAAACTTTTGGTTTGTAACAGCATCTTAAATTGGTCTTTTTTATTGAATCAGGAGGTCTGATGATTTTACACATTATAGGCTATATTATTATAGGTTATTATAGGTACGACATCAGCTGTTATCTGACACTGTCTTATCTCTCCGTTAGGTATACAATATCTTGCCATTGTAGAGCTGCTTAACAGTCGAATTACAGTGTCCCGGATTATTTCAAGTTTTTCTTATAATTAGATGTTACATTTTATTTTGCACCATCCCAGACAGCCACGTTTTGCAGGGCCCACGGGGTGCCGATTTTGATTGCCCACAGCGCATTATCATCGCTAGCCCAGAGGGTCGGAGGACGGGCAACGCCCGTCCATACTTCACAGGCCAGCGCTTGTGGACCCGTGAGGGAACGCAAGGGCGGACCCCTGCGGGGCCGGCATTTAGCGTCTTACCTCATCAAGCCCTAAGCGGTGCGCAGGCTGCGCTCTAAGGGTTTAGCTGGAAGGCCCAGGGGAGACCGGCGCGGGCAAGATGTCACTGCACCCAGCGTCGGCGTTTATAGTACCGCCAGTGGCAAATCATGGCCAGGTGCTGGACCTACGATTTTACCTATAGTTTGCCCACACTGTGTCACTGTGGGACCTACGATTGTGCACACAGTTTGCCCACACTATATCACAGTGGGTCCTACGATTGTGCACAGAGTTTGCCCACACTATATCACAGTGGGTCCTACGATTGTGCACACAGTTTGCCCACACTGTGGGCTCTATGAATGTAGTTGTAATTAATGGATTGTCAGATGAATTTTTATATGTCTTTTATATGTACAATTCCACCCAGACTAATGCACTATTGAGATTGGATTGAACAGCTATCAATGTAGCTAATGCATGACATAGAAAAAACTTCCAGTTCTATGGCAATAATTACGTTGAAGTTTACACGATTCAATATATTACAAAGAAAAACAAACAATGGAAAAGTTGAACCAGTTCTGAATTATAATGATTTCAGAGTTTCGTGGAAATGATTATATTGCATTAAACTATCCATTAAATCACAAAAATTACAATAAGTGGAACAGTTAATATTAAACCAGTTCTGTATAAGAATATCGCTTCAACTTCACTCTAACATATTATCACATTTCTATTGAAATAATTATATTGAAGTTAACACCATGCATCGTATCAGAGAGAATGACAAACAACAGAGGAACATTTCGGCTAGTTCTAAATTATAGTTATTTCAGTTTTATGTAAATCTATTGCAGATAAAACCAACTACCATAATAGAAACATTTACAAACAGCAGAGCCGCTAAAATACTAAAACAGTTCAGAATAATAACAAGTTAATTATTTATTTAAATTAAACTTCACTCTAATTACCTTCACATATTATTTGCATATTTCTAAGAAAATTATATTGAAGTAAAACATCGTTCATTGTATTGCAAAGAATAAAAAACAATAGTGGGACAGTTAACCCATTAACTATGAGTGTGTACTAAAAGTGACTGGGAACCAATGCAGATCATTGTTAAAGTGTTAAATATAACAATGTGGAACACATGACTTCAATTTGTAACGTGTCACCAACACGACATATCCGTTTTGAGATTTCTGCTTCTCTTGTACCCTCTAACCAACTAAACTATAATAAGCACACTGACCTTAAACTATCAGTGGGAATAACAAACGGCAAAGCAGAGGACTGGTCACCTGATCTCATAAGCAGAGGCCAAGAAAATGAAATCACTACGACTTCATACCCATGGCTGCCTCAGGTTTAGCATACGGGACTGCTCTTCTTCTTCTACTTATAATATATTAACATTGATATAGAAATAATATTAGCTTTTACCTATCCTATGTCCTGTCCCATGGACATTTTAAAATTGGAGTTGAAAATTCTCTGACCCATGGCAGGTGACATAAAGCTAACCTTTGTCTGTTGTTATCCTTTGGCTGGTGTGATGGGCCAATATGCAGTAATGCATAACTCTTGTGTCCTGTTGCATACATACATACATATAAATATGTATATACATACATACATACATACATACATACATACATACATACATGCATGCATACAGACCCACATACATCCCTACTGGTCCAGAGGCATGTCCAAATAGTAATTTAGTAGATATGCAGTTCATATTCAGTAAAATATTAGGGTATGAAGTGCTAGCGGCTTCATTTTCTTAAGAAGGCAGATGGCCAATCCTAGCGTTCAATGTCCAATATTCAGTGTATGGTCAATGTACTTAATATAGCTTCGTTGATACGAGATATGACAGAAGAAGCAGAACTCTTGAAACGGATATCTGCCCTGGTTATGACATGTTACAAATTGAAGCCATATGCTCCATATTGCTATATTTAACACTTTAACAATGAGCTGTATTGATTCCCAGTCACTTTTAGTACACTCTTGCCGTTAAAGTGCTAAAACATGGCTTTACTATTCCACTTCAAACATATTAACATAAATATGCAATAATATTAAAAATAATGAAACCCAAAAAGAATGAAAACCAGTGCATTCTATTGCTATCATAGCAAAATAAAGTTAAAGTATTTAAACACTAAACATCTTAAATATCTAATAATTTCACCATACAACTAGTAGTAAGAAATATATGTCACACTTAGTGCCTACATACGACTGTCTATGCACAATTAAAATACATTAAAATTAAATTATACATGAATATATTAGCCAATACTTTACCGTTATTCTACACTACATTAGGCTTCCTCAGAGAGAGCCTTTGGTTATAGGATTCCTCTGATTATTGGCTGCAGTAAACAATTACTTTAGCAAACAAGTAATAAATATAGTTCCACACTGAAGCATAATCTAAATTTAATAAATACTAAGGCAAGAGATGACGTCTACAGGTCTGCTGCAGTTTAAACTAATGATGCCACTCAGTGTGGAATGGTAGACTCGTTGCTGGTTGAATGATAAGGCTTTGATGCTTCATTGTTGATCCTCGTTCCTCTGTGGAATGATAAGGCCGTTACTCCTCGTTCCTCTGTAGAATGATAAGGTCGTTGCTCCTCGTTCCTCTGTGGAATGATAAGGCCGTTACTCCCCGTTCCTCTGTGGAATGATACGGCCGCTGCTCCTCGTTCCTCTGTAGAATGATAAGGCCGTTGCTCCTCGTTCTCGTTCCTCTGTGGAATGAAAAGGCTGTTACTCCTCGTTCCTCTGTGGAATGATAAGGCTGTTACTCCCCGTTCCTCTGTATAATGATACGGCCGTTGCTCCTCGTTCCTGTGTGGAAGGATAAGGCCGTTGCTCCTCGTTCCTCTGTGGAATGATAAGGCCTGTGCTCCTTGTTCCTCTGTGGAATGATAAGACTCCTCGCTCCTCTGTGGAATGATAAGGCCGTTGCTCCTCTTCAGGCTCACCGCCGTAACAAAACACAACCATGACAGCATTATGTTGCTATATTGCGCATTTAGATACAGACACACAACTTCATATGATAGAATTAAGGCACTGTTAGTCGCATAATTATAAGTGCATATAATTAAACACCATTTATCAAGTACATTGACTTGTGCACACAAAACACACACACACACACACACATCTATATAATACATCACCATAAGCGTAGCTACACTCCTCTTGCTTTTATATACTGGAACTTCTATTGACCAATGACCACAATGCCCAGGATTTTGCCAATGGTCTGTGAAGCTGCCTGCTCTTGAATTTCAGTCTTGCTACATGCCTGTATATCACCTAAATGTGAATATCACAAAGACGATCAGACCTGAAGCCCACCAACCATGAATTTTTATGTTAACGTACAGGTCCATGAGTGAGGGTGATCTGTTCTCGCCACCTCATCTTGCCACCAGAAGTCCAGTCATTGTATATGCTTGCAAGGTAAAACAGACATTTCAATACCTGTGTAACCTGGAGTGGATTTAAATACCCAATCTCAAGGTTGACAGCCTAGTATGCCAACGATTGACTATTCAAGCCAGAGGTCACTGTCGAAGGACCTTGAGCAAGTCCTTCACTTAACTGCTCAGAGCCAGCAATGTTCAGCTGTCTGGTCATGTCCGCACTTGTGAACTTTGAAAGGAGGGTAATATCAAATACAATTGTACTGTACCGTATTGTATTGACTACTGTGCACCCATTTGAATGTAACCTAAGACATTAACACATACAAAAGTTATCTAAATGTATGTGAGGTAACAAATTTGCTACTATTTTCATACTTTCAGTTAACAGACCAAGATATCGATAGTTTAAAGGTATGTCAAAACTGGCACATGCAGACATTCACTACTATTCAATAACATAACTCCCAGCACCATAAAACAGTCTTAGTCATACAGTTAAATAAATTATATTATCATTTTAATAATATTAATAACTTCTACAGCACCTGTATATAATGCACAAGACAACAACCGATGGCACACAAAAACCATGTTGTCATCATATCAACATCCAGGTCGGTCTGTTGAGCAGGGCGTCGAGAGCCAAGGCGGGCCCCAGGGCAGACACTTTTCACGGTCCATCAGGGCCCCTCGTTTTTTCAATTTTATCATTAAGCCCAAGTCTGATGTAAGCCTATAAAAAGGCTATCAAACTACATATGATGAATAATAATAAGTGTAATAATAATAATAACAATAATAATAATAAAAGTAAATTTCTGGTGTAAAAGGTCCATCTCTGACTCTAATTATAAAGAAATTACAGAAATATGAAAATGTGATAATGTGAATGTGATAAATTATTTTTAAATGACAGTTATCGCATTATGATATCCAATTGCAAGAGAATGAGTTGCTGCATTGTCTACATGGACTACATCAACAACTCGCTCTGTACCATGATCATCAACTCCACTTCTACTACTACTTAGGCCTACTAGTAATGATACTGTCAGCTTGATTTGCTGCATCATTCGCTTTTTATGAAATTGAAAATGCAAGACTTTGAAGGAGCGTCTGTCTCTCGTTTGTAATTCTGACTTTCATTAATCTTTCTTTCCTTAATTGAGCTCCAGATTTCTGATGATAATTTATCCTCTAATTCATCATCAACTTAATGGAATATAATATCAAATATTGGTAATTTGGTATCAATTATTTATTATGATGACTTCCATCCAGCAGCAAGTTAAAGTATTATTTATTTGAATAATAACTCAAATTTCAATTATTAAATTTTAAAAGATTTTATGCTTGCCAGAAAACCAATAATCAATTCTAGGCTGACTGCTGATGAATCTCCATTACTACCGTCACATTCGTTATTGTCTTGCTTTTTGGTAAAGAAATTCATTAGATCGGTTCCTCTATAACGCTTCATTACATAGTTAGTAAATTGAAGCAATTAAACTTGAAAATTTAATTTAAATCGTTTTTATTTAAAAGTAAACGAATGGATTAGCGACTGTATTCTGAACTTGAAGATCTGCTTTCACAATAGGCCGCGTAAAATGAACACTGGAGGCTGCAGAGAGATATTGAAAGAGACCGACTGCAAGAGAAAAAACGCGCGCGAGAGAGACAATGCAGATATTATTTCAAACATTCCTCAGCGCAGGAGCTCAGTATAGGCAAGGCAAAGGGTATAAAGCAGTGGTTGTAACCTAGATAGGCACTTCAGAGATCCTGAGTGGCCGAGTGGGTTGGTGCCTGCTAGTCACGCCGGCGCCCCGGGTTCGCTTCCCGGTCGGGTCGGTTTATCAAAGATTAATTTCTCGGATCTTTACTGCGGGTGGCTCGGTCGCAATTTAAACGTGGAGTACGAGGTTGCTTTCTGCCTCCGACACTAATCATCTTCGATATGAAAGTGTCGTTAAGCCGAAACAATTTTAGATAGGCACTTAGAGATCCTGAGTGGCCGAGTGGGTTGGTGCCTGCTCGTCACGCCGGCGCCCCGGGTTCGCTTCCCGGTCGGGTTGGTTTATCAGAGATTAATTTCTCGGATCTTTACTGCGGGTGGCTCGGTCGCAATTTAAACGTGGAGTACGAGGTTGCTTTCTGCCTCCGACACTAATCATCTTCGATATGAAAAAGTGTCGTTAAGCCGAAACAATTTAGATAGGCACAACGGATACACACGTCCGTGGCCCTGTGTAGATATCATGTATCATGAAGCATTCGTCATATAGGGCCGTGGCGCATTGGATAACATCTGGCAAAGAGACCGAGAGGAACCGAGTTCGAGCCCCCGTTGGGTGGATATGCTTTGTGTTTGCAGGCTGTCTGTTCTGTTAGTAGTTAAGATTTGTGTCTTGTGAATTGCATAATTGTACACTGTAACCGGTTGCGGTTTGTCAACCGGATTGTTGAATAAACGAATATATATATATATATATATATATATATATATATAAGCTATATATATATTATAGGGCCTACTACAGACTTCATTAGGCCAAAACCCACAGATTTCTTCAGTTTTAACACAATTTTAGACATTTTTGGGCCCTGCCAAGGGCCCCTTCCATAGAACCGGGCCCCGGGGCATCATATCAACATCCAGGTCGGTCTGTTGAGAGACAGCCTACGGTGGATAAACAATGTGAAAAAGTGAAGTTTTAGGCTGATAGCAAAATGGATTTGTGACTGAGCAGAACGAGCCAAACACGAGAAAGGATCTTGCTGAAAAGTCATAAGACTGTTGAATATGCACGATTCGATGGAAGTGGAACGAGAAGCAGAGGCAAGCCGAGACTACGCTAGATAGATAGGCCAAATACTGTTTAAATGAAGACATTTATTCGTACCCATCGCAGCCAAAATGGCTGGCGTCAGGAACTGAATATATATATATATATATTGCTGTCTCTGGACCCAGAGAATGGAACAGTCTCCCAGCTACAATCCGTCAATCTTCATCTGTTACGCAATTTAAATCAAAACTAAAAACTCATCTATTCTCATTATACTATGATTAAGAACACAGCGCAAACGCGCTTTCGTGCAAGACTTGTCTTGTTAAAGCGCGCTATAAATGTCTAATTGTATTGTATATATATATACATAATTATATACGCATGCTATAATGTGCATATACACTCACCTCTAAAGTCTTGTAACAAATGCCGACTTCTACTAGAACGATCCAAAACGGATAAATTACAACAACTGACCGTTTTATAATTTAAATTTTCAATAAAACCCCAACACAGGTTTCCTTGTTTGAAATTCCGCCATTTGTATTATTCGGCGATCTGATAGGCTGTAGAACGCTAGGGCAGCATTTAGGTCATCTTCGTCCATCGCCCTCTCCCACACCCCTCCCGTGACCCTCTCCCTCATCCACCTCCTCAGCCTACAACGGTGGTGTCGCTTGTTTTCCGATTGAATCCACCGCTGCGCCTTAATTACCCCTCCAAACCTCCCACCACGACTCTGACACGCGGCCCAATTTCGACAAGTCTGCGCAACACGAGGGCCAATGCTGGTCCTTCATCTCACTGTCGGCAAAGTCTGGCTCACCGTGTGCAAGACCAAGGCCCACAGAATTTTGCGACAGTCATTGAAATCATGGCAAAGTAGAGGAACGACCACACTAGGCCGACGCCTCCAGAAAGCAGACGGGTGCCGCCAGTGGTTCGCAGTGGGAGCGATGGGGGAAGGCTGTCTGGGATGCTATCTGCTCGATTTGACCTCCCCGGATTCTGGCCTGGCACCAAAACGTACCAAACAACCTGGCTGTTGCTGGATTGATTTGACATAGCGTTGGTGAATAAACTGGTCTCCCTGTCGTGGCTTTGATGTAGCGCTGAGATATTATTTTGTTCTTCACAGAATCTTTGTCAGCTTAAAACGCTCGTTAGGTGGCAGCGCCACGCAATGCTACGCCTAAGTAGAATTAAATTTATTTATAGCGCTCGCTCCAGCTCACCAACATTAATCAATCACTCATTCAGTCAATCAATCAACCAATCAATCAATAAGCCAATCGTCAATCAATCAAGCAGTAAAGCAATCATTCAGTAAATCAATCAATCAGTGACCCACTAATTTAACCCGGTCTCCACTCTTTCTCCATGTTTCAATATTCATACTATCGAAAAGTTTCCATCTTATGGTACCACTGGTTCGCGTAGGGTCTTGGCTTTACTTATCTAGATATTGACCATGGAATTGAAAGTCATCCAACCATATGATTTTTAACCGATCTGATTTGACTAAGCGCCGGTAAGTGGGGCAGATTTTAAACTGAACTTAGACATTTTGTCCATTTTGCTTTACATTAGACAACATTACATCAAATGACATTGCATATCTATAGGCGCATACATTAAGTTACGTCAGGTTAAATTACTTGATAATACAGCAACATGTTGAAAATTATAAACTTTATTATGAAATCCTATTGTTACGTTGTTTAGAAGGCAATAGATCAGGTGCGCATTTTCATAGCAAGCGAATACTGCATTTATGCAAGGTGCTAAATCCCAGAATATACTAACTTATTATTATGTTTATAAAATAACAGGATCACATATATACTTCATATTTAACAAAGCAACAAAACATAGCAAATTGTAATTGTGGTTCAGAAGACATCTACTTCGTATTTGAACAAAGGCAGATTAGGTGGGACTGACCACATGGAGCTCATATAGGACTCATGTGCAACCAGTATATAGAGCCCAATGCACATGCATATGATAGCAGAATAGTATCCCATCGTCCCTAGCTTCCTCTTAAAAGCTGTGATAGTCTCTACATTACTATCAGCCAAACTATTCCACACGTCTACAAAACTTGCACTGAAGAATTTCTGCCCTTCTTTGGTGTAGGCCTACTAAACAATTATTTTATTGCAAGTTTCCCATTACCCTTTTAATCACTAAACTTGATGACTGAGCACAGATTCAATATAAAAGAAGTTTCGTTGTTCTAACATTCGACTCTAACTCCATAACTCAGACCTAGAGAATAGTATTTCTTAAGGCACAATATGTCTCTGATTTCTTTTAGCGTCTCCTAGTTATTTTTACTGCAATTAAACATATATGTAACAGACTTCATTCGTGATGAAAATTCATTTGAAATAACAATAACTTTTAGGTTAACCAAAAAAATGCATAACACCTGAGAAACTGAACCGATTTAAAAAAGTTGAACAAACGTGCACACACCTGTCTGCATAATATCAATAAGCAACGCATGAAGCCATGAAGCCTTGAAAATCGTTGCCTTGTTAATGCATCATGAAATTACAACTTTGACACGTTCTTGTGCACTTTTGTCCATGGCTATAGCCGTAGACTAAAAAGTCTTTCTGCGTCACTGAACTGGTCAATGTCAGTAAGCAACAACGGAAAGTCTCCCATGAAACAAAACTAAAAGCAATGCAGCTCATCAATGTGCCTATACTTAACGACATAACATAAGCCAAGTCTTTTACGAAAGCTATACTATAAGATTTCCATTACAGAAGCACTAACACTCTCATTAACACTTTATCACACACTTGCATCACATTCTATGATAATATTACAGTATCAACCTAGTGTAGCCAAAATAAGCCTTGTACAGACAGTAAACATCTTTTGAACTTATAACAGATAAGTTTAAATTTCATGTCATCACATAATATGCTAGAAAACTCTATCTACATGCATTTTCAAGACCCCACAATGATTTTCTACTTCGCTAATTAAACTAACAAAGCCAAAGGAGCAGAGCATCCTCAAACAACAAAAGCCAATGCAACGAAGAGGGTGTTTCAAGTTGTTACTTCACCAATTCAGTATCAGGCATTTCCTGCCGATGTGTATGTACTACGTAGAGATTTTGTAATTATTACTCAAAGCAAATGAATGTTATTCTAGGTTACATCAACAGGATTACAACTCCAGAATGAACTAAATTCAAAATATTGAAAGACGATCTTTCTCGGAAAGTTAAGTAAGCATCACAGTTGAGAATCCCCTCTGAATCACTGACACAACAATATCAGGTATAACAGAAACTTTATCTGCCCTCATCGAAATCATAGAAACCATTTCCTAATCTCTCTAATAACAAACTTCTTCCTTTTAACAATACCCGGTTAGCCAAGTTAATTTCAAAGAAGCAAAGTTCAAACGACCTTTTACTGTCTACTAGATTCTGTAAAACCTAGTCACCAATCTAAGTGAATGGATATCAAACTGGTCTTTGGATACTTTAACAGTTGACCAATTACTAAATGCTTAATGCTTAAAAAGATATCTGTGTCGAGTTTTATTTGGCAGCAGTGGGGACAAACCTATGGCAAAAGATTAAATTATGGGGAAATGTATTTTGAGTGGGAGAAAGTCTGAACCAGTGGAATAATTCCCAATGGGCTGGGGCTAAATATCCATGTATTGGAGAAATAGCTTCAATTGGAGATGATCTGTGCCAGTTGTGAGAAGTTCCCATCTCCACTCCCAGAACATTCCACTATGATCATTTCTAACAGTTTTTTTTCCATTGGTACGGCAGCATTGAAAAATCTTGATTTATTTGCTTTATTTCCCTATTGCACTTATGACGTTGTCAGTAAACCTGAACTTTATGTGCGGGGATAAGTTCGTGCAAACAACTTGTTCACGGTCTTTACACAGAGAAAACTCGGTAGGATTGAACTCGCAACTGTTGGATTACTGACCATACCGCTACATAGTAAACCAGACGAGTACCCACGGTTGTCTGTTGTCTGTGTACAAATCACCTTAATCTAAAATACACTGAAAACCCTCTTTAACGCTTTTTTATGAGCAGCATTAAGGCCAATGCTATAAATACATTGCGTTTCAATGATCCAGGATCTTTCCAAAGTCAGTTCACTGTTGCTGGCCATCATAGTGATATAAGCATTCAATGATGCCTATTGCAATAAAGTTCATGTACGGAGATCTGATCGTCGCTCTTTGAATCTTACAACATGATTTCATGGTCCAATTAAAGCTCATTCATACGGGACAGATCATCAGACAGGCAAGGAAATGGCCACCCCAGTGAGCATGATCCGACACGTAACAGAACAACGAGAAAATGATAGTAATTATGAAGAGTTGCTTGGAACTTTAAGAAGTAATTGAGATATCTTAAGCAAGGATGTTGATGCAGTGTATATATAGGATGTCTTTGGTAATGGAAACAAAAAGTAGCCTACTAGAGATAACTTTAGCAAAGGCAATGAAACATATCTGGGATACCTTTAGCAAAGATAGTGAAAAGTAGTTGAGATAGTCTACCTTTAAGAAGCAAGCATGTTGATGCAAAATCTAGAGCGCCTGTAGCAACGATAGCATAGTTTCGAGATGTCTTTGGTAAAGATGATGGAAAGTATCTGGGGGTGTCTTCAGCAAAGATAATTACAGAAGTAATTGAGATACCCAAAGCAAAGAAGACATACTACAACCCCGGATAATACTTTACTTATAATAGAGATTAAATAAAACGGACCCTCGCATGTCACCGCTCAAGCCTTCACTGGATCTGGTAAACTCTGCTTATCGATATCAAATACAATAAGTCTGTGGTTTGCACTCTGAAGGTCGGCCACGAACATTCGGCCATTTGTCTGGTTGAGACAGATCCTCACGGGATAGCCAAACACCGCCTTATCTGAATCGAGAATGCTCCTAAACTCCAGAATGGAATTGAGAAGCAACAGGCGACTGTTATTACAGTCGGCAATTATAACACAACCCTCTCCATCAACGGCTAAACAGATCGGTCCGTCCATCTGTCCTATGGCTGAACCTTTTTTCTTCCCGAAAGACTTGATGATATCTCCGTCACCATCGATGATGCAAACGCGGTGAACGGGGTCGTCAGACATACCGTGACTGACCACAAAATGACCGGTGGTGAGTTTGATGGTGTGCAGCGGATGACTGATACCCGCCGACGATACATCGATCTCTCGAATCAATTCCCCTTCGGGTGTGTACTCCTTGATTGCGTTTTTACTGAACACAGTTAATAAGATGTTCGCGTCATTTGTTACGGACAGACGACCGAAAACGTCACCGGTCGACCATCTTTTCGTGACATTCCCATTTGGGTCGACCCTCATGATCTCCTTGTCTTCGCCTTCGTTCTTGCGATCGCTGAAGTAGAGGCACTTGTAGCGTCCACAGGCGGCCATGTCGTCGGCGTTGACAAGCCCGATCAAAGGCCAGCCGCGGTTGTACCTAATGGACGTTGAGTCGTAGACTTCGATTTCGAAGCTCATGTGGCTGACGATGAACAGTTCCTTGTCGATGATTGCCAGGCCGTTGATGGGTCGCATTTCGCGGACCGTTGTCTTTGTGTTGACCGGACCAGCCGACCTCATCACGTAGTCGACGTTATCTACGAGAAGAATAAAACAAAAGAATGTCACTTGACCCATTGTTTATGATTGTTCGCCTGAGACGATTACTTTTTAGGAACCTTGAGCAGCGAGGTCTTTACTCAAGAACCATTGCTTCACGTCTCAGATTGACTGAGATTATTCGGATAATAAATGCAATATAATAGTATAATAGTAGTAATTATAATAATTTACGATTCAGTACTTCAATGCCTCCGCCTTCCGTGGTAATTTTGTTCAGCCGGAACTTGAGTTATAGCCGTTCCATACGTGATTAAATTATTCGTCTTCGGACACTATTTAATGCACATGAGGGATCATAGCTACATTGAGACAAAATAATATTAACAATAATTATAATAGGGCCTACTACTTTCCTCTATAAGTGCCTATCTATGTATATCCAGAACTTCATTGAAGTTGCTTTTTTGAGCACCTATACCACCGTTTAAACCATTGATCAGCGAAGACTAGCCATTCCAGCTTAAAGCTACCTTCTACATTTCTGAGAGATCAAAACAAATAAAAATAATCAATATGCTGACTTAATAGTTTTATTAATGTCTGAGTCCCTGGGGGATCCTGTGTACCTTGGGGCAATAATAATAATAATAATAATAATAATAATAATAATAATAATAATAATAACGGGCCTTATTATGGGATGCGACTGTGGTGGACACGGTGGCCGCCTCATACATCTCGGAGACAGCGGCCGCTGCTGGTGGGGCGGCAGAGATTGCCGCCACAAGGAAGCACGTCAGGTACTCAGAGCTGGAGAAGAGATATACCTTTGTGCCTGTCGCCGTAGAAACATTCGGTCCCCTCAACAGCGATGGCCTCGACTTCTTATCGGAGACCGGACGCCGACTGAAGAATACTACTGGCGACACTCGCGAAACAAGCTTTCTTTTTCAAGGCCTTTCAGTGATGATCCAACGCTTCAACGCAGTGGCTTTTCAGGGCACCATGTCAAGGCTGCCAGGATCCGACGAGCGGCGAATCCTGAACAGATGTTAACTGATGTCTCGTACATAATAATAATAATAATAATAATAATAATAATAATAATAATAATAATAATAATAAAAATAATAATAATTATAATAATAATAATAATAATAATAATATAATAATAATAATAATAAAAGTAACAATAATAGTAATAATGATACTACTACTACTACTACTACTACTAATAATAATAATAATGAAAGCAAGCAATCTAATAGGATTTCTATGATACTACACCTGGTCTTTGTTGGTACAGAAGTTTTCCGAGATCTTTCTGTCGCTGTATCAATTTGCTGACTTCATCTTCATGTCTCTGGTTTTCCTGCTGACCTGAAATTGAAAATGTTCAACAATGCGATGCATTAGAATTCATGAGAATGAAATACAAATTAATCATTAATATAATCATACTGTAACATAATTGGTTGGGTGACATATGAACGGGCGTCAAAAGAACGGGCGACATTTGAACGGCGACAGTAGAACGGTGTATACATGACCGGTGCGACTATTGAACGGCCGGACAGTTGAACGCGTAGCCTAACAGAATCTGATGACGGTGAACAATTTATCCAGAAAGTGAATAAAGTTTAAAAGCAATTTAAAAGCAATTGAACATGCGCTGTCTTGTCTACGCTCTCTGTTTAGTTATGGGACAAATAGGCAATTGAGCGTAAATACAAAAAAATTTATGCTCTGCCGTAGGTGGCGACTGGAGTACAATACAATACAATACAATAGTCGTTTATTAAATTAAAAGCTGACACAAACGCAACTTCTACAAATGGTTAATCTATGGGAGCAGTGTAAACAGTCTAAGAGACAAAGTAATGGAGTCCATAGTGCCATCCCTCCACTTAATTTTGTTGTCCTAGCAATGCCATCCATTCCAGCGCTGTATTGATTCCATAGGGCAACTGGGTATAATTATTGCCGACCCGTAGCTGTTTCCACGTCCTCTTTGTATGATGTATCAGCGTTCGTTTACCTTTGGTGCTAGATCCATACACTAACGCCATGATCTAAAATTCGAAATTATTTCCACACATCTAGTCCAACGTCCCGCTAAAATTCCGCCTCACTAAAAGAACTCCCACTCAACATTCAATATACGCCTACGCCCGTAAGTAGTATACAAGGAGTACACAATGCAGAGTATACAGAGTATACAACGCCGCACCTTGGGAATTGTCCATGAGTCGTAATACGAAGTCGCCGTTCAATTGACCGTCGTTAAAATATCGGCCCGTTCTACTGTCTCCCGTTAAAGTGTCGCCGTTCAATTGACCGCCGTTCAAATGTCCGTATACCAACATAATTAGAGCAGTCTCCCCTGCGGCCTTCGTGAGGTTCAAATAGAGCGATTTATAGTTAATCAGACATAATTTTATAAGTACATTATCAAGAACTGTATTATCATGAACTTTTCAGGATAATTATTAATGCTTAGCACAGTGTAATAATAATATAATGATATTCTTATTAAAATATTCCGATCCATGCTGCAAGCAAGAACCATGTTTTGGCTCGACTTTTGCAAGAAATGTATAAATAATGTTAAGAATGTAAAATATTTTAACTAATGAAAATACTCACCTTGACTGAGAAGTTGTGCCTTTTCGCTTTCCGACGAATCAAGTCTCGATTTCAGTTGCTGTATCTGCCCTACGAGCCAAGACAACCATAATCAGAATCATAATAATTTAGTCAGCACCCAATTGGGCTAAGTTAGCCCAAGCTACCAAAAATAATAATTGTGCTCGTGAATAAGCTGGTGCCCTGCGTTTAGCTTTATATTGTAAAGCTTAAGAAATTTGTAGCTTATGATTAATGTATTGCCGGCCTAACTATGGCTGTAATTAAAACTGTAAATTGCACTAATAATGAAATTGAAAATCAGTGTTCCTACCTTCCTTCTCTGCCACAATTAGACCCGATGCATCATGTGCAATTCCGAGTCCTATATCATCTGGAAATGAAGAAAAGACAAGTAAATGACTTTACTTGAGTGATTGGCTGGCTTTACTTTTACAATCTTGAAAGAATGTTGATGGTTTGCTTTGAGTGGAATGATTCTTAACATTTCGCTGCTCTTTATCTACGTTGGCAGTGCTTTGATTACAAGGCAGTGTGTTTCGTATGTTTTTATTGACTAGTCTTCCTTCCTGTCTTAACTTTGAATAAGCTATAGCCTATAGGTCCTATGAGAACACTTTCTATGCACATGAAGCTTGTATATATATATACTGACCTTTTGCGAGTAATTGCGTACATTCAATTGAGTTTCTCTTCATTGACTATCTATAGGCGAGAACATCTGTCTACTTCAAGTTGCAAGGTTTTTATTAGGGAAGACCGGGTCATAATGGTTTACTTAAGGCATTTTGAAATTTATGCCATATAGTTACTAAAACAAATTCTCGGTTTTCTTGCACTCAGACTATGCCAGCAGACCCAATGTACAGCATGTATTAGATTAATCCACTTAAGTATCACCCAGACTGAAGATAATAAAATTGCTGGGCACACAGCTATATATATGCACTGTCGATCAGATCATATTCTTGGGTCTACTCCTCACATCCTTCACTGTTGTTCTGCCCTTACGCGGGTCCAGGAATCCAATGTCGCCATTCCGCTCTGTTCTGTGTTATTTCCTTAAGTGCTTCGGGTCTGCATGCATTTTAAAAGACACTTTTGAAAGCTCATACAAAAGTGTTCCTTGGTTTCATTACTAGCATAACACAAACCATGAACTCTGTATTATCAGTCGATAATAAAAGAGAATCCAGGGACGTGACAAATTTACCATAACATCATGTAACATATCATAACAAGACATAGTATAGCATAAGATAACATAGCATGATATAACATAACATAACAGCGTTGTAAGTGGTTCAGAAGACATGCAATCTATGTTAGAACCACTGCAAGTAAACCTGGAATGTTCAATAGCCAATCCTGTCTGGTTTCTGCTTAAAAACTGTGATAGTGTCCACTGAGACAGTACTATCATCCAAACCATTCCACCAGTCTACAATTCTTGCAGGGAAGAAATCTTCCATAATCTCCCTTTCGGTTTCTTAATAAATTTGTGCCTGTGGCCTTGAGTCGCCTCACTTGGTGCTTTGAACGACGGAGTCTCAATTTCTTTCCATCATTCATCTTTTGCTTACAAATTAATGCTCGACTAATGTGAAATAAAAGTAATCTGAGAACACCAAGTTCATCATACTGAAACGCCCACCTGCCTGACCTCTTTGGATCTTGACCTCGAACCTATGTTCACATAACCCGCCTATCGATTTTGCTTTGACTAAGCGCCTGTTAATAAGTTGGTTCCCGCGACTTTGCTTTTTTGGGCGCTGTAGAAGTCTTGAGATTACGATTGCGTTTTTTATTCTATGCAGTATGGAAACGTGGAGATACGGTGACCCTAGTCTAAAATGTGGTTGGAACAGGAGCCCCATAGGCCTATACCTCCTCAAAATTAAACCCATGTGAGAACCTATTGGTTCAGTTCTACGTGCCTGTAAAAGCTACCACAGGAGACTTTTAATTGTCTTTCGCATGCAGACCAACTTATTTATTCTATGATAGCATATATGAGCAAGCAGTGAATTTGATAGATATTTTTATAGTGCTATATAATTAGCCATACATTAACCATGTGAAAGGCGACTAAGATACTTTTAACCATACATTCACAGTGAAGTTAAAAAAAACTGTCTCATAATGTCTTGGATAAACATTGTAGAAAGCAAAGCAACTGGGAGATATATAACAAATGCCAGTAAAGCCGCCTTGATATCGGTTTTATGGAAGTAGGCGACTCACTTAGAGGACCGTCATGTCCATTGTCGAGACCTTAAAACACAATGTGAAAGATGGAACCACAGCTTAACTAATCTAAAGCATTTAGCCATCGCTTCAAGTGAAAAATGCACAATACTTACTCTAAGCACTAATATATTTTACTAATACTATGTAGCTATTTTGTCTTTACAGAACACACAACAGCCAAATCAAATATATATCAGCAATTGCTACTCTCCAGTGACCGAGGGGATAATTATGCAGCTGTCACACTTACACGGATGAACTCAAGTCTATCATGGTACCTCCAGTGTTGGACCTTCCTCTTCCACAGTTTTCCATTGTGCGACATACATTCGTAAAGTACCAATATATATTCAAACTACTATCAAACATACCTATTTAAAACAGTTGGAAAGTAATATGTGCTTTTTTAGCTTGAAGTAAACGGCTCTACCTGTACATATACTGCTATAATGCAAACTTAGATACATACATACATACATACATACATACATACATACATACATAAATACACAATTTCATGCATGATTTCATACATACAACCATATTCACATACATACACACAAATGTACTTACATGCATACCTACATAAATAAATGCAAAATACATGCATCCATACATACATGTTTATATGCACTCTAACATTCACACATACACACATACATACATGCACACAAATATATATATATATATAAATATCTATACACATACGCTACAGTGTACATGAATCAATATTGCTACAACATCACAGGTATAAATACCTGTGGGTCTTCTTCTCCAGGATCTGTACAGGACGAAGAACAAGATCAAGACAGCGATCAAAGCAACAGCCAGAATGATGAGGATGATTATCAGAGCCGTCTTTCCACTGTCAGCCTGAACGGTTTGACCTAACAACAATTAAATGAAACGATTACAAATGTTTCCAATGCGAATAATACTCCACGTAATACCTTGAACATTATTACAATATTTTAGAATACAGCTATGCAATATTTCAGCTAGCTTCGAGAGGCAGCCATGTGTATGAAGTTTTCGCGACTTCATTTTTCTTAACCTTAGCATTTCAGAGTCCTCTCGCACACTGTCTCCTGTTCCAACTGACAATATGTGTACAGTAAGTGCACTCATTATAGCTGAGTTGGTAACGGCACAAATGAAACAGATAATATTATATCCAAGAAACATTTCTGCTTTGTAGTAATTTGAACCCGGACTTTTCATTTGAAACGCCAGCACGCTGAACAGTAGACTATCACCCATATATTTATACTTTTTATTATTATTTGTTTTTAATGCAATATTCACCCGGTATTTAAAAGGCGTGCATTAAAAAGAAGCCAAAGAAGAAATGATATTTACAGTGTCGAGAAAAAAACCAACATTGCTTAAAAAATACAAAATCTAAGATACATTACAAATTTAGTGAAGCATATTTTTTAAAGAATTTTAAACATTACAGGAGAGGAATCAGAGGATTTTGTTTTCATTCATAAATTAGGCTCAAAGATGGTGTCCTCTTTTGACTGTAAGCACACACAAATCTGGTTTTTTTCTTGTGTAATATGGCAAAGAAATCAATGAAGCCCATATCTCTTGCTGAAGTTTGGCTTTGATGTAGCAATAAAAAAGTGATTAAATCTTTGCAAAATTTATTTAATAACCGTTTGCCAAGTTCAATAGGTCAATCATCTGAGTTTAAGGACTGTTTCTTTGTTTCAGTAATATGGGCAAACAGCTAAATTACGATCATCAAATGAAATATCTGTCAACAAATGAAAGTATCTAATTTAAGCCCGCCTCTATCAACAATGTAATCGTAGCTTTAAACTCCAAATGTCTAAAGCGCACAGGGCACCAACTTATTCACGAGCACTGCGTCATATCAGAGGGGTTGTACAGAGGTCAATGTCCACTGAAGATTCAAGTCCAACCAGACGTTTTCATCCAAGGACAAAAATGAAGTTATAAACCACAACGGTTTCTTGTTAACTTTCATTCATTTAAAGATGCATGATAGTAAGACTAAGGATTGGATTAATAAGCGACTTTTATAATCATGACAAATTAAATGATTTGCTATAAATTCACAACAACTACAAAACATTTCTGCCTGGTAGGTATTTGAACCCCGACTTTTAATTTGAAATGCCCGTCTTTATCAAAATTGTAATCGCAAACGTTAAACTCCAAATTTCTAAAACACCACTGTAAAGCTGTGCACAGGGAACAAGCTTATTCACGAGCACTGCATCATAATTATCAGATATCGAGATGTCCACTGGAGACCCGAGTCCGGTTGCTAGAGAGACAAGAGAGAGGAGGCAGTGGCCAACCGCCCTCATATGCCTAAGAAAATGATGCTGCTATGTCATGGAAAAGTCCATAAATAAATAAATAACTCCTCTTTCAGTAGACAACATGCTTAAATTAATGTGCAATTGTCGAACTAATGGCTTGCAGACCATTTACAAAGATCTAGAAGTTATAAACCACAACTGAAACTTAGAGGAGCAGTGAAGTCATTCAGAGATATCACTTACTGACGTGAACGAGTGCAACAGATACAATGCAGGGTTTTTGCTTAATCTTGCAGTTAGCTTCACATCTGTAAAGTCCCACGTCTTTCAGGGTTCGATTTCGTCCAGGCTCTAACGTTTTCTCAGTGCCTTCGTGGTAGTACTTCCATTCGTAGGTACAAGATTGACTGCTGTTGGCTGAGCAGTGGACGTAGTCATTTAGCTGCTTGTCGATGATGGAGAAACTGTTGAAGGCATCTGAAAACGTGCATGCATTACAACCTTTAGTAAATTTCATTTACTTCAGTTAGTTACAAAACTACTTGATAAACTCTCAATTGGACAATTCGATTTGAAATTCTCCATATAAATAATATAAATGCAAGTGTGTAAAATAATCTGAAATTTGAACGCCATAAAGATAAAAAAAAAACATCCCTGAAAATAAAACAACTTAAAACACATCACAGTGTGAGTATAACACACTCTAAAAAACTTAAGTCATATCAAGTCTAAAGTAAGACAAAGCCAATTACTTGCTATAAGCTTATAATGTGTTATGCGACAGCAAATACATGTTAAAATTCTACACCAATGAAATTATAATGATTCACATTTCTACCTAAGATCTCAACTTCCAAGTAAAAATCTGGGATGACCTCTGTTTTAGTAGAATGCCAACAACGGTGACTCTTTTAGTTATCTGAGCATTGTTAACTTACTTACTAAGTTTTCGTTCTTAGAAATGAATTATAGCACATAATTATTAGGTCGGCATAGGTACAGCATATGCATTGAAAAGGTGCTAAATTAAGTCTAGATAACTACATATTAACATAATATCTAAACATAGAAAATTAAACTTGTAATAAATTCAACTTACACAATATCTTCACTGCATCAGATGTACATTTCATCGGATCCCCTGGTGTTGCTCTTGCTGCCTGACATATGTAGGACGTGTGATCCATAGCTAAGTCGCCTTTCATCGATAGGTTATAAGTTGTTGTATTTTCGACGGTTGCATGGGTAACTCCCGCAGTGATTGGGTTGTTTTCTCCGACCTTGCTCCATTCCAGCGCTGGGATAACGTTACCGTGATGCGAAACGCTGCAGGATAGTACTAGGTTGTCGGCATCTATGCCGCAACTGTTCGGACCAACCACTTCGTCCGTCCGCATATTAGACTGACAAACCGGGATGGTCTCTGACAACAGCAAACGACAATTACAGTTTTAGATATGGATGTGATTTGAAGCACGATCAAAGGAGAGCCTGTTAATAGTTTGTAAAATTTGAACTCTGTTGCTGGCCAGTGGCCCTGCAATCTGGAATTGGCTCCCTGTGGCTCTACGCCTGGTGCCAAGAGCCCTTGCGGCCATATTCAAGGGCCTACTCTAACTGTTTAGTCGGGGTTGGATCGGGAGTGCTCCTGAGTAGATAATCTTGACGGGGCCCTATATAAATCTCTGAAATGAATTAAGTTGTATTGCTCAATCAATTAGTCAATCAATCGGAATTTATATAGCGCCGCTTCAAGATCTCTACTCAGAGGGCGCTCGATTACTGTTGTAATGTTTGTGCTTAAGTCAAATGATTCTTCAAGAATAGGACCAGTCCTCCGATGACCATTGTTGATAAAAGCAGGCACCAGATTAACGATTAGGCCTATCTTACATTATCTGACCATACCTCATCTGACCTACCATGACCTGAACTAACCAAACCTTGCCTATTATACACCCTACCTGATCTTACCTTGCTTTACCGTCGTTTACCCTTGGGTAAACCATCTTACTAATTCTGCCAATTTTTTGGGTTGGTGGTCAAGTGCATCCATTCACCGACTGCTGCAGCTCTGCCAGCATTTCTATGAGCATTTGATGGGACCTATGTAGGCTCTATACAATCCCATATGAAAACACTAGTCCCACATGGGCTCCATGTGGGCAGAGAGCAGACTGAGAGAGCACACATCATTGTTAGATTAACGGCTTGGAAGTATAAAATACAAAATCTTAAATTCAGTAAAATCGTAAAATAGTCAGAGTTTGTATTCTACGTTACACAGAGAATCGTTTACCAAGTACGATCAACTGGGCCGAACTTCTGTTTCCAGTTCCTGCTTCTTCCTGGCAAATGTACCTTCCAGCGTCTCCAATTTCCACGCTCGTAATCAATAGATTCGATGCACCCGTATCAAAGTTATTTTCCAACTGGAACCGATTTTCGTAGTTCGGCATGAACCGTTTGAACCCATAGACGAGGTCCTTGTCCTTGGCCCCAACCGGAGTGCGGAACCATTGGATCTCAAGCTCCCGTTTAGAAGTGGAGCACAGAAACCTCACCGGTTGTCCTACCTTGACCTCGGTGTCACTCGGTATCACCGTAAGATCCGCATTCGCTGAAAGCAATATTATGATATTATACACTATACTACAGACATTTGAAGTGGTTAATAAGACGTGTAGAATAATCTGTGTTAGAACTACTGAAGTTTAACCTGGAACCTTTAGAGCCCATATCTTCAAGCTTCCTCGTAAAAGACGTGATAGAGTCCACTGAGACAGTACTACCAAACAAACCATTCCACAAGTCCACAAGTCTTGAATAGAAGAGTAGCTTTGCTTGGTGCTAATTCAAAGGACCTCTTCCAATGCACTGCCTCCATTTCATTGATATTCTGGCAGGCTTCATTAGGTCTATTCTGTTCCTCCTCCTCTCTAATGTTGCTACCCATACCTTCTCAGAGTATACCTCAAAAAGCATACCCTTTCAGTGGAAATTTGCACGAATATATATGCAATGTAATGAAATGCAGTGTAATTAGTAATTTATATAGCGCCGCTCACAATCGTGGCCATTCAGTAGCGCTTCCAGTGCGAGAACCCCAAGAGAAGAACTAAGTTTTAAGAAGAGAGAGATGAAGACAATGATCGAGAGAGGAAAGTCTCATGCGGAGTGAAGGGAAGGGCATTCCGTAAGAAGAGTCCAATGGTGACAAAGGATCAAGTTTGAGCAATAGTGGTCCTAGCTCGTGGGCAAAGAAGTCAGACTGGTCCAGAGATCGGAGAGGCCGATGAGAAGATGCAGAAAGAGGACGCATGAGATCCCTAAGATATTTCGGAGTAAGACCCAGTTTGGACTTGGTGACCAAAGCAAGGACTTTAAATTGAATGCGGTCAGAGAGAGGAAGCTGACCGTGAACGATGATATATGGCAGTATTTAGGAAGGTGAGCAATCAATCGAGCAGCAGCATTCAGAACAGTTTGAATAGGGCATAGACGGACCTTGGGAAGACCAATGAGAAGGGAATTGCAATAATCAATTCTGGAACAGACATATGCGTGGACAATGGATGTTTAGGTAGACAGGGAAGCAGATCTGCAAATAACCCTGAGAAGCCGAATGTGAAAGTAATAGGAGCGTATAAGGTTGGGTACACGAGCAGAAAACGTGAGAGAACTGTCCAAAGTGACACCAACATGTAGGTCACGCACACAAGTAGAAAACGTAAACTGGGGAAAGTTTTCAGAGAGAAGAGAGAAGTCAATTTTCAGAAGTTGTTGGGGTGTGCCAAGCCAAATGAGTTGAGATTTGGACAAGTTTGCGAAAGGCGATTGGAAGACATCCACAAACGCAGATCATGGGAAAGGGCCTCAATACGGCGAGCTAAAGTGAGTTGAGCAGACGGAGGACCATTAACATATGCCTGAACGTCATCAGCAAACAGGTGACCAGTAGCAGAGTAATTTGGAAACAGTGTGTGTGTATGTACGCAATGCACATACATACGTATTTAGCCTATGCATGTATGTATACATGCATGTTTTTTTGTATAAGTATATAAGCTTATGTAAGGCAGTTCTTAGGTAAGGTGGGATCATATAAGGCAGGATATATGATATGCTATGTTGTGGCAAATATGTATGGTAAATATGACGCAAAGGCCTAATGAAGTAAGGTAAGCTATAATGGTGTGGCAATCGTCTGTTGCATAGTGTAAAATGCACGGCTGCTATGACATTGGTGTAATAACATCAGGAACAGCCTACGCCTAGCAGGCAGAAAAGCCTTGCAGTGAGTTTGGTTGACAACTGGGCAAGTTTGCATGATCCCGGATTCGTAAGTGCCAGGCCAACGCTTGAAGACGCAGATAGATGTGCTTTCATGAAAGCATGACTGGGCGTCTGAGTCGAATCAATACTGTTTCTGTGCATTATGACTCATAATGAAAACAGAGCATAGATTGGAGTGGAAAATGAAATTATGCAAGCAATATAATGGGAGACAGGTTTATTAGACTTGCATCGTTTCCCTATAATTCACAGGATTACATTCAATGTTAAACATACTATACTCAGATCTGTATTACGTCTCATTGATTCAATGCATTATATTAACCCTTGAACGGTAACCTTTTTTTTACACCGGTCCTCGGTAACCTGGGGGTGTTTTCTACCCCCGGGGGTAACTACTGTTGTTTGTGAAGTAGGAACGAATTTGTCTAATTACAACGATACAGTACATCATAGTTTGATAATATTCTTTGTATTTAACACGGATATTCTATGCAGATGACTGACGTCATTACTATAATGACGTCATTGCGTCGTTATAATAAAACCAACAGCTCACATGTTGTCTGTTGGGTGCATCCCGTGTTACTCAAACCGGAGTCGCAGAAGTCGAGAAAGCGTGGTCGATGTCATGCGTGCCCCAGAAAAAAAGATATAAAAGTTGAAAACCAATGCACTGAATGTGAACAATTTGTTTGTCAGCAGCATGCTGAAAAGAAGCAAATATGTAAGAGATGTAGGCCTACAATTGAAGACGTCTTAGAAGACAGTCAGTAGAAGATGAAAGGCATGCAGTTACATTTTATGGTTGCTGACATGTAGTGTACATAAAAGATAACATTACCTGAGCTTTTATTTCGTATGTTATAGGTTTATAGATAACATTATGTTATTTGTTTGGATGTGGACTAACGAATTTCAGATTCTCCTTTGCTTGAAATAGTATTATGCAATTATTATTTCTTCATAACATCTCGTTTATCGCCGCCATATTGAAAATATGTTAAATATGGTGACAGTATGCACAATGTTTTTTACATAAATTGAAGCATGGTCAATGTCAGGAAAAGTCACCAAAGCGATTGTAAAAATTTCTAGTACTTCCTTTAATAGCAGCAGTTATAACAGTCTGGGGGTAGAAATTACCCCAGGTTACCGTTCAAGGGTTAAGTGTCTAGCATTATTGTCACTGGATTGCATTCATTGATTAAACAGAGAACTATTTCTCATAATTATCTTTATTAAATCTCAATTGATTTACAGGACAACATTCACTATTTGACATGTTATTCTAATATTCTCAGAGTTTTCTAAGCTCCCTATAACTCACATGGTTACATTCAATGTTTGTTTTCTCAGATCTGACTAATTCTCAGAAATCGCATTTATTATTATAGGCTACAGGGTACAGTATAATTATAAGTTCTAATTCAACGACAACATAACGTTTAACAACAGCTTACCAAAGCCCACAAGGACACTGAGAAATACAGCGATGATCCTAGTCATGACGCTTGGTTTCATTGCGGTCATTGCGCTGGTTTCACAATAGACCTGAAAGAGATTCAAAATTATTATGTGTAAGTGGAATATAAATAAAGAGCCGTTTGCTAAAGGCAATAATAAAACCTGAACAAAACCAAAGCAGGATAACAAACACAGCAGATCTACTAAAATATCAATTTAGTTTAGCCTACTATAAAACATACAAGTACATTATTTTGATCGTCTTGATCAATGTAATACAATTGGTAGTTATACAAACTCTATTAGTTATATTACACTAATTAGTCTTCTGCACTGACTACACAATGTAATCGTAATGTTAATCATAAGCTCGGAAATTTATGAAGCACTATAGTTGGAAGTAAGCACACGAAACGACCTTATCCACGACCACTGAGCCAAGTCAGAGGGCTTTTACCAAGTGAATAATAAAACCGGTTGTTAGAAGAGCAGTAAGTAATCGTAATCGTAATCTCCACACTTCTAAAGCGGAAAGCCAAGCGCAGGGCACCAGCTTATTCACGAACGCTGCGTCTAGTCAGAAGGGTTGTCCAAAAGGTTGTCCGAGGGAGGTCCGAGTCCGGTGAGAGAGAAAGAGACGGATGAGCTGTTACGGTATGTTCATTCATTTATTCATTCATTCATTCATTCATTCATTCACTCATTCATTGGATTTATATAGCGCCCTTCCAGATATCTACATAGAGGCGTTCCCAGCCTAACCCCGGCGACAAAGAAATTGAAAGAATTGTTTTCAGATGCCTGTAAAAGGTGTATGCCAAGTCCCTAACTTCTAACGCACCATTGTTTATAGGCTAAATGCAATTTACACCGCAAGTGACCGATAAAACAGTTAGGCCTAAGGCTTAGGATGACAGAAATTAGAAGGAATTGTAACATCCTTGTTACATTGTAGGCCTATGTACGGTACAGTTAAACAATACTTTTATTCCGGATAAAATAACAAAGATCAAGTTGTTCAATACAAATCCGATTATTAATAAGAACACAGAAGGGCTTCATTGATAGTTCTTTAGTTGCAGCTATATTTTTCGGACTTTCGATGTCATAACTTATGCGAGCGAAATACTGTGATCCAGGCCTTAAGATAAACACAGCCGAAGTTTATGGCTTCTAACGTACCATTGTTTATGCAACATCACACCGTAAATGGCTTTGCCGACAAAACAGGCCATGATAGCTGTTTGCTATTAAATAGCCTTAGGCCCTGGATCGTATTTCCGCTTTTATTTTCAGCCCTAAACTCTCTAATGATTCAGCAACAACCGACTGCACTGACCAACTGTGTGTGAAGGACTTGTTCCGGTTCCGTGCTACACTGTTGCACAGTAACCGTGGAAGGGGAGACTTGACCCCTTAGGCCATATCTTCAGCATTACAAGCCAATCTGTTACAAACTCTTAGGCAATTTACTGTTTAACGACGCGGTGTCAATAACAAAGATCATTATTGTCACCCTCCTGTATACCCAGGACTTGGACAACCAGAGCAGGAACAATGGCGGTGTTTGGCTATTAGGCAACAGACAGCATTATAGTTAACTATTCTATTATCTGTAGCCCCATATAGCCTACACCCCGCTGTATAATAAATACACTGACTGTACTGTAACACTGTCGGTGTGACTGGCCACCCGCCCCGAGCTGCTGAAGCTAAGAAAATGACGCCGCTATAGCACTTCACACCAACCACTGCCTCTCGAGGTTAACTTGAAGGACTGCACACTTTCCAAACACGTGGTTAACGTTTAGTTAGTAATTATGGAAATCGCTTTATAGCCGCTCTATTCCACCCTTCTGGAATTAAACTTCGGCCAGAATTACAATAATCTGATCCATCCTTCGAAGTCACCAACACCGCACCCCACATTATCTCTTCAAGGGTCATTCACTGAAAACTTAAACCCCCTTTTCACAAATCCCATTATGATTCGTCCTACTCCTTCTACTTTACCTTAACCACCGATCCACTTCTAGCACTGTAGCCGTCTGACTACCTGCCTGGCCCCTGGATCTTGACCCGAAATCGATCTAACATTACCTGCCTATCGAATTTTGTTTTGACCGAGCGCCACCGAATAGTCTTGTTCCCGCGGCTTGGCTGCTTTCTGTCGAGATTGCAATTATTGTTCCTTTGGCAAGTACACGTGTCGTAAATATCAGAGTCCAGTTAAGTCGCATTTAGCATTTCTCCGCAGCTGACACACAAAGGGCGTGAAGTCTGGTGAACTTCAATCAAACAAACGTTGTTCTACTGTCATGTATTATATATAATACATGTAGAACAACGTTTGTTATAGCCTACGAGTTTGTGTCTACACGACTAGGTAATTGGTCTGTAGGATATGCATTATGCAGGCCAACACGACCTACATTGCTCACACAACAGTCTGGGGACCTCGAAATAATATGCCACCGGCAATCAAGCAGTTATGTAGGGCATCCAACGAATAATAATTGCACTGTCAAGCGTAGGCCTATGCATGAGCGCTTCAAGTGCATATTCATTAGCATCTTATGCATAAGCATGAGGTCCACTAACGTGCACTTTTAAATAGCCCGGTCATGTGCCTTATTAAAAAGCCTGAGCGTACTAATGATCGACCGAAATTTCCGGCCCAGCCTACGAGATATGATTACTAAGCTTGCAAGAAACGCACGTGATTATGAGTGTGACCGGCAACATTGAACAACTATACAGTCATGTAGTCCTAAAACAATACATTGTTATAATTATTATCTCTTCTTTTGCAGTGGAGGCGCCATGATTTCAGGTTAGGGGGCTAAAGCCCAAGCCCTTCCCTTTTGTCCCCTCCTCCCTGTTATTTGCAGTGATTTCCCACTTTTGGGGTGGGGGCGAGCCGCAGCACATGATAAGGGGGCTACTGGGCCTAAGCCTCCCTATCCCCCTGGCGCCGCCACTGTTCTTTTGTCTGCTCTGACCAGAACACCAGAGGCGCCGACTTTTAGTGAAAGATGCTGGAGCAAGAATTTCATTCCATGATCCTGTGATTGGATGATCCCGTGATCGCCTATCCTGCAATCCTGCACTGTCTTCCTTCTCCTCGAGTCCCCCGTTCCTCATCCACTTTCAACTGGCAAGAGACTAACTGTAATACTATGCAACAGTAGGCCTACTTCCTCTGTGCTCAATCATAAAGACAAACACACATCAACGACGAGCATTACTTACAGAAAAACATTTCAGTTTTCTGTAACTACTAACAGGTACTAACTAACTACTTTCACTTTCACTAAGAAATCTGAAGTTAGAGCAGTTACAGTCTTACAGACAGTTAAAACAGATTTTAGTAACAGTCTCACTTCAACTTCATGGCGTATGTATCTAGTAGAACAATGGATTTTTACTTATGAATTCGTCCAGAACTGTGTCAATGTCCACTGCTTCCAGTAAGTAAATAAGTAAGTTTCATTAAGCATTTTGAATGGCCAGAAAAAGTACGGCGGCGTCCTTGTTGAGTACTGGGGCGAAACGTTGCCCCTGTGAAGTTGGCGCCTATGCAGAACTCCACAACGACTTAAAATTAGTCCTTGTGCTCCAGACTTAGGCCTCTTGTATTAATCGATAGAGCTGATCCCATTTGCTTTCTGTGCGAAGATCTGGAACTATTCCTGATGAAGGAGGTTTTTCGGTTGACGGACCTAGATTTTGGAACTCTTTCCCTGAATCCGTTCTGCCAAGGTTCCTGCGTCATTTCGTTAACAACTTAAGACTTACCTTTTCATAGACTGCCTCCTTAAATGTCTCGGTGGACTCATCTTTTGCTGACCTGATAAGGTCTTGGTGTTCGTTAACCATCGGTTCATGTCTTGCCCTTGTGCATTACATAACACATCCAGCGATGGTCGCAACACATCCAGCGATGGTCGCTAAAAGCGAAATCGTAGTAAAAAACCCATAATCTGCCAACGTCTGATAGATCAATTTCAGCCGATGTGTATTAAGTTTAGAACAGAATGACATCAAGTAATCGAAGGAAGAAATGACCAATGAATTGCAAGGCTTTGTTATCGTTAGCTAAGCTATGCTGTGTTTTGCCGTGCCATGTAGTTGTGTGCTCATCTCCTTTTTCGTCTGTCAATCTCGCCACTCCTTCACTTGCCCTCGCTTCTGCAGCGCCACTCGGAAGTCAAGCGCAGGGCACCAGCTTATTCACGAGCGCCGCGTCAAGTCAGAGGTTTTTTCCAAAGGGTAGTCTAAAGGAGGTCCGAGACTGGCTTCCAGAGGGTCCAGATCAAGAGAGGACACAGAACAGCTGCTAAGGCGGGTGTCGCTTAACCTGTAGGTCGAGAAGAATTGGAAGGCGGATTCATTCATTCATTCATTCATTTAAGAGGCGCCCCTTCAAGATTATCTACTCAGAATGTGCTCAACCCCGGCTAAAGAGAACACTTCAACGTCTCGCTTATACCACCTGGAGATTTGACATTGAAACACACCACACTGTTTCATTCCGCTGTAGTCTTTACGTACTGCATTTCCAAAGACTTAGCATTGTTCACAATGAGACCTCTGTAAGTTCAGTGTCAACTTTTTCACTTACTATAAGCATAAACTGTATGTGCTTCGCCGAGCGCTGCATGGAATTAATTATAGCTATCGCTAGCTTATCGGGCATACATGTAGGCTACAAATTGTACATTGTATATAATTGTACATGTGCCAGGCTGCCTGCAGCGGCTATGGTTACTTGGCTTACACCGACATGTATCACACTGTGCCCTATATAATTATGCACAACTTCACTAGTATTCCTACTAGACTCCTTGTATTGGTGAACCGCATATTTCTTGTCATTTACAAAGTTGAAAGAAGCAATAACTAGATTCTCACTATTAAAGTTATAACCACAGTAATCCATCTGTGAGCTTCCGCTGTACTTTGTACACATCCAGGTTTCTTGTATACAATAGACACTGATAGGCTTCCGCATCAGATCACTTGTAGCATCAATAAAATAATCCTTAGCACCAAGTCAATAAACAAAATGTCAACGATAGCAGCGGGCGTTTTGGGCGGTCTTCCAAAAACCTAGACGCCTTAAGTACTCTGTGGAAATTCCTCTTGAGCTAGCTAACAGTGGCTTTGGCTCAGTTCAGCCCAGTCATCCGCTGGAAACTGCATCCGTAAATGTAGAAGTAGTGCATTACTTTCGCATGGTTGTTTACTAATTTCCTTCTGCAGGAAGGCAGAGAGTTCTTCATTATAGGCGTCCGCAAAAGCAATTTTGTTTCTCCCAATCCAATCTAAGTACTTATAGGGCCTACAATATAATATAATCCAACTGCATTTGATATCACCCTTCTTCCTAAGGTGGCCCACAGGTCAGAAGTGCACACTGTGCAGCTGTCTGAATCCTCGTTTAGCCTCACTCTCAATACTATAATCCAATCCAATTTGCCCCATTAGAACTATACCTATTATAAAAGTGCTGAACAGTGCATTATGTAGGCCTAAAGCTATAATAGTACTATAGTCTCTAACACTACAACTCCATAATCAGGCATTGATGTTACTTGTTGCGTCTCGACAGCAAGTTTTGAAATAAACGAAAATACAATACAACACACCTCGGCGTCGCAGATGTAATTATATTGCAGAACAATATTGTGCGCGAAGGACTTGCTGATGGTTCATACACAGTAACCACCTCTGACGAGGATCGATCCCGAACTCTCCGCGCTACAGGTCAACCGCTCTAACCAGCCGTTCTGCCAAGCAGAGAGTGACATGAGGAATTTCCCCGCGGGGAAACCGCGGTTACCGCGGTAAATCCCGCGGTAATGGGGACAACAATTGCGGTAGTACCGCGGTAATGGGGTTTACTCTCTCGGTAATACCGCGGTAATGGGGAATGAGCCGGGTGATGTTAAGACATTTCGTCTACAGACATTTCGTCTACGAGAGTAGCTGTATTTATTAGGGCTAATCACCAGAGGCCCCTTTCTGAAAACGTACTAAATATTCTCATGGATTCAGCTTCTAATTACGGAAACAATTATTTTCTTCAATCTACCTTCAATTGAACCGAAAACTTAGTTTCAGCCATACATCCAGCTTGGTAGTCTATCCAGCTTCTATTTACGGGAAAAATAATTTCGATCAATCCAGCTTCTATTTCAATACAGAAAATGTTCTCATCAATACCACTTCCGTTTAGCAATAAAGTTTTTTCATCAATTCAGCTTCCATTTTAAAGTTACAATATCAAATCATTTTGTAGACGAGAAGTCTGTTACAGTAAACGAATTGTCGTGGAAACTTTTGGCCCACGTCATGACCTCTCACGCGATGCTATAGGCCCTAGCTGATGGCCATAACGTTTTGTTATAATTATAATAGGAAGCTATGTGACCCCATGTTGGTTGAAAATTGACAATACTAAGTCTTGTCAACACTAAACAGTTTATTGCCTCACGGAGAAAATTAAATCTGCCGAGTAGCCTACGATCTGTTTCATTTTGTAGCCAATTTTTAGAAAGTTGCTCAGCCGAACTGGAATTGGTTAGGTACAATTTTTAGCCTGGGTTTGGCAAAACATCCCGCTTCACAACAGGATATATACAGATTATAGCTACTCTTTACTTAATGAAACACTGAACTGTTTACTTTATAATCCAGGAACCGTACAACGGCCCGTAATCAAATATTGTATATAATCTACGAACTCTACAAATTGACTACAAGTCCCACGGTCTTCTATGAACTTGGTCGACCTTTCCTTCTCAGTCTCTGCAACCACTGCATTGAACAGTGAAGAATGCATCATATCTGGAGAGATTCTTACGGACTAATCCGCAAGATATTGACCTGATTTTGGGGCACCATCGGTTGATGCCTTATGCATTAGACACCTGCACGATTTAAGTTACTTCATATAATGCAATAATTACAATTAAGTCAAGGCCCAAGACCTAAAGCCCTTTTAGACCTCTGTCCGGATGTATAGAGCACCATATAAGTTGTATTATTATTTTTGCCCCGAGGTAAAACGGTTCCCTCAAAGACTTCAGCATTATTTAATAAAGAGCAGAAATTCTTAGAATGGGATATAATTATTGTCATTGCTCTTATCATCATCAACCTCGTCGTCGTCGTCAGCATCATCGTCATCACAATTGTAAATATTTATTATAATTATCGTTATTATTATTATGAGACAAATTACTATTATTTTTTAGTATTTTTTATTATCTATATTGTAGAAAATAGTCTGGAAAGACCCTACTCATCTGTCTACTGGCGGGCGAAAGTGCCCCAAAGGTTTATTATTATCATTATTATTATTATTAATCTCATCATCATCATTATCTTATAAAAATAAATAGTAGCGGCATGCAATATGCAGGTTAGCGCTTCTGAACAGTTCACCCTACGGGCGCCATACAAATGCTTAAATACGATACGATACGATAAAATAAAAAGTAATGCTATTAAATGGAATAATATCGAGCAATATATCGCTGGGCAATTAGTTGCTTGACGAGTAATGAATGTGGGTCAAGTGTGAGTCCTGTTATATCACGCGGATGATGACGAATGATGCATGTAGGCTTATAGCTGATAGCCCACAACACGTGTAATGCTCTAAGCATTATTATTTGCACTTTCCCTTTTGCAGAAGCCAATTAAGTGAACAATTGGGTGCAACAACCCTGACATTATTACAGTAACTGATTTTCACCAGCATGACAGTGTGTTGCACTGTGTTGGGTAGCCTGTGCTGGGTCTGCTTATCCAAAGCTTAAGTGTGCATAGGCTATGTCGTAATAAATTAGCATAGCTCATAATAAGTGGAAATTAGC
Organism: Aporrectodea caliginosa; assembly: GCA_020284085.1. Lineage (NCBI taxonomy): Eukaryota > Metazoa > Annelida > Clitellata > Crassiclitellata > Lumbricidae > Aporrectodea > Aporrectodea caliginosa. The sequence goes on from JACEVL010000078.1 coordinate 250,263, forward strand.
ATTTAGCATAATAAATGCAAAATAGCATAGCATTGCATAATAAGTAAAAGTTAGCATAGCACAATAACTGGAAAATAGCACACCATGGCATAAGTGCAAATTAGCAAAGCATGGGATGCACACTAGTGTAGGCTAACAACATATCACATAGCATAATAAGTGTACAGCAGCATTGCATAGGGTATTAAGCGCAAGAATTAAACAATGGGGAAATGTGAGCATTCATTATCTTTCACTAGCTAACGATCTTCACTTGTCTCCCAGGTCAGACGGTCAACCATAAAACCAGCGCTACATCAAATCAAGTCATGAACAGCCATGTTGTTTTGTACGGATATGGCGGAATCATCAATCACTTGCAGCTTATCAGAAAATTAGGGCCTAGTGCAACAGGATTCGTACATCCACTGGACCTCGATATCTTGACAACTGTACCTCTGATAGTCTGATACTACGCAGCGCTTGTGAATAAGCTGGAATCCTGCGATTGGCTTTCGGGTAGCGTTTTAGAAATTTTTAGTTTATTCACGATTAAGGTTTCTTGTACACCAAAATGCAATTAACAGTTGTTTGAAAAAAAGGATATACTTACTTACTTACCTACCTACTTTACGATAACGTTTACGACTACTGTAGTATTTTGCCATGTTTAGAAATAGCCTAGATAAATGCGCAAAAGCAATGCAGAAGTACGATCAGTGAGCGAGAACTATTGATCCGCCTAATGATCACTGAATCACAACGGAATGAACCTTGGAAATGCTTCGCACCCACAAACATCCGTATATTGAAACCTAGAACCAAACGCGCATAAATCATGTGATTACCTGTTGTCCCTGGTAAGACTTTCCAGTGAGACGTGAGCCTTGCACTTGGTCTGCTTTTCACGCCTTTCAACGCGAAGCCGTGCATATCCTCCTGGCAAATAATGCAATTCTCAGCACAGGCCAGACGAACGTAGCACAGTCACCGAGACCATGCTCAGGCTGCAGGCTCAGCAATGGCTCGCCGCTCATGGCTAACAGGCCGCCACGGCTGGAGACCACGCCCAGTGGACTCTGGCTTCTTGGCTGCTATACATGTAATTGCCTGATGGTTGAGTGTCATAATTTATAAATAGAATGGAAAGCACATTACGCTGCATTTATGGGCGGTTTTCCGTGAGTTCAATAGCTGGAAAACCCCAGCGATGCAGGGTTTGCAGAAAAAAGAATAGGAAACTCTTCTACCATTCCAGAATCATGGTGGTGGTTTCGGATGTAAAGAAATAAAAAGTCAAGAGCCAGTAAAGAATTATAACGGAAAAAATAATAATGATTATGATTATGACTATGATGATGATGATGATGATGATGATGATGATGATGATGATGATGATGATGATGATGATGATGATGATGATGATGATGATGATGATGATGATGATGATGATGATGATGATGATGATGATGATGATGATGATGATGATGATGATGATGATGATGATGATGATGATGATGATGATGATGATGATGATGATGATGATGATGATGATGATGATGATGATAATAACAGTAATAATAATAACAACAATAACACAATAATTTTAACAATAATAAGACGATTTATATATACCGGGTGCTGTGATTGCCTTGCAAAGACCCCCCCTGACAACCACCGGTCCATCACGCACACATATTTATAAAATGAGGACCCTCAAAACTGCAGGCCCGGGTGCTGCAGCACCCTTAGCACCCCCTTTAATACGGGCCTGACCGCAGTTCAGCGGAGGCTGCATGGAGATAGTGACGTTGTGATTTGAATGTCTCTTGCTGATATATGGCGCATTCTTCACATGATGATAGCATCCGCAATATGGGCTAATGGATGATACCACACTCGAGATAACGGCCAATGGTAGCATACTCAAGATAATGGATGATAGCATACTCATGATAACAGGACGGTAGCTTACTCAAGTGGATGGATGTTAGAATACTCAAGGATAACATAATGCAACAGTAACAGTGATACTGTCCTCTCTTCGCAGTTCAGAAGCAACCCAACAGCTAATCAGATATCCTGTTTGTTACTGTAGGCCTACACACAGTGTATACACAGTACTCCCTTAATCTGTAAATGCCCAGGCTATGGTCCCAGCAAGACATCTTTATGGTCGTGCATGATAAGCTAATTTAACGCCACGGTTACTCTCTATCCCTCCCTCGACCTTAGTCTATAGACTATAAATTATTGTATAATATGCTTCTTGAACTATCGTCATAATCGTCCATAAGAGTCCTTCAAAACAACCCCGACGGACAGTGACAGGCTTCTTAACGTTCTTATAACCACCTGTCTAAATAAGGTTGTGTAAACATTCATGCATTGCGAGAGTCGTAGGAGTAGGCCTAAGTTTACAAGACGTATGCAATGGCCTTTTGACTGTTTCAATATTGGACGTTCGTTCCAACTCTCAGTATCAAGTTGTCATATGAATAAATGATGCATCTACAGGATCCCCTTCAGACTTCAGTCATGACGCCGTTTTCAAGTCTGCTGTATAATTATTGGCAAACTATTTGCGTTCTACAGTTACATGAATGAGCAGAGAGCGAGAGAGAGAGAGAGGCTCCTCTACTCTGCCCCAGCCTGGTGGGGGTTCACATTAGGCGAAGACAGAGCTAGAATGGAGCGAATGTTGAACCGGATGCGGCGACTTGGATTCCTTCCGGCGACGTCACCCAATATGGAGGAATTAGCGGCTGGAGCCGATGCTAAGCTCCTAAGTAATGTGATACGAAATAACAATCACGTTCTGAGGAGCCTCTTTCCACCTCTCGCCAAAACTCGTTACAGCCTGCGTCCTAGACTGCATCCTAGGATGTCCCAGAAAAAACTTTTTGTCGAAAGTCTTGGGTCTCACCAGCCAAAAAGTTTCCTTTGTAGATGTCAATGTTTGTGGAAAATTCTCAATTTTTTCGGATGCTATTTAGGGGTCCCCCAAAGGGTGCTAACGTTATCCTTCATTTCTAGCGTAAAATGCTCGTTATTTGCACGTGTTTCAATCTAGAATATTGGAAGGTTGTTAGAGATGTCCAGAAAAAAAATGATACATCGCAGAAACCAACCATTCCTTTTTTTTCCCCCATTGTTCTATTCATATATTGTCTAGAAATATTTTTTACAGAATTTTAATATGTTATCCACATCGGACTCTTCTTTAATTGTTTGTGATAATAAGAGTAAATCAACAATGGACCGACATTCCAAGACCCAAGCATGAGCGCCTTGAGTTTAAGTAGGGTATGTTCAGGGGCTTTGAGGGACCTCAGGATAACATATTAAAATTCTGTAAAAATCTTCTTCTTCTTCTTCTTCTTCTTCTTCTTCTTCTTCTTCTTCTTCTTCTTCTTCTTCTTCTTCTTCTTCTTCTTCTTCTTCTTCTTCTTCTTCTTCTTCTTCTTCTTCTTCTTCTTCTTCTTCTTCTTCTTCTTCTTCTTCTTCTTCTTCTTCTTCTTCTTCTTCTTCTTCTTCTCTTCTTCTTCTTCTTCTTCTTCTTCTTCTTCTTCTTCTTCTTCTTCTTCTTCTTCTTCTTCTTCTTCTTCTTCTTCTTCTTCTTCTTCTTCTTCTTCTTCTTCTTCTTCTTCTTCTTCTTCTTCTTCTTCTTCTTCTTCTTCTTCTTCTTCTTCTTCTTCTTCTTCTTCTTCTTCTTCAAGTTTTCTCTTAGTATGATATTGCCAGATATATATATCGAACAAGATTCGCAGAAGTCAAAAACCAATGCGTTAGCCACTCACCCATTGTTCCACCGTTCAGTCTGCAGTCTGCACCGCTTTCAGATTTGGTGGGTATATTTTGCAAAGACTATTCGCTAGGTGGCGTATGTTGCGTCCACGACCACACCGATTATCGGTCGCCTGGCTTTAGACTACTGTACAGCTGTAATGAAAACGTAAAATGTATAAAGTTTGTGTCATAATCATAGTACAGTCGTAACTGGCTTGTGTGACACTAACATCTTATCAATTCGCTGATGAATCAATTAATTCCTATGGGCTGCCAGTTTACGTAGATCGAATCGTAATTCGTAGTTATATATTAGGGTGACCCTAGCCTACTCATTTTTCAGTGAATTGATCGAGTGAGATCCTTCACCACCGTTTGAATGGGCCTCTGCGGTTAGCGGACTAGACTATCCCGAGATTCAGTGATCCTCTGTGGTGTGATTTTATGTGGTGAGGTGTTATGTGATGACAGCGAGATTCACTGTGATGTGATATGGCGTTTTGTTATATGTTTTGTGGTGTTACGTGGTGTGATTTAGCTGCAGTACTAGGCTGTCGTTTGTAAACCTGTCCATGGGTATAGTTAAAGTTCGCCAAGGATGTCCAGTTCGTCTGTAACCAAATGATGAATGATGGTCACACAGCTGGAAAAAGTATCCGCTGGTGGGCTCTCGCACACACGTGTCGTGTCGTTGGAATACCGTGTGTAGAGACTGGTCGCCCGATTAAGTGTTCCTATAGAGGAGTATATAAAACAACCATGTGCTTAGAATTAAGCCCGTACTCATGTAAGTATACACGTAGAGTGGAGAAACCATGATCGAGGAAACGTTGGGTCACTTCAATACAATTCAGTTCGGGATGAAGTAGCAGATACGTATCAAACGCTTCAGGCAGAATCGTTGATGTCTTCCACTTCTTCGAGTTCTCTCACTTCTCAGCCTTTGACCAGGTTCACACGCGCAATGACA